>JOMC01000185.1:8070-30406 GCA_000812125.1 Aspergillus ustus
CCCCACATCCCCCGAGGTGGATGTCTTGACTAGATTGCCGGAGGGTTATTTCAATCCATGCCCCCCGGGCAAAAGAGGCGTCGCCACGCCACTCTTTCGGCTCGCTTAGCACTCATCCAGCTGCTGCTCTATCATGGCTATCTCTCAGAGCCAATTCCTTCGCTACATCCAAGCGTTCAACGCGAGAGATTACGCCACGCAGCATTCCTTTTACCACGCGGATGTGCGCCTCGTAATCCCGGATCCCGACGTCGGAACACTGTGCGGGTCAGCCGGAATTATGCGCCATTACTCGATCGTCCACGACCTCGCAGAGGAGACGGTTGTCCCGATGACCGTCCTCATTGGCGGCGATGACGACATCGTCTTCTTTATTATGGAAGCCTACTTCCGTTACACCAAACCCACCGACCGAGCGGTTCACGGGCACAAGGTTCAGGCGGGGGATGTACTCAGGGTGAAAGTCTGGGCGACATATGAGATGAAAGATGGGAAGATGCTCCGGATTACATGTAATGCTCTGAGCGATGAGTTTCTGGGGCAGATCGACGTCGACAAGGCAGTCGAGGAAAGTTGGGATCGTGCGGATGGGAAAGTCAAGGCGGAGTGGAAACCAAAATCTTTGATGTAAATACATCTACATACGCCTGAGTGAGTCCCGTATGTGCATGTTGGTCACCATCAGGCTAGACATAGAACCGAGGTCGAGCCCATCTATGGAATTAAATTATTGCTCCGTGAATAAGGTATACAACGGTATTACCTTTCGATTCTCCACGCCCAGCCTCCAATTTCGTGACAGTGTACGCTTATGTACAAGTTATACCGGAGCTGCATCCCACCCAACTCCTTGCTATCATACTGACAACTTCATCTTACATTGTAGACACTTTAAAGAAAAGAGCAGATTGATTCGAGATTTTCTAATTACCGACAGCTACGACAGTAGAATCCGTTTTTCGAAACCCTAGATACCAATATTGCAAGAGCTATAGGCTCTGTCAATGCGACTACATAGATTGCACTTGATGTGACCTTGTTGCATTTAATATTAGGTAAATAGGCCAACTCAAACAGAATGAGTGGACTTGTTACACCCCACCGAGAAGAGAAGAAATTGTCCTCCACGAAAGAGCATAAATCAGATATATCGACCCGTGAGCAAACCCTCCCCCTCGATATACATTTCGCTCGCCAAACGACTATTAAGTCCCACCTAGAAGGAGGGGAAAAAATAACAACTCGTCCGTCTGCTTACCCTCTGCAGAACAAAGCTAGGCTGGTGATACGCTTCCACCCCCGGCCAGTTTAATAGTCTTGCCCTTCAAGGCCTTGTTAGCCGGTGCGTGGCGGTCATACGTGATTGAAAAGCCATTGCTCTTGACGTTTGAAAACGACGTGTCGACATTAGTCAGGTTCGTCAGCGCCGTATCCCCCGTTACATTCCAAACGCTCGTTTTGTCCAGCGACACACCAAGCTCCGCGTCACCGTATCCGACGTACGCTCGCCCACTCCAGTAGGAGTGCTTCTCGAAAGAGAATCCCAGCGTGCTTCCATTATACGCAACCAGATCGCCGGACAGTGCGCTCTCCTCAACATACACGCGGCTATCGGCGGTGGCCACGGCGGTCCCAGAAGTCTCGTAGTCCGAGTAAAGGTTGAACGCCTGCGTGATAGTTGAGAAATTGGCTACAGCCAGGATACCGGACTCGGCGATGATTTGGCTGCTGCGCACGTAGGTGTCTGCGTAGACCGCACCGTACCAGAGCCCCGGCGCGCTATCGCCGAGGACTTTGAGCTTGGTGTTGACCAGCGTCAACTGGAAGGGGTACGCCTGGGTGTCCTTGGAGATGGTGAAGATCACCGCTCCGCCGAGGAGGCCTGCCGTGAGATCGCAGTTGGTCGCGACAGCCTCGCCCTCGCCGATGGTGAAGAACACGGGCGATTGCTCAGCGTAGCCGACCACGTTGGTGAAATTGAGGTGCTTGACTGCGAACCCGATCGCCGAGCCGATCCCGGCCGTGTGCGCGACGGAGTCCTCGACGTAGAGGTACCCCGCGGGGCTGTCGCCGGAGAATGCTGAGCACCGGTTGCCGCCGGAGAAGGTGTGGATGTTCTTCCCGTGCACGGTTCCGTTGCCAGCTGCGTACAGGGCGTGCGAGGTTGGGCCCGAGCTGTACAGCCAGGCGTTGTCGACGTAGGCTACAGTGTCGGTGCCATACGCGAACACACCTGCTGCGCCATTGTGGGTGGTGATATTCACGTCGGACAGGTGGATGCGACTGTTGTTGGCGACGAGCACAGCCGCGTTTATACCGAAGAAGCTCGACTGGATGAGATTGCTGTAGTGTCCAAACTTGATGATCTCGGTGTTCTCCACGGACACGTCAGCGCCTTTGGTGGCAACCAGGACGCTGGTGTCGTTTTTGTCGGTTTCCAGGGTCGTATACTGGAATTTCTTTTCCTTCCCGGAGACCATGTACGGCCCCACCTGCGCAATCCGCTGGATGTATTCCACGGCTACACTATAGTCTGCCATTATTGCGTTGTCGGCCGTCCAGTCGGATTCTGGGATCACATCCGACGGGTCGCTGATGGTGATCGAGGCTGCCGAAACGGCAACGAGGGAGAGAAAGCACAGTCCCTTCATTTTTGCTAGCGGAAGCGTATGTAGATTGGGATGAGCTTTTCGAACTTTCTACATGTACTTGTCCGTGCATTTAATGCCTTGTACATGTTAAAATCATTCAATCCGCAACTCCACCTTGGCAACGGCATTCCGGTGCAACCCCCGCGGGGATCATCATGGCCATCGGCGATGTGGAGAAGAAGCCGACATATGCGGGGGTACAGTACGGTATGGGGTCACTGCAGGGGTCTCCAGACTCTGACAGCAGTAGTAGTGAGTGGGTCAAAAGCTACTGGTCCAACCTTCTGTTCGGCACCAAGTCAGCTTTCGTGGCGAGAAACCGGGGAACAGCCGAATGTGATGGGTTGCATGGATTCTTCCCCGGTTCAATCATTACTCCTTCCACCCTGCAGATCGATCCTTTTCCAAGCTGCAGATCAACCATTCGCGCAATTTTTGGATTGGGTGTTGAGCTCTACTAGAGCACAATATCTATCCACTTTTTTTTTATTTTTTTGCCTTTATTTACATATGGCTGTGCCGTATCAGTACACCGTTAGGGAAAGGGTGTTTGTGGTGTTAAAACAGGAACACCGTTCGTCAGGCGTCCTGCAACCCGAAATATGCGCACTAGTCCAATGCCTGTGATGACATTGGAGGACTACAATGGGAGGGAGGATGGACTTCCTTTTCGTCTGCGGGGGGTGCACAAATCCTCCCAAATGGTGATGTCTGCGCCCATGCATGATTCTACGTAATTCGTCGCGTTTTCTCTTTGCTTCTTTCTATCTGTCTGCTTATGTACCAAGCTATAATGATGGAAATCCTTTTATTGATTATAAGCCTACCTGGCTACACATCATATTCCCAACGGGCATTGCCTTTCAGTCAGGAGAAAGGAGTCTAGCAGTCTATTAGAGAGAGAGACACACACACAATCTGAATCCAGCCCAAATAGAAACTGCTGTCTTTAGGCTCCCTGGATCCGAGAATAGAGCTGCTACCGCTGTTCTCAGTGCCCTCTTTCTTGGATTGGAGGTATAATCAGGGCGATATCTGGAATGTGGGGAAGGGGAAGTAGTAACTAGGAGGGATGCTTCCGGGGAGGGACATGAGATACATAGCATATTACCTCAGGGGGGTCTCAATTGACAGGAAGCGATAATGCGCTGAAGCGCTATGCTTTCCTTACCTGGTTATGCCGGTGTCAGAGTCTGACGCTTCGGTACGTAGATGGGGTTGGGTCGGGTTAGACGACGACCCCAGGGGCGTCATGTGGGTAAACAACAACAATGAAGATGGAAAAGGGAAACGGTATGGTATAGAACTACATAATCGCTGCTTAAGAACATTGAGAAGAAGAAGAAACAGAAACAGAAACAATAGGATATCTATCTCTCTCTAAACACGCCCAAACTCAAATATACAAAGTCCTTAACCCCGGCGCAAGAAGATACGCCTGCTGCGCCTGCGCCGCCGAGTCAAGCAGCACCCCATCCCACAAATCCTCCGCATCCGTCTCCCCAGGCTGATCCGTATAGAAGAACCCACCCAGGATCTCCCTCGCCTCCGCCCACGTGCGCACACCCAGCAAGCCCGCGGTCTCGACGAGCCGCGTAACGAACCACGCATGTACACTGTACCCGCGCGACGCCATGCCGCCCATGAAGAGGATCCAGAAGATGAGATATGGTGCGATTGCCTGCAGAAGGGGTAGTTGGGGAGCGAGGCTGGCTTTTAGTGGGCCGACCAATCGGCCCATTATTGGGAGTTTGCCCAGGTGCCAGACGCGGGTGTTGAGGTAGATGAGGAGGGTGAGGCGGAGGGGTTCGTTGAGTGAGTTCATGTTATTGGCAAAATTGTTGTTGATGAAGTTTTTGTTGTCTTCTTCTACTCCCGCGTATGTGGTGTTGAAGGAGAGCGAGTGCAGTTGATGCTCCGTGACGACGAGGAGGTCGTTGTCAGTGGGCGTGCCGAGTTCCGGGTGCGTGTTTGCAGACTCGAAGTAGAGGATTATCCGGCGGCAGATTTCGATAGACGCCTGCATTGTCCTGTCGAGGGTCGAGAACCAGGGGGCTGATGTGAAGCGCGTGCCTAGGTTTGTGAGGGAGATGGGTGGTTCGAATGTTTGGTCGAGGTGCAGGATTTGGGATTCGTGGATTATTCCGGCGCGGAAGCGTGGGGACATGGGGAAGATGGGGCGGGATTGTCGGACGGAGGCGCCTTTGACGTCGCATCTGAGTGAGATATATGTTAGCTGCTGACTTCTGGTTAGATATGGATTAGGGTTGGACATACTGGTACAGTCGGGAGAGCGTCATGTGAGCGAGGGCATCGAGACCGCCGATCAAGTCGACCAGTCTCTTCAGGCCGCTCAAGTGTGCTTCGACAGCTTCGAGGTTTGCCATACTGGCCTTTCCCTCGAGGATTAGCAACACGAAACACATGGCTACCTAGCACCCGGTGGCGAAACTGACCTCGATCGTGATGAAGCACGCAATGGTTATAATTGTCGGCTGCGTCACTGCCCTTTTAGGGTCTTGAAGAAGCTCATTCAGGTGCTTGAGGGCGTTTCCTTGTAGACGAAACGAGTCATTGGTAGATACCCCCATCCGCTCGGCCGAGACCCCATTCCTCGATCCCAGATGGGTCAGGTGTTTCGCGCTAAAATAGAGAAGGATATTCAGCAGGGCCGGTATGGTAATTGCATTCTTCCACAGGAAGACCCCCATCGATGTCACGTTAAGTGGATATGCCGCTGCAGTGCCATGGATCCTGACTGGTAGGGCAGATGGTTAGTTCATTCATTCTCATTTGCATGGGCCAGCCATTGATGGATGGGACGCGCGTTCTGCCTGCTGACAGAAGTATTAGGGCAAGTAAGATTCGCCACATACAGTAATCCAAGTACATGTGCATCGAATCCGTCATGTGGACCGAGTAGCAATTGAACGGGTCCATGAAACCCTGGCTCAGATACGGCATCAGGGACCATGTCTCTGCCCGGGCAATTGCCTCCTGTGCGCTCTGCAGTACGAGGTCCTCATCGTCCTGCAGCTCAGAGCTTCCATTCTCGGAACCACTCGGTATATCCCTTCCTGATACAAGGTGTTCCGGTACTGAAGGCTGTTTTGGCGGAGGCTTCGCGGTCTTCAGCCGCTGTAACGATGCCTGCTTCTTCTCCTGGTGGTACTTCGTCACAATAAATGCCTGCTTCTGCTTCCGCACCGAGGAACCCTTCCCGTCGTCGGCCTGGGAGTCGATCCAGAGAAATGTCTTGCGTTTCGCCTGCGCGCGGCCCGCTTTCGTTCGGTCTGGGAGAGCGGCGGTCTTCGAGGAGGAGACGGATGAGACGACGGAGGTGCTACCGCTGGAAGATTCTGGCGAGGAGGGGTTGTCGGATATCGTCGACGAGCCAGAGGGGGAACTGGCTGCTGATGATGGGCTCGGGGCGGGCGACATTTCTGGTAAAGCTGAACTATGCAAAAATGCAATACATATCACACTCGACGGAATGATGCCTTAGAGCCCTCCCTCTCCCTCAAAACCGAACCGGGCAATCTGGACGTTCGTCTTGCTCAACAGTCTATCGGCGTGCTCATCACGTGATCTCACGTCTTTTGCGGCGGTTTGTGCTTTGTCAGATCTTGCTAAGTCGACTAACGAGCTGCGCCAGTCCTGTTCGAGCGAAGGTGATTCAGATTCGAGTTGGCAGGTTCCCGCGAACCGAGTTTTGCTCTCTCCGACTCCAGGCTTCCTCCAATGCTTGCTTGCCCTGGCCCTTGGGGATCGGCTCTTGTCGAGATGCGAGACTCGGCTTCGCTTTGATTGACTTCACGATGAAGGTAGAATCTCGTTGCAACGACGCCGCGATGCGAGGTAGGGTTCACTCTCGTGCTCGAGTGATTTGGGCTGGAGGAGGCAGTGTTGGAGTCGCTGGAGTCCCTGCGCGCGTCGTTATTTGCTGCTGCGGAGGGTTATTCAGCACTGACTATGCACCGCTAGTCCGAATGAGCCGATTGATACCTGCGCTGTGACTGGTAGAAAAAAGAAAAAAAGGAAATTGGAAAGGAAAAAGTGATACCGCACTTTGTGTGTGTCAATAATTGTATGCATTGATTGATTGACTTCCGCGGGGGGAGGGAGGGTCGACAATAGCCCTATCTAATTAATTAAGTACATCTCAACTCATTATGTTATAAACGAAAACAAAAAGGAAACTTTTTCTTTCCTATCCAGCGCCAGGGTAGATAGAGAGAAAAAAAGAAAAAAGGAAAAGGAAAACAAAACGGGTTCTATATCGCTAATCGGCTGGAGGAGGAGAACAGAGAGACAAGCAGGCAGGCAGTGATCATGATCGTGAGCGGGTCCGATAAATCAGCTGGAGTGGGGCGAAGGTTTATTGGGCACGACCAACGCGTGCAGGCAGCCCAGTAATTCGTCCAGGGGAGCAGGGGCAGCAGCAGCCGTACCGGCAGATTCTGTGGCGGACGGAGATGACGAAGTCGAAGACTGAAATAGTGAATCACCAGCGAGGAGAGTGGCCAGGGATTGCGCGCCGTTGGGCCGTTGGAGCAGGCCAACCATGAGGCGCCATCGCTTGCGGAGATCCTCAATCTCCCCCTTGAGGCACTCCTTCTCCTTGAGCAGCTGCGAGGCCTCGTCGCACTTGAGGCGGAATTCATCCGAGAGCTCTTGGTGCTTCTTTTCGAGGTTGACGGCCTTTTGCTCGAGCGACTGCTGGCGCTCTTCCTTGCGCTCGCGGAATCGCCGTTGCGCTTGGCGGTTCTGCATGCGGCGCTTGACCTGTTCAGGAGATATGTTAGTGTTGGTCTATAAGATCAGAAGTAGTGATAAGGTAGTAAGTAGGCATACACTTTGAACATTATGCTTCTGCATTGTCACGTCGCTCTCAGCCTGGGATTCCGAGTCGGACCCGGTGGGCGTGACGGGAGAGGAGAGGGTGGAAGGCAAAGTGGGGCTGGTGGTGATCACTTGAGGATGTTGAGAAGCACCAGTAGCGGTAGTAGTGGACTGCATCTTTTGGAAGGTTGTATCGATAGGCATGACTACTGATTGGAGGTTGGTGTGGTGGTGGTTGTCTGGGTAAGCAGCAGCGGAGAACAGGTCGAAGTCTTGATAGCCGCTCATGTGGTGGTTCTAAAAAGGTTGAGCAGCGGTCAGCACCAGGTCTTTATTCATTCGACCAGCTAGTTAGCCTCGGGGGGGACTTACTAATCGGTCTCGGAAATACAATGGCATATCACTGTCGTGATCCAATGGCACGATCAGAGGGAAGGACTGGAAGTAGTTCGGGCTTTGTGGCTGGGAGTGCGAGTAGGAGTAGGCGTCCATTGTTTATGTGTGGGTGGCGATGGATAGATCTTTAAAATATGGAGACCTGGAGGAGGCGAGATCTTGAAAAGATGAGATGAGGATATCCAGAGAAGCTTGACTTGCTTGAGGCTCGATCGATAATGATGATTCTTTCCTCTCGATCGGGGGCGAGAGGCGACTCTTAAATCTCATGATGCAATCTAGAGGTTCACTCCAGCGTTGCAGTGTATACCCATCGCGCGACGGAGCAGCGACAGAAAAGTTGGTAGCCCCTGTTTGGGGATAGCGCAGCCCTGCAGATGAAGCCCAAGCTTCTCCCTAGCCCCCTGTTGACTGCGGAAAATCGCTCGAGTCGATCGTCAACAAACGAGGTGGCAAGTTGGTTTCCCCTGATTGGGAATAGCGTTGAGGATCCAGGTCAGGCACGGCCTTCGTCAGAGGGATCCTCCGGAATTCTCGACCCTGTCCTTGTGATGAGTAAGGGGAGCCTCGCTGGCGGAGATCTGATTTCCGTCCAAGAGGACGCCAGCGTGGTTTCGCCTGATGCGGATTAGGGCATCTCGAGTTTCATCAGTCAGCGCAAAGAAAGCATTCAGGCCTGGCCAATCAAACAGGTAAATTGCGGCCGCTAAGCACTCACCCCAACTGAAAATGGGAAAGCCTCAAAATTGGGTCGGAGAAACTAAACTTCAACGAATGAGCACCGTGCCTGGTCGACCTCGATAGGGGATAGCGTGGGAGATGCAGTGGGTCCGCGAGATGGGAGGTCAGTTCTGACTAAGGAGTCAGTTGTAGGAAACTAATTCCATGGCTGTGACATGTCCAGCATCCAAGGGCGCGGCGGCTTCTCCCGCTGGATGGTGGCCGTTGCGCTAGACTTGGAGCGATCAGGAGCCCCATTGTCAGATATTTCCATCAATGACTGCAATCCTCAATCAACCCGGTCGAGCTAATCCCATTCCGGTCTTGTTTTGTTGCTTCCTGGTTGGTTGGTGACTCTGTACTTCGACACATGATTCAGAGCCCACAGTATAAGCTCATCAGTGTTTTGTGAACTAACCCAGTCTGGTCTTTCTTTTTCACTTTCTCGTTCGTCAGTTCAGCCAGACTGCCTGCCAGATCATCCGGAACTCCACCAACTTAAGCTAATCTCTATTTGGTCTTGTTTTCTTTCTCCCCCATTCGCTGGTTATTCGAGATTTTCCAGAGCCCGTAATCTAAGCTCCGAATGCTTCAAGGGCTAATCCCATTATGGTTCCGTTTTGTTGCTTCTTCATTCGCTGGCTATTCAAGATGATCAGGAGCTCGTAGTCTAACCTCCGACTGTGTCAAAAGCTAATCCCATTATGGTTCCGTTTTGTTGCATCCTTATTTGTCGGTTCTTCAAAATTTTCAAGATCTCAATGGCATCGACCTAGATCCTATTTGGTCTTATTTTTCGCTTCTTCATTCGTTGAGTCTTTGAGATTATTAAGATCTGAACAACATTGACCTAGCCCTATTCTGGCTCTTGTCTCCCGATTCCTCATTGGTCGGTTCCTTAAGATTATCGAGATGCCACAGCATAAGTGCTTGAATGACATGTGTGTCATCGAGGATTGTACTTGAGGGAAATCATCAAGTCCGCACTGTGCCCAATCTACAGTACATCTAGATACCCTTCGAATGACAGCCCCGCACAACCAACGAGATGATCCTGGTAGGTACTGGGAACTGGAAACGAACACGGTAGTAAACCTATCTAGACTATCACTTCGTGGCATCTGTACTCATGACAGTGGTCGACTATCATATCATATCATGTGCACTCCTGTGCCCGCGAAGCCGCCCAGTCCGTCACGGAGATGATAGATTAGATCCTTCACAGTATCGCGTCACAATCTGACCTTTCCGAAACAGGGTCTATCAACCTGCCCCCTGCCACCCGAGCACATAACCACTAGGCTAGTAGCACCTGTTCCTCCAAGCCACCAAACTCCACCAGGGCGATGCAACGCATAGACCAGGCAGGGGAAGCCAGAGAATGTTCGAAGGATTGTTCCATGCTATCCCGTTTCGGGGTTTACCAGGCGTCCTCCTCAGTGGTCAGCATGTGGCCCATGTTCCCACATACTTGAAGACATTATTGTTCCAGCCGCCTTCCGTGCATCTCCGGGGCGTGTTTTTCCGAGTCATTTTTTGACAGGTTGGCGGTTCGTTGCGTTGTAGTGGAGGGAGGAAGGAAGGAGGCTATGACACCGTTACACGGTGACACTGACAGTGACACTGACAGCTCTCGCCTGTCCGGCTGTCATCGGGATCTTCCGTCTACCTATTTTCAGGTGCTTGCACGGGCCACAGTTATTGGTGGACGGTCTTCTAGATCCTTTCCTGCGTGTTCCTATCTCGAGCTGTCAGAGATTTACCCATCACCCGCTCGGTGGTAGATCCACCGAACTCGTCAACAGGAGCAGTATCTTGTCGTCTAACGAGGTTGGGAACCGCGTTCCGCTGTCTGTTTTTTCTTGTACAATCCATCAGCGTGTTTAGCTCAAAGTGATGACGGAGAGGCCCTTTTACCAGGAAGATTCTACCAAACATCTCAGAAAGTTTCGTCTAGTTCCGGCACGGAGAGCCTTCACATATAAGGCATAGTTCACAACTCCCTTTGATGAGTAAGGAGTTATGTCTAAGTACACAATGTACAGACAGTTCGTTCTTCGAATCTCACTAGTAGTAGCGGCATGATCGCTTTTAGGAATGTCACACTGCAAAGTATGACAGACGCGTCATGTGCCGGGAGACAAGCTTTTCTCCCCAATGCTTGCGTCTCAGCCCAGGTTACATAGATCGATCGCAAAAAAAATTGCCACTCGATCCTGGCCACGGACATCCATGGATGTTATCTCCTATCTCCTTCTGTGTAGTGATATCTCCGTGCATCTCGGCGTACCTAGGATCATTGGGGATGATTGTCAATGTGTCAAAAAGCATTCATCATCTCTGTATAATCTAGAGTCAAACTCTGTTGAGTTTCAGTCCATGAATGGCCCCCATAGTTCCGAGCCATAGGATAGTGCGAGGACTGTCACACTCTGTCCACGGAGGTATATATATATATAAATATATATATTTGCTGGGCAAATCAATACTAACATATTGACCAACCATGTCAACCAAACATGTTGTTTCTAGGAGAGAGCGCCGTATAAGCTAAATTGCAGTTTGATAAACTACAATACAAATGGTCGATTCTATCCTCTCTGCTTTCTCAGCGGGCCTATTGGTCTGTAATATCACGTGATATAATAGTGACTAGGGAAAATCACGTGGGAGGGGCTGAACTGGAGAATACTTCAGGGAGGTTCTTGGCACGGGATCAGGGTCACGTGGTTTAGTTTTTATTCGGTGGTCTAGCGAGGAAATCAGGCCTGCTGAACTGTGATTGGTTAATCTACAGGTCCTTGTTTCAACTTGAACTTGAAGGGTGCATCCACCCGCTGGCGCTTCTTCAGCTCAATCATGCGCCAAGAAACAACAGTGTCCCTTGTGAGGCGGGCAGCGCAGCCAGGAGTTGGTCTTATAGTGAACCCGTGGCGGAGGGCTGTTTAGGTAGGATTCTTATTACTGAGGCAGGAACAGGTGCATGTTACATGTTACAAGGTTGTACACGAGGGCTTGTGCGGAACTTCGGAAGGAAGGCGCGGCCCGTGCCCTCTTGCCATCCCTGAACTCTCTCCAATAGGCTCCAAGTATTCCCTTTTGTTTTCTTTCCGCGTTGTTTGAACCCGTTTCTTGAGCGCAAGGCCATTGTGTACACGGTCTCCCGCTCAACCAACTGAAGCATGGCACCTTACTCCCTACCATCAGTGCGACCTCAGCCTTGCGCGGACTAGCGGACGCTAACACGATGATTGGCTGGGTTCTCCGATCCGAGCGTTTCGACTGTGGGCTGAGGCTGAGCGATCAGCGCCGGAGACGGGCGCAATAAATCCCCGCACACGGCCCAACGTTTCGTTGTGAAGCTGAGATGGCCGCCATTTCACCCGGCAACACATATTGGAGACCGACCGCACTTGAGCTCTCGTTAGAATGAGCTCCGAGACCAAGCACACCGGCCCGGCGTCGGTGCAGGAGATCTGGGACAAAACCATCGTCAGGTTCCAGCAGCGCACGGGCCAAAGGCTCGATGGCGTCTCGCGGACCCCTGATGATCTGCGCAGGGCGCTCGACGCCCATTACGCTGCGCAGCAGGACGATTCCGACACCGCAAAGGCAAAAGCGATCGGGTTTAGGATGATTCATTGCATTCAGCTGTTGGGAGGCATTGCGGCTGAGGGGGCGTCGATGGTAGGGAAATTTCCTGTTGACACCGAGCGATTTCGTATGAAGCTGATCGAAACGTTTGCAGGTATTCGGCCCCGCAGGCCTTTGTTTCAACGCTCTATCCTTCCTTTTGGACATCCCCAAAAAGGTCAACGAGTTCCATGGGGAGATCAATGCGATCTTTGCCGAGGTCGGCCCGGCGCTCGCCCAATTTCGCATCTACCAGCGAATGGAGGATAACACGCACGTCGACGAGGCCTTGCGAACGGCGATTGATCAGGTCATGACCAGCTTCGTCGATATATGCGCCAACTGCATCAACATCCATCGTGAAGGCCGGTGGAAAAGCTTCAAGCGCAGCGCCAAGCGGGTCCTTCTTGACGAAGGATCTGTCAGAGATGAACTCGACAATTTCAAGAAACTGACACAGGACCAGCTTAACGTGCAAGCAACATTGACCCTTGAAGTGGCGTTGGAAACACACCAAGGGGTGGCTTTCATCAAGACCTCCGTGACCGAGATTGACACAACCACCAAAGGAATCAAGACGGACGTGACTGGATTAGTCGAAGCGGAGCACAAGCGGGGGCTGGACGATGCTCGGAAGAAGAACATGGATTTCATCAAAGACAAACTTGGCCAAAAGGAGGAAGATGTTGCCAATGTTGTTGATGCCCGTGATAACATGTGGAAGACGTCCGTCAAGGGAAGCGGCAAATGGCTGAACAATGTCGACGAGTACAAGCAATGGCTGGATCGAAGCAGCACCGCTGACCCTCTTCTCATTTTGACGGGCGACCCAGGAACAGGCAAGTCGTTCGTGGTCTCTGCAATTGCCCAGGACGTCAAAGCGAGGAATTCAGCGACAAAAGCCGAGCGCGGTCTGCTGGGATACTACTCCTTTTCCATCGCCACAAAATCCGATAGTGACCGACACCGACCGGAGACGGCTATGAAATCAATTTGCATGCAGATGGCCGACCAGGACGCCGTCTACGCAAAACATGCAGCGGGGGTGTGCGGTGAATCTGGAAAAGACAAGAATTACTTTAAGGACGCCACATGTCAGACCCTCTGGACGACATTGGGCATCGGCGCCCCCGCAAGGAATGCGATACACTACATTCTGCTCGACGCCGTCAGTCTCCTCACTCCGGAGGAGTTTGCACGACTACTGGAGGCCATACAGCAATTGCCGGCTACCTCAGGCGATAAAAAGTCCAGCACAGTTCGCATTCTCCTCAGCGGTGAGCCTACGAGCTTCGAAGACGACTGGCTTGCCTCGGCGTCAGCAAAATCTATTGATATTGCTGAACATAACGCCGATGATATTAGTGCTTTTATTGTGGAAGAGCTGAAGAAGGCTGACCTGTTCCAGGGTCAGGATTCAGACTCCCAGCGGCGCAGGAAGAATGTGGAAGAACGCCTATTGGATCGATCCAACAATTGCTATGCAACAGTGCAGCATGATCTCGGCAAGATCAAGGCGATTGTCGCGTCGAGCGGGACCGAAGATGAACTTAACCGGGTGCTGCAGGAGTCGAGCACAGATCCGAAAGCTCAAGTACGCTCGGAACTTGAGACATTGGCAGCGGTACTCAATCCAAGAGAGCTGGAAGAAGTGAATGAGTTGTTGATCTGGACTGTCGCTGGGAGTGGTCGCTTCACTCTCGAGGAAATGGCTGCAGCGCTGTATAACCGTTTCAAGTCTGTTTCTCTCCAACCGCTTGCACAGAAGATTACCGGAAAGTACTCCAAGATATTTACTCTCACCTACGGCGGGCGCTTCCTCGCATTGAGAGACCATGTCAGAGAATGTGTTGTGACCGAACGAATGCGTCCCAGGCAATCTGCCGACGATCCTAAGATCACGGCGACTATCACCATCACTAACGGCGACATCAAGGCAGTCCAGCGCTTCTTCTGGGATTTGACTCATCATTCCTCATTTGCAAATGGGTTTGAGTTCCGACCTGACTCGGACCTTTCCCAGGCGACGGACAGAAAGATCCAAATCTACGAGATTGACGCCCATTTTGAGCTTGTGAAAAAGGCGTTCGACTTCTTCCTTGCGCCCGCCGGCGAGGAGAAGGAGAAAGGGAAGCTCTCGGGCCTGTATCTGATGGCATGTCTCTCTGACCATCTCAAAGTGCTATACGAGGCAGAGGGGTTGGATGAGCTTCCATTGGCGGATAAACAATACATTGGCTCCCATCTCTACGATTTGTTGAATGAGAGCGACTTGATCGAGAGTAACTGGGAATATTGCTCGTGGTCTGTCTGGTATACAACCGATGAAGAAATTGACATATTCTGGAAGTGGTTAGATGATCCAGTGGCCATTGCTCGGCTGGGGTCACGAGACAAAAGATGGCTGATGGAGATCAAGAAGGGAAAGCATCGTAATCGGAGGCTACTTACACCGATAACGACCATGGTTGCTCGAAACTGGTTGCAGGGGGAGGACTGGGACGTTCTAAAAGCCTTTGAGTGGATCAGGGGCGTGCTTGCGTTGGTGGGTTCTTCTCTCTTCTGAGGCTCCGCTTCGACCAGCTGACGACTGATTATCTTTGAGCAGGGAACGGAACCGGAGCCCGAAAAAATAGACAGCAGCGAACAAGGTGAAACGCAGGGCGAGGCGGATGCACCACCAGTGGAGGAAACGGAGGAAGACGGGGAAATATTCATCAACGCAAACGATTCGCTCGTAGAAAAAGTGGCCAAGGCTGAGAAGTGGGCAAAGGAAGCATTGGGGGTCTCGGAGGCAGATTGTACCTGGTGTATCCGCCTGGGCGAGACTTATCGTGAAATGGGGGGAAAGGAGGCTGCCGCAGAGCAGTATCAACAGGTAAGACAAGACCGCCGGGAGACTGAATGGACACAACACTGACCTTTTCTAGGCCGCTACAATTCTCCAAGAACAAGACCCCATAGACAAAGAACGGCTTGGGAGTGTGTTCCTGACCCTGGGAGACCTCCAACACGGACCGAAGGAGGGGCTGCCATACTTGGAGCAGGCTTACGAACAGAACAGTACTAACGTGGATATCCTCTACGCCCTCGCCATATGTCATGCTGCGAGAGGAGCGGGAGAAGACGCGGCCTCTATCCTCCAGAAGGCGGCTACCACGACAGATCCAGATACAGAATCTCCTTTCCTGGTGGGCATGTTGGTAAAAGCTGTTCGAACGCGTCAAGCGGACGACGACATGCCCGCATTTTTTGCAGGTTTCCGGGGGCTCATGAAGTCAACTCCAGAGCATTGGACAGCCCTCCAAACTGAGCTGGAGAAGGCAATCGACAAAGCTCGCGCAGAAGCACGAACCCAAGACCTCGCAATCTTTCAGCTCGTGCTGGGAAATGCGCTGTACGAACTCCGCCAGGAGCACACAGAAGACTGGGCGAAGGCTGTTGACTGCTGGCACGCGGCCGTGGCAACGGTTCATAATGAAGTCGGATTCGAAGATCAGAAAGACCTGGTGTACATCGAACAGTTTACGCTTAAGTGTCTGGGGAAGCTTCGCCTTGAACAGGCCATTCTGCAGCAGAACCCCAACGTTGAGGCCTATATGGGCGAACTGAGCCAGGCATATGAAAATGGCAGAGCGTCCCGAGTTGTCGAGATTCTGCTGGTCACACTATATGCAATGAATGAAGATCGTCCTAAAGCACGAGAGCTCCTCCGTGCAGACATGGTCACCGCGTTTAACATTCTCGTCGACGATGATGCCGCAAATGACTGGGAGGGCTTTGCGAAGATGCGTAATATCCTTCTGCATACAGGAGACTTTGAAAATGCGAAAAGGGCCTGCATGGTGTCCCCGCCACAGTGGTTCGACGGGCCCATTCTCGAGGAGCTTCTGCTGAGTGACGACCCGCCGCTCGAAGCAGCCAGAAAGCAGCTGTGTGACTTCTTTGCGAAGGAGTGTCTGTCCGACGAATCCCAGGACGAGTGGTTCACCAAAGTTTCAGCAGAGGTCGAACGACTATTAGCAGCGGCAGAGGCTGAAAGCGACGAGGCGGCCGTATGGAAGCGGGTGTCCAAGATCTTCGAAGGATACAAGCACCTCGGCGACCACTCCTTCTACTGCAACTGGTGCGGCAAGGAATTCCTGTTCTACACTGGGTTCAACTTCTGCAAGTACTGCCACGACATGTATCTCTGCGACAATTGCATGGGTGACCTGAAAGGGGAAAAAGAGGATTCGAGCAACATGTTCTATTTGTGCAGTAAGCTGCACGACTGGGTTCCGCTGGAGCCATGGAACACGCAGACCTTGGTCGAGGCGTGGAAGAAGCTCGTTCCTGTTGTTGATGAGGATGGGAAAGAGAGGTTGATACCCGCGTCGAAATGGCTGGGCAATCTGTGTGAGGAGTGGGGGTTGGCCAAGGAGGATTGGGATTTTGAGTAGTTACCTTACTGTCGAACGACGAACAGCGTATATCGAAGCAAGGCGTTATTCGTTTGTAGTGTGTTCTTGTGCTTGAGAATAATACGGCTATAATACCGACCAGTCCAGTTTCCTGGTCGGATCTGCTGCTGCAATCATGATTGATACTATCTGCAAGTCTGAGGAGCTGTAATGCAGAAGTGGGAGTAGCCAAGATTGGTGCTCCTATTCCATACATATCGGAATCTAATCGCAAATGATACTTCCGGCATTCCTGCTGTAGTACCTGATTAATAATGCAAGGGCTGTGCGCTCACAGATGGGCAGCTTACAAATCCCTCAGCGACCAGCCGTCCAACAAGAGCGTTCGAAAAGGTCTCCTAAGGCGTTCCATGCGGAGATAGTCTGCGGAGATAGGAGTATGTGGAGATAGCTGCCTCATACCCCCGAGATGGCCCTCGCATAAGTTGACCTCCTCCATCGTCTCCTCTTGGATATATCCCCAGATATTCCCCTCGTCGGCCTCTGATCCTCCCATTTCCAACCACAAACCCCGCGCAACAATGGCCTCCGTAATCATCTTCGGCCCCACGGGCAACATCGCCTCGATCGCCGCGCTCACAGCACAACAAAACGGCGCAACCGTCTACCTCGCAATGCGCGACCCCACCAAACCCATCCCGGGCCTCAGCCCCGAAACCGAAACAGCCTCCGGGAGCACCTTCAAACGCATAACAGCCGACCTAACCGACCCATCCTCGGTAACAAACGCCATCAAAACCACCGGCGCAACGCACGCCTTCATCTACCGCGTGAACGGCACACCGGACCACATGCGCGCCTCGCTGATCGCGCTCCGCGACGCGGGCGTCGACCTCGTCGTGTTCCTCAGCAGCTACACGATCGGCAGAGCAACCGACCTGCACACGATCCCGCCGAGCGAACTGATCGCGTTCGTGCATGCGCAGGTCGAGATTAACCTCGCCGAGGTCTTCGGCGCTCAAGGGAAATATGTCGCGCTGCGCGGGGGCGGGTTCGCGACGAATCTGGTGCGGTATAAGGCTGGGATCCAGGGAGGGGAGGTGACGATGCATAAGCCGTCGTACGCGATGGATTTCATCGCGCATTCGGATATTGGGGCTGCCGCGGGGACGATTCTCGCGAACGGTCCGACGCCACAGAATGGCGGTGACGCGAAGACGGAGGTGTATCTGTACGGCCCGCAGATCCTCCCGCAGGGCGAGGCCATCGAGCGCGTTGCGCGGATTCTCGGGAAAGAGGAGGGGAGTGTCAAAGTGACTGCGCTCGCGGCGCCGGATGCCGTCGAGCAGTATGTGGCGGTTGGGGTGGTGAGGCCTGTGGCGGAGTATATCGTGCGCAAGGCCGAGGAGGGCGATGGGAGGGATTTGGCGCGCTATGAGGAGGGGGTTGAGAATGTACGGTTGTATACGGGGAAACCGGCGCTGGGGTTGGAGGAGTGGGTTGAGCAGAATAAGGGGCTTTTTAGTGTTTAGTGGAGTGAATCAATGAATGTGATAAATGTCTTTGTTTGGCTATACTTGGCTTGTGTGCTTGCTTGGTATGGAACTGCTCTCCCCCTCGGCATTTGCCTAGAGGATGGATCCACGGGTGCCACTTGTCCTAGACTTGGTGAGGCAAAAAAAAAAAGCTCAACCCGAGCGCTGGTTCGGGGTGAGCAGGCGGAAGGCAGGGAAATGTTCAGCGTAGAGGCGCAGAGAGAAGCACGATGAACGCAATATTTTTTTTGTTTCGACATCGCTCGCATTCTTCTGCTGTGGACGCTTCGGTAGATGATTGCTGTTACTGCGGGGATAAAGCTATTTTTGTGACTGGATGTGCGGCAGCAGGTGGTAATTAGTGGTGGTGCGAACCCGCAAACAGGCATTGAGATAGGCAGATTTTCCAAGAGCAGGGGGAAAGAAAGGATCGGCTTTGGATATTTGGTCTTGGCCTCATTTCCCCATGCAAGGCCTTTTTCTTGCTTGGGGGGGAGGGCGTGTTTATCTTCGGCGTGGATGATGAGGACGTTCGCATGTTCCCCGAGTCGTCCGTTTTCCACGCGTCTTGACGCCGACCTGACGAAGCTGGCGCAACAGGCCGACTGTGGATGGTTGGATGGAAGGGAGGGAGAGGACCTGTTTCAGGTCTGGGTGCGAGCAATGACTTTCTCGAATGGCTGGAGTCGAAATATGATATGAAAGTCGGGAGAGCAAAGGAGGGGTTGGAGTGATCGTGACTGAAAAATGAGGCGAGGCTGGGATACGAGGCAGCCTCGAGGCTCTAGCGCAGAGGTTTCAGCTTCCCTCCACTCAGAAGCGAAAGAAACAATCTCTTCGACGTCACGAGCCATGGCGGCCTCCACTCGATCTGTTGCGATCTCTCACATGATATGATACCATTCCGAATACTCTGCGGCACACTCGATCGGACGACAAATGGGCTAGACCGGACAGAACCGGGATTGGCAATGTCGCAGATGCGATTCCAGCAGAGAGTGGTGTCAAAATGCCGGACAGAGACATTATTATTATTATTATTGGGAGGTTGGTCCGATACCGGCAGGTTCAAGTTTATCGTCAGGGAAATTAGAGGTAATTAAAGATCAGCCGACCAGAACGCAAGAGGCGGGAGCGAGGTCTTGGCCTTGTTCCGACGCCGATACGTACGTAACCTTAACCTTGAACTACTCATATTTCCGGGGCGCGATCCCTCATCGAACGCATGGACTAAGTCCTCATGTCAATCCATCCATCCTTTCGTCGAACAACTTGTCACTACCGCTTGATGCAGACCGACAGATCTTTCTGACCGTCACGACCACCATAATAATACCTGATCATGGTCAATGTCAGCTGATACCGCTCCTCGCCCGATCAAGTGAGTGGGGAACAGGCAAGTGCGGGCGCGGGAACGAGATTCCAGGGCTGGAATCGGCTTGACAAACTATGACAATACAATGGAAAGAAATGAGTGGTCTGGATCTGACAGAGAAACAAGATTGAAATAATTTGGACTTGGCTCCCACATGAGATTTACAATCCCCACGCCCGACCTAGCGCCAGAACCTACCTCCGGGTGACGGGTGATTGAGCTTTTAGCGGTGAATCATCTCGCCACCCTGGAAATGGAATCAACAATCACATGAGTTCTTATTGGTGGATGACCAAAGCTAATACCGGCGACATTGATACGGGATGAGATATCCGTAGCTTGGCGGCATTCCGTCGAGAATGGGAGGCGGCCTGGCTGCTGGCTTTCGCCTCACTTTTACTCCGTACTTGGAAATTTGGTCTCGGTGACGCTTTTATCGCTCGCAGTATCCCGACGAAGTGGAGGTTTCATTTTTATTTTTATTTTTTGCATGCCTGACCCAGTGTGTGTCTGTCTAGCTGCTAAACAACAAGCGTAAAGTAAAATCGCAGACATCATCATCATCATCATCAGCATTTTCATTACCATTACCATTACCACCATCACCCTTCCCTTCCCCCCTCGCCTTCCTCCGCGTCCAATTCCCTCATTAGATCATATATGGATCCCACGGCTCCTGCAGATAGTAGAGGTGAGGACTGAGCCCAACCTCGACCATCCAGCGGTCGGTTTGCGGGTGTCTCCGGGCGACGTGGGCTAGAAAGCCATCGCGGCGATCGAAAGTCCTCCTGCACTGAACACACAAATAGGACGCTGGGGAGATATGTTTTGTCCTGACGTGCCGCGCAAGCGAGGCTCTGCTGCTGTAGCCGGCGGCGGCGGCGGCGGCCTGTGTGCAGCCCGCGTATGGACACCACAGGCGATCGGGATTAATATTGTTTGCTCTGTGGTAACGTTAGTGAGGAGACAAGCTAACGGACAAAAAAAAAGAAAAACAAAGAAAAAAGAAAAAAAAGAGAGAGAAATGATATGCAGCGAACATACTGGGTCTGTGTTGTGTTCGGCCCGATCACGGGATGATCTCCGTGGGCCATGCCGCCAAGGCCATGCGCGGGTTGCGTCGGGGGAAGTTGTTGATTATGAGGATGATGATAATGGTGCGCCGTGGTGGTAGCGGGTTGATATGGAGCCATCGGTAAGTTGCCATGGTTTTGGGGACCTGCGGCGATGCTATCCCAGGCATTATTGTATGGCGCTGCGTGGGGCGCTGCTGCAGCACTCGCCTCTTGCGGCGGGACGCTCGACAACGAGGGATAGGACAATGCTGGAGGAATATTCGTCGCAGTGTGAGTGTCGGGACCTCGCGGTGTGCGCTGATGGGAGGCATGATGAGATTGAGTTGGCATGGAACCACGTGCGAAAGATGGAACGGAACCGCGGTGGTGGTGATTCCAAGCCCAATGAGTGGGAAATACAGGGTTATGTGCAGCAGGCGCATCATCTGGGGAGGCTTCGGCTTCCCAGTGACCGATAATACCTTCTGGGAGAGGATTGCCATCGTGCCCCTGAGGCGGCTGTGACATTGTCAGACAGGAGAGTGAAGTCAAAGGTCAAAATGAAAGCTCTTTTGGTTCTTAGACGAGACGGTTAGCAAGTAAAGAATTAGATCCCCCCCCCCTCCCCCTCCCCTGGGGAGGAGGAGAATCCTTTTGTATTCCAGCAGGCCCATATATACTGCAAGCACCCGACTACAATTAAGGCAATGAGAAGTCCAGCGCCGAACCCAGGAAACCTGGTGGAAACGCGCGTATTACGGGGATATTCTAGAGTGTTTGGGAGCAAGACACTGGAAATGATTGATGCAACAAGGTGTGCAGGTTCCCCAGATGGGGATCGAGGGTAGGGTTCGAGGTTTTCGTCAGGATGGACCTACAGCTATCGCTTACCACGCCACAAAAACCACCACGCCACGAAAACCCCGTTCTTCGTTCTGGATCAGTGACATCGTCGATCAAATTGCCGTAACAATCACCTGGGGCTCCGATACGAGGGACTTCGAGGGGTACCGTGTGTTCTGTGAAGCTCAATACGAGCCTGAGATGGAAGAACTGTTATTTTGAAACGCGCCAGCCCGGACCAGGCGTGGGTCAAGCCATGGTCTTGGGCGCGGTAAAGTTTGGCAAATCTCGGGGTTCACCGGGGCACCCGAGATCCGTAAACAGTCGATCCATGATTGATCCCCCTGGTTCCTGTCACAATACGCGCGAAACCCAAGTTCGAGATCTGTCAACACGTGAGGTCTGGAACGTCGATGCTAACCACATCGAAACACCTTATGCTGCGCGATGCCCGATGAGGTGTAGCCACCTCAATAACTCCGGGGGAAAAGCAATTTTGGGTTTGAAGTGCTGCCGCCAGTGCGAAGCATTCTATTGACAAAAGTAATCACGGGCGGGCCTCAAGCTAACAGCGATAAGCCGGCCTTGCTAAATCACATACTCATCATATGTCGTGAATCTTGAAAGACATTGAATCCAATCAAATTCAACATGTTTCGCTACCCTGGTGGCAATTCAATCATACGGATGGTTCAGCGATCTGCATTAAGCTCACCTCATCCCACCTCCCTAAATTTTATTGGTCGCCAAGTGCATACAGCCGTAAGGCACCCTAAAAGGGCTGCGGGACTAATGCAATGTCAACCTTTAATAACCGCTAGTAAATCGCTTCAACGTCGAACTTACCGTTAGTCAGCGCCCGCTCGGTCATTTCTAGTCATTC
>JOMC01000186.1:0-26137 GCA_000812125.1 Aspergillus ustus
GATGAAGATGAAGATGAAGATGATGAGGACGAGGACGAAGAGGATTATGATGATGATGACGATGACGATGGTGCATATAGCTATGACGAGGATGACTACTAGTTGGCGCTTTTGGATGTTTGATATCTCTGCATATCTCTTTTGCAATATCTACGGTGTTAGTTCTATCACACTCAATAAGGAGACTTATACATATAGCTGTAGGGCTCAAATGGAGTTGGAAAACCTCAGTCTACTGGACCCTGCCGGCACCTCCTCGCTATCAAAAAGATTCCCCTTCCCTTCACATCCGGGCCTCTTCTTCGAGACAACTCACGCAAGCTGAATAATAAATTCCACACGTCTGGCCTCTTCTTCCCTAAATGCAAGCACCTCCGATCGCAGTTAGAACGAGAGTGGCCCCTCCTACACTGAAGAAATCATATGCAAGACGGAGTCGGAATCACGCTATCCACACCCAACCCAAATCCCAGCACAACCACCCCTCCATCGGCCATAAGAGCAGATGTCAATTACCTATCGCCGATACTCGGTACTAGACCTAGTCTCGAACTTACCAGTAGTCTAATAACGCCGATGCGAGCGAATCTCCGGTCCCCCGTTATGTATATGTAATCCGCAGGGTTCGACTCGACTCGACCCCAAATGCGCCAACTCCACGGCTTACTGATATATTCCTGTTTGGTTTGCGCACGTCACCTTTCGCATGCTGGCGATATGTATGGTGCTGGCTTGAGAACATGATGTTGCAATATGTCGTCAGTGAGGGGTTGTATACTTCTGGTTCGCTTCGTGGCCTATTGGGATCTGATAAGGCGTTGTGTATACCAATGGATGAGGGCGGACGTGGTGGGTGAGTGATTTGAGAGGTTTATGGTGCGATCTGGAGGGTTGGAGATGGGATGAGAATATAAAAACTGGGTCAAGGTCAGCAGCTTTTCCCGAGTGTATATTCTTACGAACACGTCCGAAATTAAGAACAATTTAGCACCATGGCTCCATCCGTCGAAGTCGCTACTCCAGCTCCCGCTCCCAATGTCGAGACGAAGCTCGACTCCCAGAAGGCTACCGCGTCTTCAGGGTATATTCGCGAGCCTCTGAAATACTCTGGATCGCTGGACGAATACAAGAGCTTCGAGGTGACGCCTGTAATCGGAAAGGAGTTTTCTGATCTCCAGCTCACGGATATTCTCAATGATGATCAGAAGATCCGTGATCTAGCTATTACCGGTACGTCCTTGAGAAAAATGTTGAGTACGAAGAGCCAGCTAACAGCACGGGTATAGTGTCTCGGCGCGGAGTCGTCTTCTTCCGCAATCAGAGCATCAACTCTGACCAGCAGAAGGTCCTTGGTCAGAAGCTGGGCGAGCTGACGGGAAAGCCTGAGACTTCAAAGGTAGAACCACGTCCTCAGCTGGCTTGGGAGCCAAGAGCAGGGTTAACGTAGTGGCAGCTCCACCGACATGCTGTCAACAACGCTGGCCGCAAGCTCACTGTCAATGAGCATGGAAAACTCGACGATGAGATCTCCGTCATCTCTTCCGAGACCAACCGCAAGTACTACGGGGACAGATTTGTTAACAACTCTCGCCATCTTGCTAGTGAAGGATGGCATGCTGAGTATGTGGTTTGGTCCAGTATATTGGTCGATGCTAATGTCATGGCAGTATCACGTTTGAGAGGGTCCCCTCCGACTATGCCATTCTCAAAATCACGCACTCTCCAGAAGAACAGACTGGAGGTGATACTCTCTGGGCGTCGGGATACGAGGTCTATGACAGGCTTTCGCCTCCAATTCAGGCTGTCGCAGATACCTTGACTGCTGTTCATCACCAGGTAAGCGCTCCGTTAACAGGTCCATGTCGCAGTGCAGGCTTAACGTAGACAGCCATCCTTCAACAATATCGCCAAGGAACACGGTATCGAGCTCATCGATGGAGACCGTGGCGCACCGGAGAACACCGGATACGACTTCAAAGCTAGCCAGTATGTTTGGCCCATGTACTTTTTTCCCCAGACCTGACACAATGTAGCCCTCTTGTCCGCACGAATCCAGTCACTGGCTGGAAGAGTCTCTTCGGTGCAGCCGGCCAAGTCGATAACGGTTGGATTGAAGGCGTCACCAAGCGAGAGAGTGAGATCCTGAAGAAGTACTGTATGTTTGCTCGGCGGGGTATTCAGGGGAACGGTGTCGCTGACCTCCTTAGTCCGCCAACTCATCTCTGAGAACCATGATCTTCAGGTGCGATTCAAGTGGAACACTAATGATCTCGCTATCTGGGACAAGTAAGTTCCTGGTATCCAAGTTTTGAGCGAATCTTGCTAAACGCGTCGCAGCCGATCTGTTTTCCACACTGCGACAAAGTAAGTATCTCGTTCATAGTCACAATATACGCTGTACTGACTAATATCAGCGATTATGATGGCAAGCGCCAAGGTAACCGCGTGGTCTCTCTTGGAGAGATTCCGTACTATGACCCGGCTTCAAAGTCACGACGCGAGGCTTTGGCTGCAGAGGCGTAGACTGGTAGACGAGAGGATACTAAGGTCATTGACATGATTATGCGTGAGCATCAGCACTTGTAACGGTTAGTTAGTTCTTCACGGGCGGACTCCGCA
This sequence comes from Aspergillus ustus, assembly GCA_000812125.1. Taxonomy (NCBI): domain Eukaryota; kingdom Fungi; phylum Ascomycota; class Eurotiomycetes; order Eurotiales; family Aspergillaceae; genus Aspergillus; species Aspergillus ustus. The sequence goes on from JOMC01000186.1 coordinate 2,620, forward strand.
AATAGCTCGATACAATGAGAATGTCAAAGTTGCTCTCGCTGTCTCAAGTCCTCCAGAAGAGGAAAGTATATGGCCACGTGACCTGCCTCCATATTGATCGTTGCCTTCTTCTTCCTTCTCCCTCCTCCCATGAACAACCCAACCCATCATCAACTTTCTTGCAAGTCATTCAAAATGCTCTCCTTCGCTCCGGTACTGGTATATCGTGACAAAGAGTTTCTACTAGATCCTCGAGAACCTCCACTTTCTTTTCTCTCGTCTTCGCGTTGTTGAGCTGCCGACACCGGTCGCCAAACAACGCCCAGACTGGAACAATTTTCGAATCTTCCCACTCTTGATACCTGCCAATGTTTCTGAACGCTTTGCGCATATTTGATTGATCTCGCAACGCATCCGCCCAGTGTGCGTACTTGTCACTCGAATCGGCAGAGTGAACGCACCGCGCACAGTACATGATCAACGACGCCAACCCCGCAGCGAGTGCGGTCGAGACCGAGGATCCGTTATGATACACGACTGGCTTTATTGAATGTGCCCTTTGCTCCTCGGCAACTTGATTTCCAGGCAGGTAGTATGTGATGGAATTGCTGTTGTTTGAACCCTGGTCTCGGTCCGCCGCTGGCCCAGTCGGTCCAATCCGGAGAATCTGGGTCCGGGCTTCACTGTAGGGCAGCGTGTTATCCCCATCTAGGCGCACATCGTCGGCTGCAGAACATATTAAAAGTCGTCGATCCCCATCTACCGCGTTGGTAATTGCTGTGCGCAAGAGGTCCATCTCGGATTCATCCGCCGACTTGTTTTCCCCGTCCCTGCCAGAAGAGACACTGGAAGCCTTTGCCATGAGATATTCGAAATCAGTTATTGTCCATGACATTGATATTATATCTGCGTCATGGACCACAGCCGCGTCGATCGCCTCTGCCGCGCTTTTCGGGCTGATGCTACGCGCACCTTCGCCATGTATATATGATTGGCTGCTTTGAATCTTGATCACGTCGAGAACAATCCAAGGATTAATCCGACTAATCATGTTGGCCATTATTGTTCCATGACCATCAGTTGATCTCCACCATGGCTCATCCTCTCGTCCATTGCCGCGATAATAACTAACTCCAGTATATTCGGCCATTTCAAACGGGTGTAACTCATCCAGGTCGACCCCGTCGTCGATCAATGCAACCTAAAGACACTATCAACATTTGAAGCTGGTGGTGAGAGAGTCAAAGGGTAATTCTGCGCACCTTCACTTTTTTTGGCTTCCCCACGATCCCCTGGAGGTGAATATCGAACAACGCTTCGCGAAATTTTTCCATGGTTTCAATCCAGGCATGGGATCGAGGTCTCTCAAGCTGTTCTCCGAGAAGCGTAGCTGCCTCGCTTCCAGGGCGTGTACTAACGACAACACTCCCTTTGTGTGGCTTGATCTCGACCATGAAATCCTTGTGGATTCTTTTCTTGATTAAACTTGTAAATCGATCGGTCATATCTGTTCTGCGCTCCCGGCTCTCTGTGCCCTTGACTCGTACTCTGGTTAGTACTGATTATCGTATACCGGCAAGTAATTTCATTTTCTCCTATTCTGGAGTTCTGCATTGCTATAGCTTACCTGGTATGCGTGCAGAGTGACTTGCTTCAACATTCCGCTGCTTCTGTAGAGGAAGGGAATCCCATCTTCACTTGCCCATCCATAGAGGACCGCCTGGCTCCCACTCCAGTGAAGGTGGATATGTTGGACCATCGGTGCAGCCCACAGTATTATATCCAGATTAATATCAGGCTTATACCAATTCCTGTCGCCTTATTATCAGTAACCGAGAGCAGCTGCCAGAGAGCCTCACAATACACCTACCACACTTCCACTTCTAGTGCGTCTCTAGGACTATCCCCCGAGTACATATCGTGGCCCTTGATGGCTCGTTCAATTGCCGTGTCTGTATGGGCCCACTCGTCACCGTTGTCCTCCACCTCGAGTCGAAGTATCTTTTTCACCTTCACTGCAACTAGCTTATCAAATACCTGCACTAGTGTGTCACATCCTCGTCCTCCAGCATCCAGGGGACGAGGATTCAGTTGCCGCTTTTCATTGGCGCCGTAAGGCCCCTGTTGCGGTTTGGTATGGGTGGTCGTACCAGAAACCAAGCGCGGAATCCGAACGTAGGAGAGAGTATCTTCGAACCCACCTGCTTTGGATACCTTCTCAATTAATCCAACAACATGAGTGACGTCTTTGCCTCTTAGGTGGCTCGCATCGAAGAACAAATTTTTGTCTAAAAGAGAAATCGGTGGTGAGAACATCTTCATTGTTAATGCTACTGCGGCACTTACCAGACGCAATCTTGCCGTAAAGCAGGTCCTTCGCCTCTCTGTCCGATCTTGTGCGAATAAAAAAACACTTCAAGAATTCTCGTGCTTCATTTGATACTAATTCTGCTTCCCCCCATGGCAGATCCTCTGAAGCTTGTCTCTTCGGCGTGGAAGACCCCTGGTTGATGGCTTGTGAGGGAACTTTGTTTTGTGAGTTACGTTCCGAGTCCAGAGTACTCGTCAGTTTCCTTTCCAGAGGTTTCAGGCCTATAGCGTTGTCACTTTCCACATTAATGGCTACTCCTCGTGGGACTATGTGATGCTGTGGTTCTCGCTCAGGTTGATGGCGTGCTGCGTGCTGTGTGCCCCTTGGGGCACTTGGGCGATTTATCTTGGTGTGCATCTCATCTGCTTGCTCAGAGCTTTGGTGTTCCGCTCGATTGCTAACCGGAGGTTTGTCTGCATCATCTTTCGTATGGATGGGCCCGTCCTTGATGATTCCTTTGCCTTTGGGATTTGCGTCTTTTGGAGCCTGCAGACCTGCTTGTGCTGCTTGTGCTGACTTTGGGGTCTTCTTTAGCCCAACCTCTTTCGTAAGAAGATGAAAGAGGTAAGGCGACTGTTCACGTTTATTGAAGAGCACATCTACCTTCTTCAACGCTAATTCTGCCCCTTTGACCAGCTTCTCAATGATCTCGATATAGTTGAATCTCCGTGGAATAAGAAATAGCGTGTACTCCAAGGCGTAATGAATCGGAGTGTTTCCTCTGCTGTCTCTGGCAACAAGCGATTCAGCCGGGGCGCGTGCCACCAGACTCTTGATTGCGGATAGGGTGGCTACCAGAAGTCTGTCATCCCGGGCCTCATTCCGGTAAAACTCCTTTAGGTCGGTCCGCAGCCTAATACCGAATGCCCTGTGAAGACAGTTCATGCCCATAGGACCGGTCTGCATCAGGAGTCCCGGTATCAGCCCTGCACGACGGGTAATAACAAAGTCGATGAACTCAAGATTATGATAGCTCAACGCGACAGCCAGAACAGGATCCTCAGAGCCGCTGGCATGGTCTGGTTCCTTATCGAGGAGAAAGACGGCGATTTCTTGAAGGGTGGCACGCGGAAGCCTGCTGAACTCGACCTCGTCCCAACTCTCGGCAATCTTATGGAGGATGGTCGGCTTACTTCTATCATCCCGATCATGATATGCCAGTGAATTTTTGTCCCTGTCGCTCAAGGCTTCCCAAGATACTGCAGACGTCTCCAGACGCCGTATGACATCCCTCCCGTCCTTTTTGTTGGGTGGCCCAAATTCAACGTCACTGCCAATGGCGAGAGCGCCGAACTCGTCCACGATATCGACCAAGTCGTCTTCTTTCCTCATTATTCCCCGGTGACGTTGCCGATATCTTAAGGTAGCTCGTGTCCGATATCCGTCTCTTCGCTCTTATACTGACTGTTCAAAACTAGGGTGGGAGAAGGCGTTAGGTGGGGTGGAGAGTGAAAAACGCCGCTCAAGTGCAGTTCGCATTTGAGTAGCGCAGGTGACAACGAAATTCTTGACACTGCAGGGATCTCTGAGTGATTTATGCTTACTCGCATCAGTAGTGGAAATCTCGACATTATTTTATTGGCCACTCCAAGCCGGCTGTGGCATTTGCGAGTTCTAGCTACAGCCTTGCGCACCAACACCTCCACGCCAATAATGCCCATGCTACTCAGACTTACCCACCTTTGAACGCCTTTACACCTCCTTCGTACTGGTTATACATAGTACAGCCCCATATTTTGTCCCACTCAGTTGACTCAAGGCTGCTCATGTCTATCTTGATATCTTTGTCCAGTAAATTGAAGGCACCCTCGTCCACGCTGAATAGGACTGGGTGATCTGGCTCCCTGGACGAAAATAGCGTTGCGACTGCTGTCTTGAAATCGGGTGTCACGTTGATGTACGGGACGCAGAGGAAATCCTGATCGTCGTCTCTCTCGAGCAGCATGCACACGGTAAGCAGCGACGGGATCCCATCGTTCCGTGACTTGTTTTCGGATAATGTGAAATGGGCTCGATGATAATCTCCCCACATGTTCTGAGGGTTATCTCCCGTGAGGACTGTGTGATACATTGCGATTTTCTCGATTGAATGCTCGACTCCAGCCTCCACCCCAATAAATTGGAGAACCGGAACGTTTATCCCAGCATACGTACCAGTCCCTTCTGTCTGCTCGGATTTTTCCATCTTGAATACACCGTCTGGTCTGACTTTAGCAACTTTAATACCCTCTGTTTCTCCTAGAAGACGCTTAAACTCAAAGAGGATATTCGCCTCCTTCAAGCGCGTCCCACGATAAGAGCGAAATTTGAATTCATACACGAGCAGCGTCGCACTTTTCGAAGAATCAGGGCGGAGCTTGCCATGGACCATTGCTTTGGCGTTGCAGCTGACAGTGAATGCGGGTTTTCTCTGCTGTCCAGCTTGGAATACGGAGACCGCAGCGCGCTGGCGCTCCCCTGGTCGATTGGGCGTTCTGAACTCTGACGGAGCCTTGTCAGAGCATCATCCTTTGCACAAAATTTCCGCAGTTGAGAGATCATACCTCCTGGTGGGCCTTGGTATGTGAGAGCCATCGTAAATGAAGTTGAATCGCCCTCGTCTTCGTCATCCTCTTCGTCTTCGAGTTCGCTCAGATACAACTCGTCCTCATCCATGACTGGCGCCGCTCATGTGTCTTCAGGATAAGTTTCACAGTGAAAACGATCTGGGTCAGTCTTTTGGAAATGGAAAAGTCAATGGGGCTGACCGTAGGAGAAGCAACTTGCTTCTTGGACACCCCCCGGGCCTTATTTATTGTGTACATGGACGCCCTCCTCCACGGACCATTCAACTCTATGTCCATGCACATACCATCCCCAGCCGGACTTCGTATTTGTCAAGTGCTCATGCACTGTCATCCCTCTCCGCTTCTCCTTCGAACCAACCTCGTCGCAGCGTACCCCCGGAGTTCCGCGCAAACACCATTGGTCAAGCCCCAGACGAGGGGTGAAAAGGAGCGCAGCGCCAACCGCAAACAATCCTTTGTCCGCCAATCGCTACAACAGCTTTGTGCACCACAGGCTGTTCACTTATGACAATCTCGAGGCTTGCAGCAAACTCTCACTAACCCTGTCAATACTCTGGCCTGGGCGCATATAGTACTCTCTGATCAGCCAGCCACTAGTCAAGGCCACACACCATGTCATTCCCCTCACAGAGCGCTTTGTTGCCCTCGGTGGGGTGTGCGCTCGCAAAGAAAAAAAAAAGAAAGAAAGAAGAAAACCATTTTCTCTGGATTACGGTACATCATTTCATATGTTTATCTACTGTTTCTTTTCGAGCTGAGAAAGGCTCTTCTATCTCGAAGGCGACTATCTACCAATCCGTTGTCTTTCGACATGGCGGAGTCCGACAATAGCATACCTGATGAGCGTGCAGCCCAATCTACACAGCCTGACACAACCTCATCGCCCGATGACAACATTTTGAAGCTCTCTCCGGTTCAAATTGTGGAGGCGCAGGAGAGCGACGATACTACGGCCGCAGACATTGAGTATGTCTTGACGAACCTTCGATCTCAAAGTGCTTCTTATTTCCTGGCTTCGTCCTAACGATGGCAGTATCATTCACGTTATTGGAGTTGCCGCTGCAGAGCGAATACCATTAGAAACACTCATTCCATCACATGCTAGGACATTCAAAAAACGGGAGTTCGTGTTCCAATGCGACATTCTTAGCCTTCTCCTCGGAGATCTCTCGGGCCTCTCCATCCAACGCCAAGCGCTTCTTTTGCTTCGTGGCTTGGTCTCCTCTGAGGACGATGACAAGGTGACAGCTATCGAAAGGACATTATGTAGGGCTAAGCATCTAATGTTTAAAAAAAGCCAGTACCCCGCGCGCGCATCCTAATTTCTTATAACTTGGGTGCATTGATAACCAAAAAGGTACCATATCTGTGTCCAAAAAAACTAACCTACTAACATCGAATTCCGCAGGCTATATCCATCGCATCACGAGAGGAATCACAATGGCCTGGGGTCTTCATCAGCGCTATGCAGTTTGTGCGTACTAATGAGTATCATCATATAATCTTTGCAATGCTCTAACGGGCTCAGGTCTTCTCAAATTGCTTCCAGCGACGGCGAGATCTTCAATCATTTGACATGAAGCTCCTCGACTTTTTCCGTGCCCAGAAAGATAATTCAAGATGGGCCTCTCGCATCACGCCCACAACTATTCGTAGCCTTGCAGATGCCTCAGTGGAGACAACTGAGCTTTTCCTGAGCTCTCGCATCACCTTTGTCTCTCGCGTAGTCAGTATCTACGGCCATGATCCCCACGGTACGACGAATGTGAGCGCCATCAAACCGCAAAACCTAGAGAGTTTCAGCTGCTGATTTTGGAGAAAGGTGTTCGATTTGTTTACAGCAACCCTCGATATTTCTACGGAATTCGCTGTGCAAGGGGATGTGGAGAGCGATAATATTTTTCCTGGTTTTGACGAGATGGTTTGTTTTAAAACACGCAGTCAGTCCCCCTGAGCCTTCCAGCCACCTCGGTCCTTCCAACTCTGTTACTAACCTGCCATATAAAAGATTGGGCGGAAGATCGGAAAGTGGCCTCTAGCTGGCGCATACTTTTATCGCTAGTCCCTCCCCATTCTCCCGTACCCTTTGACAATACCTTAGATGCCTCCCACAGGGTGCTTGCTAGTGGCCCATATCGGACATGGAAGGCAGCAACGAGGTCCCAGATCCTGTACGTTCAGGGTCAGGACCGTGAAGACTCGATGAGACAGGCGCACCAGATATCTCTTTCGTGGCAGGCAGATCTGCGGAATAAGAAAGAGCATTACGTCCCCGTCATCTCTTTTCGCTTCTCCTCTCGCGATCCACTGCGAGACAGCATGGAGCACGCGATATGTACCGCTATCGTGCAAATCATCTCCGTATTTGACGACAACGGGAATACAGAGAACATCAAATTTATTTTCGATCAGTACCGGATCCAGAGAGGATGGACTATAAAGGATTTGCTCAATCTCCTCTCCTTCACTTCATTTTTTCGCTTCCAGAACGGTGGGCTGTTGGTTCTATATGATGTCGACGAATGCAAAGCAGACAGCCGGTCGGCATTATGGGATTTCCTACGATATAATAGAGAAGTGTCAGAATCATTTGTCAAAGTTATTGTCACTTCCAGGCGCAAACTGGGATTATCGCAGGATTTGGATCAATCCGGGCTTTGGACAACGTATGACACATCGGCAGAAGCAATGGAGGAGCTGCTGCTTCGGTCACATGCAGATGAGTATCATTTAGGGATTATTTCCCGCCTTTTGCCTCGCGGTCACGGCGATTCTCAGCTTGAAGAGGCCTTGAAAAAGCTAGAATCTAAGGATCCAGCTCAGTCGAGCCAAATCCTACGCCTTCTCGAGGACCATACAGGCTGGCCTCGAGAACCTTCTACCGGAGCATTCTCTATGTTTTGCAGTCTCCTGCTAGAAGTACGGCCGTCTTCCACCGTTTCTGACGTTTTGGACAGTATCCTTCGCTCGATCCCTGATCAAGCGGGAGTTCAATGGGCTCTGTGTTGGGTATTATATGGATACCAACCTTTAACCAGCTCTCAGATAGCACTACTTTTGTGCTACGGAAGACTACAAGAGAACCAACGTGAGATACAGATATCGGGTGGGTTTTCACCTCTCCAGATTGACGAGTCACTTCAACTGCTCCGCGTTTGGCTATCCGGCTTAGTGCACTTTGGCCACGATAACGCCTATATTCACGATCACATTTGGGACATCCTCTCAGAAACCGACTCGAAGTACATCTGGAATGAAGTCAAGGCAACAGCTCATTCTACGATGGTCAATTTCCTCATATCATACCTGTCACACGCAACAGTTCGGGATCGCCTATCTTCAATCTGGGAGCGATATCTTTTAGCCTACAATGCGGCTGACCTACACATTGTGGCTCCTGTCCCCTCTGACGAAAAGGACATTCTTCTCTATTCTGTCGCAGCTCTCGGTCATGTCCTAAGCAAAAGCTCTCGGGCATTTCATTTCCTACAATCACTCTTAAGTCTGTCCGATGATCCGCTTGCCATGTGGGCCAAGGTGTATTGGGTCGTAAGCAACCCTTTCTCCCGGCCCTCAATCGACATGGTAGACTCTACTGCATCCATACTTGTCAATATGGAGACTCTCTCTCCAGGCCTGCGTACTCAGATTTGGAATAAATTCATGGCAAGCCCGTCCCCATCCAGAGGGGTTCTTCAATCAGATGAAATGAATCACTTGCGGCGTGCCCTCCAGTTGGGCGATGAGGATACTGTGCTCAAATACGCCCGTCAAATTGCTCCCAGGTATCCTATCCGGCATGAGGGCACGAGTCCTGAAAAAAACGCACTCCATATGGCGAAAGACACAGCCCCCCCGTGGCCTTTAAACTTTCTATGGAGAGCTGCCTGGCTCAATATGGACCGATTCGCCGCCATGCTCCTAGAAACACAGTCGCCCGATGCAGATGGCTCAATGGCCTTGCCTTCCCCCCTATATATGGCCTCCTATCTAGGCCATGACCGCATCGTTCAACTGTTGCTCAAAGCTGGTGCAAATACCGGAGATTTGAGGGAAAACACATATAGCGTCATATACACTGCGGCGGGTAGGGGTCACAGCAAATGTGTGCGACTATTGATTGCGCACGAACCCAAACTCCTAGAGCTACGGCGGCCTACATCTCCGATATATCAAGCATCTGTGTGGGGGCGATGGGATGCAGTAAAGACCCTCCTCGAACTCGGTGCTAACCCCAACTCGAGCGAGAGCTCAGGCGATTGGACTCCTGTTGTTGCAGCCGCTGACTCCGGATACCCTCGCACGCTACAGATCCTACTGCGAAACAAAGCCGATCCGAATACTGCAGGGCCCTATGGGGTAGACACTTCTCTCTGGTTTGCCTCCGTGAGAGCAGGCAGTGTTGAATGTGTTCAGACTCTGCTCGAGCACGGTGCAGACCCTAACCATGAGCTCCTCAGTCCCCCTTTACTTATTGAGGTAGTAAGGAGTTCGATGCTCGATATCGGGAAAAAGATTGCAATTCTTGATGTACTGGCAGAGGGCGCGCGCCCAATAGACATCAACAATGTGGACTCTCAGAGCAAGACAGGCCTGATGCATGCCGCTAGCGCAGGGGATGTCGCCCTGGTCAAGTGGTTGTTGGCTCACAATGCTGATTTGAACGCAACGGACATTTGGGATCGGAGTGCTTTAATGCTTGCTGTAGAGAGCAATCAGAAGCAGGTAGTCCGAGAACTACTCCGGCATGGACCGAAGTTGAACATACAAGGCGATAATGGGAGCACCGCGCTCATATTAGCAGTGGACAGTGATGCGGAGGTCGTAGAAATGCTTCTGGATGCCGATGCTAACCCCGATATTGTAAACAACTACGGTTTTGCTGCTATCAATGTGGCCGTCACAAGAGAGAAGCCCGAAGTGGTTAAACTATTAGTTGACCGAAAGGCCAATATCAACCATAAGGATTCCGTCGACTGGGCTCCCATTCACGACGCTTCGAGCTTTAGTCCAAATGTCGAGATTGCTCGAATCCTTGCAGAAGGTTGCGCTGACCTGAAGGTGGCTGATTCCTATGGTTGGACCGCTCTGCACAAGGCTGCTGGGAAAGAGCGTGCCGATATTATAGCAGTCCTGTTGGAGTTTCACGCTACAATTGACCTGGAACAACGCAATGACACCGGAGCAACTCCATTAAACACGGCCGCCGCGATAGGCAACTTAGAGTGCGTCCGCCGGCTACTACAAGCCGGCGCAGATATCAATTCTCAGGACTCGGATGGATTTACCGTTTTAATGCAAGCTATTCGCAGCAAAAACCCTACCGAGAAAGTAGCATTTCTCCTTTCCCAACCCAAGTTGGACATTATCCCAGCCTCCACCTTGACTGGCGCTGCCCTGCACATGGCTTGCCGGTTCACTGATATCAATGTCATCACCATGCTCCTTGACCATGGCGCGGATGCCAGTCAATTGGTCTATTGTCTTTGGGCGACGCCCCTTATTGCGACCTGCCTTCTCATGCTGTACGACGGGGACGGTACTCGGAACGAAAGTCTGGACAAGATCGATACCGTCGTCCGCTTGTTGGTTGACCGCGGTGCAGACGTCAAAGCCCAAAGTGGCACTGGTGTTCCCAATGCGCTATGTGCTGCCGCTCTTGGGGCTGGCATCTGCACCATCACGTACCTCATAAATGAGGGCGCCTCACTGGAACAAGCTGGGTGGCTTGGCAGACTTCCGATACACTACGCTGCCGCAAATGGTATTGACAATTTTCAAGCAGTTTTTCTGAGTGACAGCGATCTATCAGCTCAAGACCGTGCGGACAAGAGCACCCTCCATTGGGCCGCGCAATTTGGGCACCCCCAGACTGTGCAAAGGATCCTGGCGCATGCACGTACCACGGAAGAGCAGCGCAAAATCGTCAACCAGGCCGATGTGGATGGCTGGACCGCGCTCTGTTGGGCACTTCGACCTACCTCCATCAGCTCGGATTCCCCAATTTGCTCCGAGCCTTATGATCCCACCGAGACGGTGCGGGTTCTGCTTGAAAAGGGTGCGGACGTTTCTATCAAATGTCGAATGGGCCGTGAGGATGAATTGTTCAGCCCCTTAGAGCTAGCCAAGCTACATAGCTCTGACGACCAAATAATCCAAATGCTAGAGGAAGCAACAGCACGGTCCACGTCTGGCACGCAGGGCAATCGCTCTGTTAAGCCCTACGAAAAGACTGGTCATTACTGCGACATATGTCTCAACGTATGTGTAGTTCCCATATCCTTAGACCCTCTCTCCTTTGAAGATCCACTGATATCAATCCATAGACTATCCGGGGACCTGTGTGGCGATGCGAGATATGCCAGGCCCCCGACATCTGCAAGAAATGCTACGGGAATATTCTTTTGTACCATGGGGAACGGAAGCAAGAGAATGGAGAACCGCACACCTTCAAACTCCTTGTGCGCGCCGATCCAGAGATACGAGAGACGCCTTCTTCTGGACCCCCGACTCCAAACGACGACCGCGGGGATCCCCTCAGAGAAACGCATGCTCCAACCGACTCTAGAGATGCAGTCAGCGGCGGAGATCCCCTGGACGATTATATCGACGAAGTTTTTGATAACCCAGCATTCGACGATAGTCTCAGTATCATAGAGACATGATTCTACTGCGGACTTCAATCGTCCTCGAGTCAATTCGTATTTTCCACTCATTGGCTGTATGGGATAAATAAAGTATGGTTGCAACGCACTGTCGTCTTCGCCTAGCCACCGCTCTAGTCGGTAGACATCACGATTCTTGGAGATCAATTCGTAATCGTAAACCACGTATGCGGAAATGCTCACAGAACCATGTCCGGGGATAAAATCGCCCAAGGTGGTCGCAGCTTCCGCGGGTGTTCGACGGGGGAGTGACTGACGACGCAAGCTCTCGTCAAGGCAGGCGCGAATATACGGCACCTGCAGGTGTTTGGTCTTTCCAAATGGGGGCAACAACGTCATTCTCCCGTCCCGAAGTCATCGAGCACCTCGTCCAACTCATCACGTAGCATCTACATGCACTAGGGATTGTTCAGCAAGAACAGCCTGGCGTTCCGCAATACCATCGCAGTCGTCGTGTCCGAGCCCGCATTCATCATGATACTCGTCTCTGCCACAGTCCTCTCTTATCTCCAAATTGTTCGGCGCTCCCTGCTTCTTACCTTCCATCATAGCCGTGAAGAAATCGTGAAGCTTCTCCCCAGCCAGGTACCTGTCGGGATTAGTATGCAGAAAGCGCTCATGGAGGTTGTCGTTAGGATGACGGAGGAGAATAATTATTATTTTCCAGGGTGGAGAGTCAGGTGAGATTGAGTGCGGCTTTTGAGGTTGGAATGGGTAGGTGAGGTCCATTGTTAGCTAGATTCGAAACATAACGAGGTATCATTTTCTTGAAAGTCATATCGAAGACACTTGATCATGAATCCAACAGGTCTATATCTAGAGTAAAGGAGGCGCTAATGCATCACTAATGTGCTAATATGGCATATATATCAACCAGTCTAGTAGTTAGAAGCGTCCAGGTCGTTGCGTAACCGCTTGTGATCATATCCCTCTCCTGTTATCTGAAGCGAGGCACGGGGTGATTCCGAAGGGTGCCATCAGGCGTATTAGGAGCGGTGATCAACCTCGAGCACAGCTTGAGAATGGGCTGTCAATTACAGTACCTCCAGAGAGCGACACGGTGTGTGAGGGTCGGCGTATCCCCAAAAGCGGCTTGAGAATGAGACGCGGCGTTGGGGACGACTCGAAGGATGTCAAGATGGCCTGATGGGAAGCTATCCTTGGCTCCCCAGTTGAGTGTGTGGTTTACCGCACCACTGGAATAAGTGCCCAGATAACCCTAGGACAGAGATGTTTTTGTCCGATTCCTCTTATTGACGCTTGACAAAGTGACCCTGGATCCAGGCCCGGTACATTTTGAGTTTCCGCTGGCGGTTGACGACTAAGCGACGGTCAATCGCCAAGTTCAAGATATCAAAGACTCCCTCATTTTCAAGAGATGCAGCTGTAGCATCTTCGGCTGCTGCCTCTTCTTCTTTGGGCTTCAGCTCTGGAAGTCCCTTTTCGGGAGTCCACTGGCTCCACATCTGCTCGAGCTCGTCGCGGTCGAAGAAGAACACGCGAGTGCCATCACCTCGAACGTAAAAGTTCTCATCTAGATACCGATTCTTCTTGAAGCGGACTTGGGCGAGATCACCTCGGCCGTAGTCGCGGAACAAGACTTGACCACCGGGCTTCAGGACGCGGTAGACGTTGCGGAGAGCTCTCTCCCATTGATTGGGTGCGAGAGCGGAGAAGATGAAGATGAGAATGACGACGTCAACAGACCCCTCTTCAAGACCAGGAGGCAGCCCGTTACTCTCTTCATCCGGCTGGGCACTAACATCCCACACATCAGCTGTGATACAGCTGGGGTTGTAGTACTCGCTGTCGCGCATAACCTGAACAGCCGTCTTCGAGAAATCGCACGCATGCACCATAAGCTCCGGGTTCTCATTATTTCTAATCAAGGGAAACGCCGTATTCCCTGCGCCCGCGCCCACCTCAAGCACAACTTTCTTCCCCGCATCCTTCCGAGTCACCTGCTCGAGCACGGGAAACTCCTGCTGCAACCACTTGCGGTCCTTGAAGAAGTTCGCCGTGTTATTCTTATAGAACAAATTCCACCATTTCGCGGGGTCGTCGTTGAAGCGCTTCTTGTCGAAATCCGAGCAGGGGGCTTCGCGCTGCTTCGCGTATTGGATCTCGGCAAAGGCGAGGAACTCGTCGTCGGGTTCGACGTGGTCCCAGGCGTTAAACTCGAAGACATCGTCGCCCTGCTCGAGGTATCGCGAGCCAAATTGAAACGGGTCGACGCGCTTGAGGTTGTTGGCGGGGTCGTGCGAGCGGTGCGGGGGCACTTGTGGGGGAATCGCCGCTTGGGCGGCGGAGACAATGTCTGTAGGCGCAGAAACGATAGGTGTTGCGGACATGGCTATGACGAGGCCCTCGAGCGAGTGACGGGCTTCTTGAAAGAACGACGTAGTGTGTAAGAGTTGGAGGGGCAAACGCGGACAAAGCCCAAGAAAATCCGGAGAGAAAATGAAAATTGTTGATAGCGGGCGGCAGAAAAGCACTCACCGTCTCAATTGTGACTGGCGGGTCCCATTGATAAGCCGCAACCAATCGGAGGCTGTGATAACTTCGGTGCCTAAGGCCAGGACAGCTTGTTCACAGCCTCAATTGTCCCTCCGAACCACCCAACTTAAAGCCCCGAGCCCTCGTATCCCACTCTCAGATTCTCTCGCTTTCTCTCCCAGGTCTCTCAGCGAAATCTGGCCTCTCTTCAGGGAGCTGTAGGAGGCATGTTCCAATAAAGCCATTCCACCCCATCTTCTATACCAAATCACCCTTCCCCGCTATCTATCTCAACTGCGGAGAACGAACCCGTTACGGTCTCACTCGTACCGGTGGCAGTGGTCCACCCCCAGGCATCCAGATTCCCATCCTCAGACTCGACAACTTCTACCTGGCATTTCGCCTCTCAGACGCCACCAGTATCTATATCTGAGTCAGAGCATACTCTAAACACATCATGTCGTGCCTTTCCGGCATCTTCACCTGCTGCCTGCCCACCAAAGCGCCCAAATCCCCGCAAACGCAACAAACCCCTCCTCCACCATTCTGCTCCACAAACACCGGCAACCCTCATGGACCACCACAAGACCAAGATGGCTACAACGCTGTCGTCCCCCCTGCCTACACGCCACGGCCAATAAGCATCCACGAAAAGACCCTGCAAGCTCACATGCGTGATCCCCCGATCTCGTCGGAAACGTACCACAATCAAAACCACAGCGAGCAAGTCTCAAACATAAACCCGTACACATTAAGCACAGACGAAAAGCAACGCCTCGCCTGGGAAGAAGCCACGGGGACAACCCCAACCCCCACAAACCACAGCAACTACTACTACCCCTACTACACACACCCGCGCCCCGAGGAAGTAACATCAGACGTCTCCTCCGCGCTATCATTCCCGAGTAGCTATGGGAATACATCGACGGCGACACGGGAAACCCCTCCACCCCCGTACTCCCCTCCTATGCTCTCGCCCGCGCCATCACGGTCAATGTCCATCTCCTCGGCATACCGACATCAGTATGCAGGGCAGATGGGGCCGATGGTCGCTCTCACACAGCCGCCGCCGGCCTTTCACCGGCCGGATGGTGGGGCGGGCAGGTTCACGCCGCCGCGGGTGAGTATCGATGAGCAGATTGCGGGGCCGCGGAACAGGAGGCTCTCATGGGAGAGTTGGCGGTGATAAGCAGACCATGCATGACGATATTGAATCTGACTGTTCCATCTGAATGTTATGGCTCCCTGCATTACTGGATGGGAAAACTTAAACAGGCGCTTTGCGGGATCCCCCCTCCCGTCCCAACACATGCACGAGTAGGCATGCTACGCCTTTCTTGCATGCATACACATGCGTATACATATATGATTTTGATGACTTTTGATGCTACGTTGCTTTGGCTCTGGAATGCATATTGGACCGATCTACTGGTAATAATGGGATGGTTAAGGCGTTATTGGGGTGCTGCTCTTGCATTTTCACTTCTATATAACCTAATATTTTACTCGAAGGCTATCAACATTTCCCGTTGACATTACCATTAAGAGTCATGAGATGAATTTCAAGAAACTTCATTGCGGCATTATCCATTAATTGAATACAAATACACGGGCAACAAGCAACGCTTAATATACGAATACAGTGGTATAGAGTCACGTCCTCCGCAATGACCAGGATAAATATATAAAAGGTCATTACAAACTGCGCACACCAGGCCCAACACTCCCAGTGTCAAAGATCTCTATCAAGCCAGCTCCAATCGCCTCCTCAAGGACCCACCTGAAGCTCATTCCATAGAGATCCTTCCACTTCTTTGTCTTCCCAGGCAGGATCCCAGCAAACTCGCCTCGGGCTCTCTTTGCGACGCTGAAGCTTCTTTCAGACTCGACTGCCCCGTCCCATCGGTCGCGCAAAAGGTAGAGTGGGACCTCGCCAGATTTCGACTTCTTAAGGAGTGAGACCAGGTGATCTCGCCCTGCCCCTAGGACTTTGAGGTATGGACCTGTATTGGGGAGAGAGAGGAATAGTGTTGCGGTATGGAAGTGTGACTGGGCCGGACGCTCTGTTTCATTCGATAGGGTGCTCAACCCACTCCGACTCGCTGCGCCCGCCATTGGATTTGCCGATAAAGCCAAGTCCGGTAACGAGGGGAGACTCAAAGTCCCCTTGGCGAGTGACGAGGACGAAACAATGAATCCACCTCGCACAAGAGCCGTATACTCCGGCGCAGAAAACGCGGACCCAGGTACGGCGCACGTATTCCCTATCCGGCCAAGTAGAGTGACAAAATTCTCCTTCAACTCTTCGTCCAGCACACTGCTCTCGTGAACAAGGCTCTCCCAGTCCTCGGTTAAGACCAGGCAATCGCCCAACCCCGCCGCATCGTTCCCACGCCCGGGAACAATAAGCCTCCGGATCCGCCCTGCCGTAGCAAGCTCCATGATCTCGCGCTCGACATTAGTCGGCGCATCAAGAAGCGTATGGACATGCGCAACGGAGACAAGAGGCGGCAGTGAGCGTCGGAAATTCAGGACCTGCGCAATCCGCGTGCTGTTCATCCCTGCTCGCGCCGGGAGTTCTTCGAAGATGTTATCGCGCACATATTTCAGCGCATCGAGGACGTTTTCGACGGGCGCAGTCTCGGGGATGTGCCGCGATAATCCGAGATCAGGGAGCGGGCCGTAATCGAGCTCAGAATCGTCGGAGGACTTCAGCGTACCGCCGCCACCGACGCCCGCGGGT
The DNA here is from genome assembly GCA_000812125.1 of Aspergillus ustus. Classification (NCBI taxonomy): domain Eukaryota; kingdom Fungi; phylum Ascomycota; class Eurotiomycetes; order Eurotiales; family Aspergillaceae; genus Aspergillus; species Aspergillus ustus. Next base: position 19,441 of record JOMC01000186.1, read on the forward strand.
GACCGGACGTTCGGTTTGCTACGGGCATGGCTGGCAAAGGGCGAGGCGCGAGGCCGTGTGGAAGAGGGTGTCTTGCGCTTTTTGATTCCGGAGACGGGGGCGGAGGTTATTCGAAGTGGCATGACCGGTTGGGTGAGAGAGGAGGAAGAAGAAGAGGCTTAAAGGCTGGTCGGATAAAGGGTCCATAGACACGTGATGGTCTGACATGTGACTCATGCGGGGCATTGCTCAGAAACTGTCCAATCGCACTACATACAGTTTAAACTATCTCCCGGTCGCTCCACATGTACTGTACTGTAGATCCTTGGTCAACAACACAATGCACGATCCTACTACAGCGCCAACGATATGTTATAGTAGCCTATGCCCCAGGCACCAGCTAGAGACGTTAAGACAGACTAAGCGGCAGCCATTATGCTGGACTCTGTCCCACCTCAGCAGCCAAATCCGGCGGCGTCAGAGACGATACCCCGCCTAACCCTCGCTTTGACCGGATGGCAGAAGCTCTCCGCACGAATTGCCGACTGGCCAGTCAACGCGATCTCAATCACGATAAAACGCGTGGAAGACGGCTCGGATAAGCCCTGTGTCTTCAGGTGGTGCCCTCCGGATCTCATTCTGCGCCTCTGTTCGGCAAAGGATGGGAAGATGAAAGAAGCGCCAGTGCAGGCCGCTGAGCCGCAGGATCCGGCTCGTCCTCGATCCGAATCTGACTTTTTTGGATCTTTTTCAGTCGACGGCACGGATGTGATTGAGTTGTGGCCTGCAACCGAGACTACGGTGTACGCAACGCCCCCGGATAAGTATGGTCCACTGCTGCGTGTTGGCGGGCTTTACGAGATACTATGGCCTGGAGGGGAGATCTTACAGTGGGCCTGGGGAACAAAGCGAGATTACCAGGGCCAGAGACAAATCGTACCTTCATTTCCGAAGCTTACGCTACCTTCCGCTCCTCGCTTCCGCTTCACTGCGCTTCACCATCACTGGCGACCACAGAATCAGAATCAGAATCCAAAGCGGCCGAGACCGGCTCTGGTTGAGCGGTCTGCCAGAGTGTGAGTGTTGCATTTCCTTTATTATATCATCGTTGCTGAGAAAGTTGTTTTATTACGCAGGCCTGGCGCCCCAGTGTTGACGGTCACACTCGATGTCAACGATGCAACAATCACGGGTCGCAAGTGGGACACTGAGTTCAGATTGAAGACCAAAGTCACCTATCATGGCGTACTGGGCGAGGAAACCTCTGGTCCAATAATAATCCACGCAGGCGCTATCCACCACAACGAGGCAGACTTGTTACTAGACCGACGCGGGAAGGGGCCGACGTGGGAGTCTGTCCCACTTGCGTTCGTCTGCGGCCTTGGTGTGTATCTGAGTATGGAGAACTTTCCACCGGGATATTCACGCGGTCGGCGTGGCTCGTTTGTATGTCTTCGGCCTGGCGAAAGCTGGATATATACACTTGATGCGTGTGACGGAGACCCTTGGGAATTTCCCCCGGATCTAGCGCATGGCGATGTCTTTCGGCTTCAGCACAGGGGTTGTATAATAGATTGGTGGAGCTGGGGCGGTCCTAAAGATCTTGCAACAGCCCTTGACTCTTTTACTCTCAGAGACGACGGTGCAGTGGCGTATCCCACTGAGCTTGACGGGCGTCCGAGGCTGGTGGTGCCCGCTTCCGATGCGATTGAACTGGTGTATGAAGGTCAAGATCAATATGTATAGATACTCGGCATTTATTGGTTATCTCATAAGCTTACTATTTTATATGACGCGGTTCGGCTCTGCGAGCTGGGCATTTTACCAATTCGTACCATTCATCAGAATAATCCTGAACCGGGGGGGGCAGCTCGTGTAGATTTTGCTGAGGGTGCCTACACTAGAATGACTAGGTTATAGGGCGCTTTCAGGGTCAGTGACTATTGCGCTGTGAAGTGATTAGGATTGAATTTGTTTTGTTGCGATTTACAGATGTCCAAAGGCATTAAGGCACGGAAAAGAGCTACCGAGGGATAGACAACGTGGGCGGAGGTGATAGCCATACGAGGAGCTGAAACGCGATACGAGAGTAGTCAACTTGAAGTGTCGAAGTATACGGAACCTGCCTGTCGAAATATACTCTGCCGTCTTTCTAGGGTTCATCTACCACGCTGCTTCCAAGAGATAAAGTAGACAATCCATGTTTATGCACAGGCACATGCACATGCACATTCACAGCAATGCTATTCCAAAACATGGACTAAATCTGCCGACTCCCTCCACTACCAGGACCAGGATGACGGATCGACAGTTACATCGGCCACGGTTTTTTATGCCCCCAACAGGGCCTGCGCTCATGCTAAAACAAGATTCGCCAACGGCTACAATGAAAGCTTGATCTGAAACACAATTTGAAGGGATCATCCTGGCTTTGGCTCGGAATCTTTTTTTCTTCTTCTTATTTTCTCAAAACTCTAAATGGCAGGTACAGATGAGCTTCAACCATGGCTATATAACGCCCCTCTCTCTCTTCACCATCCACCATTTCCAGCTTCCCTTCAGGCTTCGCATCTTCTAGGAACAGCCTAAAGTGTCGTCACAATGCTCTCCCCTTCTATCATTGCCTTCACCCTCCTCTCCCTCTCTCATTTATCCTCCTCTCTCCCTCACTCCACATCAACATCAACCCCAACCAAACAGCCATACCGCTACTACCTCAAGTCCACCACCTCCTCCGCCTCCACAAACAACGACGCCCAAAACCTCTACCTCTCCTCCTCAATAACCTACAACGGCCGCACAAACTACGTCCTGCTAACAAACGCCTCGCTCGCGCAGCCGCTAACCCTCTACGAGGGCGACGGCTCCATCACCCTCGACACGTCCAACGTCATCGGCGCAAGCTCCGAGGCACCCCTGTACCTCTCCGAGGCCGACGGGCTGAGCAGTACCTACAAGCAGGTTGTGCTGGGCGATCAGAAGAGCGGCGAGTATACGAAGGGGTTTGAGATTGGGGAGGAGGGTGAGTTGAAACTCGCCGGGGTGCAGACACAGGGTACTGGTGGTGGTCCTGGTGGGCCGGGAGGGTTTGTTGCCTGCTCGGCTGCACTAGGTGTCAAGCAGGTTTATTGGTATAAGGAGGGGGCTATTTCTGGCGATAGTGAGGTTCCCGTTGTTTGTGAGGTTGTGGGGTTTGAGAGGGTTTGGGAGGTTTAGCTTGGGGATGGTTGAGGGACGGGGGTATCCATCTAGGAGATACCTGTATAGGGAGAGTAGTTAAGGGGTGTGCGAATACATAGGTTGGTATGTACTTCGCGAGCTTGGCGTCAGCGCTATGCTAAATCTCTTGTTTCATATGGGTGTGGTGGTGGTGACGGGGGGTCTGTGATTGCTTGTGGGAGTTGTCGATCCAGGTTGATCGGCAGAACTAGGGACTGAAACGACACGGGCAACTTGAGGTCCAAGAGTGTTAACTACTATGGCTGAAAGTGCAGGAACACCATGAAGCAAAATATATCGTCATTTCATTCGCGAGTTAATTAAGCGCCGCGCAACTCGAATTCATTCTCAAATCTCCTACTAGGGTGACGTAGAGTATAGATACTCTGTACCAACAGGCATAGCATATGGCTTGGTGTAAATCCGGCTCACGACCGCTTATTTCAAGTCGAAACGGTTAACCTTAAGGATCATGAAGTCCTCCCAGTTACTCTTCGACTCGCTCTTCTGCTCAACAAGCCGGATCTCCTCACCATTCTGGTCGTAGAGCGTGTACGTCGGAGCATTGATCGAGGGCGCGGAGCCAGAAGAAGAGCCACGAGGCGGAAGCACTTCGGCCTTGGTCTTGACGGCAGCGGTCGAAGTCAGGACACGACCAGTGGCACCGATCGCCTCGGCCGCAACAGCGCCGACGCGGCGGCCTTTGAGGGGCAACGAGGTCTCGAAGCCGGTGCGCTCGACTTCACCGAGGAACTCGCGAGACCCGTACTCATCGACAACGCTGTAGAAGCGCCACAGTTTGGTCTCGGTATCGCCGTTCCAGGAGACGTAGACGGTTGTTCCCTCATCGTTCTCGAGAGAGATGATGGCGGGCATTTCGTTAGGGATACCGGTCCAGTTGTATCGGAAGCCGCGGTAGTTCTCGACGCCCAGACCCAGGTAGCCCGAGTCCATGTAAGTGTGGAAGATTGGGGTTCCGTCGGCACGGAACTCGGTCAGCGCACCCTCGGAGCCCCAGTTGACAATGACGTTTCCGTTAGGCAGGAGCTGAGTGCTTCCTTGGGACTTGGACAGGAGGCCGTCAGGAGGCTGGAAGGCCTGGACGATGGTCGCCTTCCAGGTCGCGGTATCGACCTCGATGATCTTGCCTTGGGAGAACGGGTGTGTGTGGACTTCGTGCCCGCGGCCATCCTCGGTTCCGTGCGCGGAGTTGTCATAGAGAGATATAATCTCCTTGCTACCTTCTTTCGAGACGAACCGGGCGTGGTGCTGAAAGCAGAACTTGACGTTGTCGCCGAGCTCAAAGTCGGACTTTGTTCCACCGAGGCGCCAGATGATTTCACCAGTTGCGCCGTTGATCTTGTGGACGGAGCAAGCGTCGCGGGCAGAAATGAGGTAGTTTCCCTCGGAGTCTTTGTCAACGGAGTTGATATGGAAGTAGTCCCAGGCGTCCGAAGAGTTGTAACCGGAGCCGGCTTGGCCGGGGTTAATGGGGAGGATGGCCTCTGGTGGCGCTTAGCACAAATATTAATGAAATTAAAGTTAAGGATCGAAGTCTCTCACCATCGGGAAGAACATGATCCAAGCTCGACCATTCAAACAAGAGTTCTCCAGTCTCTATGTCAAGCTCTGCGAGCCATTAGTTATAGCCTCAACACCTCTTCGCGAGCTACACACCTTGGATTATAGCATCAACAATCCACTGCTGCTCAGGGCTAGCTCCCCACGGGGTAAGGTCCATGGGGGTAGGCTGGTAGATCTGAATCAAAGCGGTCTCCTCATTGATGACATGGAACTCGTGCTTATCAGTCAACTTGTGATTGCCAGCACGAAGCTCACGAATAGTCTCATAGTGCTGGTCAAGGATAGTCGTGTGGCCATGGCCGTGACCGTAGCCGGGGTTATGATCACCTTCGAAGCAGAAGAGGACATCCTTGCCCTTCCAGCGAGCCTTCTGGAAGTTGGTGGCCCAGATGGAGTAGTAGCCGTACCCGGACCAGACCAGCTCGCCGTCATCGCGGAAGATGTATGGCGCAGCCTGGCGCGGGCCGTGCTGCTCTCCCGCGGTATCTGGGAAGCCAGCAAATGGAGCGACGAAGAGGTAACCCTTGTCGACGTCCGGAGCAGCGGGGATGGTGATGTTCAGTCTAGGCGGGGCCAGGTCGGTCCGCGACTTGAATTGCCAGTCCGCAGCTACCAGGGGCAGCAGAGCGGCGGCTGAGAGCCATTCGAGGGAGCGCATAGCGAGTGCTAGGGAAGACCATCATGATCAGCCCTGATCGAACCATTGCATCTTCAAATCAATCAATTGGATGGGTACATTAACCTTTGGGGTATACTCTGCACTGGGCGAAATGTCTTCCGATAGTGGATTGTGAGATCTCCAACGTTGACAGTGTCAATTGATGCAATTGCAAACCTGCTGCAGGGTTTCAGAGCAGTATTTATGCGTGCCCCTCTATCGACCGAGAGTTGTGGTATGGGATTGCGCCAAGATGCTCTGCGATTGCGTATCAACGCATCCATTCCCGATTGGGAGCCCGACGCTTCTCCACGCCATCATCAACCCACGTAGCTGTCTTCTGGATATCGAATTGATTCGTCGCAAATGGTTCAGATAACCGGCATATGTTGTCATGCTCTTTCTGAACCTAAAAAGACGAAATTGCAATGGCGGGGACCATTTTTGGTGGGCTTGACGTTATCGTATACCTCCCACGTCAGACCGATAACGGCGGTGAAACTGATCTATAGATTATTTGTATACACGACATATATTCATTGCCAACGCAAGTCCAGCTCAGCATTGGAACGCGACGCCCGCCTTGGTCGCAATATTGCCTCCACGGCCTGCAAAGCCTGTCCCCTCCGAGGAGATCTCCACCAATCCAGGCCGGATTCCTTCCTTGTCTTTCTTTTTCTTCTTCTTCTTTTCTCCAGTCGTGTCCTTATCGTCTCCCGGCCTATCGCGCGATGTGAGGTCTGTCTCACAAACATAGCATAGAATCCGGCCGTGGAGCTCTGCCGTCCTCTCCTGCTCTTCCTTTGTCGCATGGGGATCGGGCGCATCATGCGGTCTCATAAACTTATCAACACATGGTTTGCATATAACATGTCCACAAGGTTTTGTGACTAGAAACTGTTAGACATTGTAATACCGAACTTGATGGGGAGAGTAAGACATACGCATCACCTTTAACGTATTCGTCAACGTCTTCTTGCAGCTTGGACACACTCGCACCATAGATCCATCCGCACCAGCCTCTTCAGTGAAATGCACATCTACCAGAGATTTCAGCGAGTAGCTATGCTGATTCGTCTCTGTAGACCCCGGACAAACCGGGTTAAGCTTAACAACCTTGTTGGCGGCGATCTCGTTCGGATCCGTCCCTGGCGTCAACGAAGGTACCCAGAACGACGGAAGAGCCGATTTGTTTGATTCCAACTGTTGACGAAGCACCAATTGTTAGCCCGACAGCGCCAAAAAAAAAAAAAAAAA
>JOMC01000019.1:1792-101966 GCA_000812125.1 Aspergillus ustus
GGGGGGGGGGGAGAGGGGAGAAGGTAGGCTAGGTGAGTTGGAAGTAAAAGAGGTATAGGGGGTAAACAGTAACAAGGAGCAAGGATTTTAGGTCGGCATACCCAACAGCCGGCCTTAGTGCATTGAAATAAGAAAAGAAAAGAAAGAAACACCCGTAGAGTAAGGAAAGATTCTCTGGGCAAATGCAAAGACAACCACATTTTGAAACCCCCAATCGCACCTCTTCTCACCCAGTTTAGAACGCCACTAGAAACACCAAAATTTGTTTGTCTAAATCGGCGAATGATAAATGCAAGACCAAACGGACGACGAGAGGCCATGACGACAGAAAAAGGAAAGAATAGAGGAAGGGATCGTTAGTAACGGAGAGTATACGCGTGAATCCTGAATTTCAGTCCAAGATAGATAGATCGCTTAAACCATTCTATGCAAAAATCCCCTCCGGCGGCGTATAAAGCGGAAGCGGATGGAAGGCTCTTTATGGAGAGATTATTATGACAACGTTGTGGGCTGGTACCAAATCATGGCCGTCTTTTTTTTTTCATGTACTCGTTGAGATTTCGTTCTCACTTTTGTCAGTGACAAAAGACATTCAATTCGCGATGATCATCCCTGTAGGTCAGAAGTCTTTGGTGATGTGGAGGACTCCTCATTCGCAGCCGCCTTCGGAGCAGTCCATGACGCGCTATTCCGCTTATTGTTCTCTTCTTCTTCCATCGAGAAGACAAGATCACCCTCGCCCTGCTCCTCGTCAATCTTACTAGCGCTGACTGGGGACGACACAGTGCGATCTAAGCGGGTACTAGCACCGAGCGAGGGGGTGTGGCGAGCTGAAGATGGATGTAGGGATAGGCCGCTGAGCTGCTGAGAGATCATCGACGTAGAGGAGGTCCGGGGTGGGCTGCCGATAGGACCGAGGCTAGGACTGCCAAAGCCTCCCATCGAAGACTCTCGCAGAGGGGAGCCCAGGTGTGAGAGAGATCCAGCAGCCTCTTCCTCTTTCTTCTGACGCTGTTTTGCGAACAGTGCACCAAATCGGGAAGGACTGGACGCAAGTGGAGAGTTGACTTTGGAGAAACTGGTGCCGCTCATGCCTAGGCCACTGAGCTCGCGGTGGCTAGAGCTGAGCTCGTGATCTGTACGCGAAAGGCGGCGAAGTCGCTCCTGAGGAGTGAGAACATCATCGTGAAGATTCATCGGTAGATAGTCCTCCTCCATTGGGAAATTGCCATCCTCCCAGTCATCCAGCGCCGTGGGTCGAGGAACGCTTGCGGAAAGCATTCGGGGCTTCACGGGTCGGGAAGAATGGAGGAATCGGGAGCTGAGGCCTTCTTCGAGTAAACCAGGAGGTGATGATCCAATAAAAGAGGATGTCGGCTTCTTCAGATCTGAACCATAAGCTGCATCACGAAGATTCCGGAGCGCATCCGGAGGCGGGTTTCTTTGTGCAGGAGGAGAAGATAGCTCTAGCCCGAACCTAGACGGCACAGACGCAGCGACCGGACCATAGCGGGCAGCATGCGAAATCCCTTGACTATCAAACGAGGCGGGAAGCGGCGCATCAAGAGCAGTAAGATACTGTTTATGGTTTGGAGACATGGGAAACCGCAGGTCTTCGGGGGGCGAGCCATATTTTGATCCAGTATCGGAGGCCAATCCGGTATCGATCGAGGGGATAGTATCGTATGGCGGGGGCTGTTGTGACTGTAGCGCAGCAAATTCTTCTTGGGTAGGCAACTGGGATACATATCGGTTGTCGTGGCCGTTCATGCGTTGTTGCGAAAGCACCGAATTCGTCAACGCGGAGTCCTGGTTGATATATGCCTGTGGATTGACCCGACCTCCCAGGTTGAGATGGCCGCTACCCATTCCCATGCCTCCCCCAGTGGGCCGGTTGACTCGTCGTCCATCGGGCAGGATATGGGCCAACGCACACTTCGCTCCGAACTTGCAATTACCCTAGATTTGCACTAAGTCAGCGATGGTCCATCTATAAGACACATAAATTTCGAGATGAAACCCCGCGAGGCATGTGTACCTTTGTAAAATATTTGCAGGGAGCGTATTCGATCGCGGCGTCGGTAGAGTGAAGGAATGGACAAGCAGGTCCTGCTTGACAGGCGCCTTGCCGGAAGAATTTGCAGGGCACATGTTTCGTATCTGGACAGTCGCGACGAGATTAGCTCTGCTTCATATACAAACACATAAAGAATATCATGGAAATAGAAGACCAAGCCCGCACAGCTCCCGATCATGAAAAGGGTCGGTTGGAGGCTTACTGCTCTGGTTCGGCGGACTGCGGGCAGCGACGTCAAAGCCCGAGGGATTGCGCGAGTGGCCGCCGTTCTGGAGGTGCTGAGGCCCGGATGGCACCGGGAGGGGCGCACGGCTTTTCATGTCTGAGGCGAGGCGGGGCTGGGAGTGAGAGGATTGAGCAGACGGTTGCGAGGACGAGTTGCGAGAAGCCGACACCTGCATCTCCCAAGACGAAGAGCAAGAGGGGGAGGAAAATCTGGAGGGGTTTATCGGATGGAGGCGACTTTCGGGTGGGGAGCCGTTGGCGGTGTGGACCAAAAGGCCGAGAACAATTTATTAGACCAACGATAAGGCTATAGCGAGGAACAATATACACATATAACAATTCATGAAGATGATTGAAGAAAGGTGACCAGGCTATTCGCTGTGTCGTGGGGAGATTCGGTGGTGGTGATTTTGACCTCCCGGACTCTGTACCGCCTTCTGCGTCGCTTATTATTCCTTCACCACTTTGCGTTCCTGGGAGTCAACGGAAGCGACGAGCGAATTTTCTAAGACAAGTGTTGCTTATCTGTCCAGGCATCTTTGTCAATGGCGTCGTCCATGTGGCATATATGGGCTATATTTATCGATAGCCGCCGACATATGCCCAGTTAGGTACCCATACAAGTGGGCTCTTTTCTTTGCCTCTCCCACTTGAACTATACGACGGACAGAAACAGTCCAATAACCTTCTTTCATGGAATTTTGGGTAGGAAGGTGATCGTGTGCTGGCGCAGGCCCCTCAAGACACCCTAATATCTACCCGATGATGAACTAGACCCAACCCAACCAAAAGGTACCGATATCCGCAAGTCTCTGCACGATCTGATATACTCCACCGCTGGCTATATTGTCGGTGGTGCAAAAAGTGCGCGCACAGATCTCTTGCTGACCAGCGGCGCATGATGTCGCCAGATGAACACGAGAAAACGAAATAGCCGTCGGGTGGCGTCACCCGAGTGGCTCTGGTGATACTATCGTCTGCCCATGTTCATCTGACGGTAAGACCAGTCTGTCTTCGTGGGCTAGCCGTGGTTTGAGCCTCGAGTAATTCAGATCGTAAACAGGCAAAGAAATAAAGGACAATATTATTTACAAGATCGGGTTTAACCATGCTCTTTTGAACTAGTGAGACATATAACTCGGCACATAGGGGTTTAATCAAGCCATGCCAAAGTCTTAATCACTCTCCCTTGGGGATTTATACAAGAACTCTTGGGGAAGTTGCCGTCTAAATAGTATAAGGTGGTTATCTAGTAATATTTCAGCGGTCAGTTCGGCAAAGTAAATGTGCTCAATTATAGGCGAAAAGCACGTTCTCCTTCAGCCACTAAAACATTTCCCTACCAGCCTCTCATAAATGCATCTGGTCACTAAATCTACAAAAGATCACAGTGACTGAACGATCATCGGTGCATACGGCAGTTCCATGCTCGCAGCGAGATATGAAAGCATAGTGTTATCGCAAATATGGTACAAGAGCAACATGGCTGTCTAAAGCGGGCTACCTTCAAGACCCAGTCGTTCCTAGAAGACTGTCAACCTCCTGCCGGAAATTGAACATGAGAGTATACATACCCAGAGCTCCTCCTGACTCGTGCCCTCTGGCAGCGTCTCAGAACACTTGTGCCACAGATCACGACAGATCCTCGCACGAACTCTTGCCTGCCCCTGCCAATACTTCCAGTCCTCCCTCGCAGCCTCCGTCTCCTGAGGAGAGACATTGGCCTCACCATCCCCATGCACCTTGGCCAGCTTTGTAGAAAGGGACTCCTTCTCTTCCTCAAGTTTCTCAATCTCGGCACGGAGCTCGGAGCGCAGAGGGACGGCGTTGAGGGAGCTCAACTCCGCCTGTACTTTTTTCTCGTCCTCTTTCAGACCAGGGAACTGCTCCTGTAGACTCTGTATCTCTTCATCCATAGCGGCCACCGTGGCGGCGCTGCTTTCCTCGGCTTCCTCTTGCGTTGCGTGGTACACGGTTTGTTTTCCTAGCGCGCAAGAGTTGTTGGTTTATAATGGCTAGCTTTCGGCAATGTGGCTCACCAGCGACCCGACATTCAATCTCATTCTTTTGGTGTAGTTCGCGGAGGGCTTTGACGGCATATGCTAGAAGTACTCGCGTCAGAGGCATGGGTAGCGGCGACTGAGTGAGGACTTGCTCTTGGTGACTTTGTTATGCAAATTCGCCGAGATATCGATGGCCTGGACAGAACATGAATTAGACTCACACCCACAAAAAGAATACATGAAGAACGAACCGAGTAAGGCCGACTGGTTTGATAAGTGGAGACGCTTAGCCAAAGAGCAACAGACAAAAGAACGGGGAAACTACTTCTGTTTTCCTTCGATTGAATATAACATGGTCAGTTCGAGATCTGGGCATGATGAACTAAGTTCAAAAATGTAGAGTCTCACGAAGGTAGTCGAGGATCATTGCGGTGCCGCCAAAGGACGCTTCACAAGGTGTTAGCTCCCCATAAACAATCAATAGGCAGAGAGTTGATAGAAGCAGCTCACCGTCGTCACCACCTTGCTTGTCAGTCTTTCCCTTCTTGGGAGCCATAAGGTGCGGGGTGGAGACTTCAGTATGATGACAGGTGAGAGCAGAAAATGTGATTGAAAGGGTAAAGGTGAGCTATAGAATTAAGTGTCCTAGAACTTGATTGAATATGCTGGGCGAAATCGCGTGTGATCATCACGTGGAACAATGGTATTGCAAGAGTAAGCTGTAGAAGAGGATGCTATGTCTATGCGAAGAAAGAAAACGAAGAGAAAAATGGCTCAAAGTCAAAAAAAAAGAAGAGCAACCATGGCAAAATGAAGAAGCGCTGTATTTGGCAATTGCTATTAATCCACCTCATATCAGAAATTGAATCCATGAAAGCAACAATGCTACTGAACAGAGCGAGGCTAGATCCATTATTTTCCAAATTTTTACAAGAAACGAATAAATAGAAGCCTAAATGCAAGTGAAGTAAATCCGGGTATCACATGACAATCTATGAGCTGTCAGTTTGCAGTTACACACAATAAGAATAGCTGGATACTTACGCAATCGTTCTCTTTCGGGGCATTTGGAACACCCATCTCCTCAAAGGTCTTCGGGCCTTTGCCGGGAAGGTTCCCGGCTTTGGCGGGCTTCTGCTGCGCAGGTGGAGCAGCTGCTTGGGGAGCGGGACCCGGTCTGGGCGTTGCAGAGGGTGATTGCGATTGTATTGATTCGGCACGTGGAGGGAAATTGGCGGAGGAGGGGGAGGGGCGTGGGGATGGCATGCCGCCGGAGGAGTATCCAGAAACAGGGGTCCGCGCTGGCTTCCGGTCAGGGACATTGTCCAAGCGTTGTGGGCGTCTGCGCGTATCCTTCTGGGGCTCCAGTGGCGCCTGGTAGCCGAAATCAGGCCTGGGTCCTCCTGAACCGGGGGGTTGCGCGCCACTAGGCGGTGTTGCGTTACCAGGTCCGCGGTAACCCATTGGTCCTGGTCCGTACGACGCCGCACGGTTGTATTGCTGGGGATTAGGACGGATGTTCGGGTTGATTCCAAACGCAGAGCTGGGGCGATTGTCGCCCGGGTAGCCGGGGCGGCCATGAGGCATGGGGCGGTCAGGATAAGGAGCCGCGGAGGGTGGGTTATCCACGAGGCTCATCCTGGACGGATCGGGCATCTCAAGGTTCTCCGCAACTGGCGGCATTGTCTGCTGCGCTGCCTGCTGTGAGGCTCCACGTTGATGGCCATAGCGAGTCGACTTGATTCGTGCGATCGCAACTTGTTCATGGTCCCTGCGCGATAGAGTCTTTGACCGCGAAATACTGTCAATACGACCAGTGGCATCCTTGTTTCCACTTGCCGAAGCTTTAGCGTACCAGCTCTTAGCTTCTTTGATATCGACTGGAACGTAGATTCCGACTTCGTAGAAGTAACCCAGGGCAAACTCGGCCGTAGGAAGGCCGCTTTGCGCTGCCCTCTGTGCATAGGTGAAGGCCAGCTCATCATTCTTCTCGAACACGCCTTCGTGCCCGCAGAGGAACCACTTACTGATAGCCATCTCTGCCTCAGGCTCACCTTGGCGCGCAGCAAGCGCATTGTAATGCATGGATAGTGCGGGGTTGAAATCGCAGCCAAGCTGGCATAGTTCATATGCAGCTCCCATCTTAACCTGAGCCTTGGCGAACCCGTGATATGCCGCCTTTTCGATGTTGATTCGGGCGGCATTGAGGTCGAGCGGGAGGTAAGTTTCAGGAACGTTCACCTGGGGTAGTTCGCGGGCCAGAAGCATGCCGTAGACCTGTCGCGATAATCAGACCATGAATCGCATCAAGTCAAATCTCAACTTACGTAGGCTCCTTGAGGAGCATTCTCGTCGCATGACTCCGCAGCGCGACTAATGTAATCGAGACCCATCTGGTAATCCTGGCGCTGACCATGCTGGCCAAGCAGAATCATCATACCCAAGCGCTGTAACAAGACATTAGCATTTGGATTGTCACTGACAAATGTTGGCACAGCAAAGACTCACATAGTATGAAGCCGAGTCATGGAAATGGACTCCCTTCTCGTAGTGCCTGGTAGCTTTCTCGGGTTCACCAGAACTTTCGAACTGCATTCCGATGCGATACTCCGCCCTTGCATAACCTTTCTCCGCTGCCCGCGAATAGCAGCGGAATGCCTCCTTCTTGTCCACTCGGTACCCAAACTTCCCAAATTCTAGCCACATACCCTTGATGAATTCAGCCTTTGGATGGTACTGTTCGGCCAAGAAGTTGACAATGTTCATAGCGTCGTCTCGCAGCTGGCGCTCAGCTGGAGGAGTTTCCGGACGTGGGGGTTGGATCACAGACAAGCGAGCCTCGTTCTGCATCGCAACCTCAACATAGGCCAGCACGTCTTGAGCCCAGTTCAGCTGCATCTCAGGGTCATTCGAGGACAGCACGGGCACTCGGGCCTTCTCCAGGTTTGCTTCTCGCTGTTCATCGGTAGGAGGCACATTGGGAGGCGGGTTCCGCAAGACGGGGAAGGGCGAGAAGTTTGGGGTATCCATGTCGTACACGGCGGCGGACTGCTCGTAGTGTGTCGCCTCGTAGCCAGAGTGAAGGGGTTGTCCTTGGACGACAGCAGCGGAGGAGCTTCGTTCAGGGAAACGTGAACGATCAAACTGAGAGGGAGCGTGTCCGTACTGCGGCATGCGATGGGGGCTCCGAGCCTGGTGTTCGAACTGGGCGATATTGTCCTGCATGTTCTCGGGGACTTCTGGCATAACCCTGCTAGTTGATAAATTATTGCTCTGGAATTAGCAACGCATCCTAGAAAGGAAGAACTAGTGGAAATAAAGGCGCCTTATGGGCGGCGGGGGGTTGTTTTGGACAGATGAGGGGCGGCATTTGAATCAAGGAGAACGCGGTCGCACGCACCTCTGTGGACTGGGACTAATAACTTCTGGCATGTAATATTGATCATGGCTCCCAGGAACGAATGTTGCACCCAGGCCAGCCTGGCCACGGCCTTGTGGTGGTCGATTCATTGTTCGCGAGAATAAGCCGCTTCGGGACTATGGCTCGTCTTTGCTTTTCTTTCTCCTTTTTCAGGCCGCGGATTCAACCCCTGCCAATAACCTGCTGGGGCTCTCCGTGTCAGAAATGAGCTATTGTTTAGGATCTTGGAGCTGGCAGCTGCATCGGCGCTTTCCCAGGCGAAATGAAAAAGGACGCAGAAAGTAAAAAAACGGTCGTGATGGAGACGCGCTCTCGTAAGGCTCAAGAGAAAAGCGACTGAAGGGGTAAAAGGAAGGGATTGGCAGTGTCTCCAGCAAGAGAGGGGAAAGGGATAAACGTCTCGGAAGACCCCGCTATAACAAACAACCGCCAGCAATTGCACCGCACGCGATGGGGCCGGTGGACCAGACTAAAAGCAGTTCGGAGATGAAAATGAACACCTCTATCAAAAAGGAGATGGACTTCAAACGAGGACGTCAGGGCGCGAGTGTACGAATACGGATTAATTTGCGCGCAGCAAAAGCGGGATTACAGGCTTTGTATCACGGATTCACAACGGCAGCGCAGCACACGTTGCTCAGGCAATTGCAGCCTTCCCTGCCCGCTCTATTTTCTCACTCTCACCTCATCCTCGCTCAGTCGTCAAGCTCTTCGTGATTTCGCTGTCCAAAGGAGCCTCGGAGAAGGCCCACATAACAGGAGCGATGATTATTAATAGAAATCTGACCTTTCCCAACAGCCAGTCAAACCACTCGTATCCGCTTGTTCTTCAGCTGTGGTCGGCCTATTTTTATCAGGTTTAGCCGCTGAGCGAACCCGAAAGCTGCCCCTCGCTAGCGTGTCTTGTGTTTTCCAGAAAGTTAGAAACCAACAACGCCCACGCTTTCGCGGAGTCCATTCTCGCTTTCCTCCGAAGAGGCTGAGGTCCATAATCCATGCAGGGGCCCTGTCAGCCTCCTGATTTATTTCTTGGTTGGTGGGGATTCATCGGAATTCTGGCTTAATTATGCCTAACATTATGACCGAAGAGCTTTTTCTCACAGCTTCTCAAGGTATGCTGCTCCAGTTCCAGCTCCATGCTTGTGACCTTGTGTGTTTCTACCAACGGATGATGGTATCACAGCAAAAGCTACCAATGCTTAGGCGTTGTCTAAAACATAGTATATAGATACCTGTCTTTAGGCAGTAATGACACATATTCAAGCTTTTTCAATTAGCTTCAACCTGAAACCGCAATGATGGAGCCGTCAAAGGAGGATTTTTGTCATCCATACTCACCCTATGACATTCAGCTCCAATTCATGCGCTCGTTGTACACATGTCTGGAAGAGGGTAAAGTAGCCATCTTCGAGTCTCCAACTGGTAAGCCATTAAACCTTTTTAATTTTTTGCTACAGTAGCTGACCGTTGGTTCAGGGACTGTAAGAAACCCGGATACCATCTGACACTCCTGTCGCTAACCTCACGAAGGGAAAATCATTGAGCCTAATCTGTGGCTCCTTGACGTGGCTTCGTGACCACAAGCGCAGGTCTTTTACAGAAACAGTTCAAGATGCTACTGGTGAGATTTCTCCCATCAGTTTGCTTACTGCAGGCGTTAACCATCGACCTCAGTTGATGACGATGAGCCCGAATGGATGCTGGAATTCGCGAGACGTGAAGCCACTCGCGCAATTACTGAGCAGAGGAAAGAGTTTGAATTGCGGCTAGCAAAGGTAAAGCGGGAAGAAGATCAACAAAGAGCTGCCTTGGAGAATCCTTCAGGGCCTAGGAAGCGGCAGGTAAGACCCTTGTCTCTGCCAGCTAATACACAACCTGATGTCAATCGCTTGCAGAAAGTTACAGCTACATCGGCTGGCGCGGATACCGCAGACGACGATCAGTTCGCGCTTGATGATTACGAGAGTGAGGGCGATGAGCCTAGTACGACAGTAAAACAATCCGGTGATATCGGTGAACTTTCCTTAAGCACAATTGAACTGCTGGAGCGATTGAGGGGGCAAGGGCCAAAAAAGCCAGATGAAGAGGATGAACAAAATGATATCAAGATCTTCTACTGCTCGAGAACACACTCTCAACTCATGCAATTCGCGAATGAGCTGAGACGTGTCACTTTACCGTCTAGTTTACCCGAGGACTTGCAAGGGCTGGCTGGGGAAGAGGAGCTAGAAGAGCGCATCAAACACCTCTCTCTCGGGTCCCGGAAGAACTTGTGCATCAACCCTCGAGTGACTGCTCTGGGCAATCCGACAGCCATCAATGAACGCTGCTTGGAGCTACAGCAACCTAGCACTGCTGCGCAACATCGGTGCTCATTTCTACCGTCAAAAGACGACGAAATGAGAATCTCCTCATTTCGAGACCACGCTTTGGCAACAGTGAAGGATATCGAGGACTTGGGAACACTTGGCAAAAAGATGGGTCTATGTCCCTATTATGCATCGCGTCCAGTCATAAATCACAGCGAAGTGAGTTTTCTTCTTAACTTCTATCTCTCCGCCGACTAATATCTGGCAGATTGTGACTCTTCCGTACCCTCTGCTGCTGCAAAGATCAGCTCGAGAAGCCCTTAACCTCTCTATAAAAAACCATATCATTATCATCGACGAAGCGCATAATCTTATGGATGCCATATCCGGCATCCACTCAGTCACTGTAACCATCTCTCAACTGAAGACCTCGATTTTCCAATTGACGACATATGCACGAAAGTTCAAAACCCGCCTGAAAGGAAAGAACCGGAGTTATATTGCGCAGGTCATTCGCCTGATCAGCTCTATAGCAGACCATCTTCAATCCATTCTTGACAGCAAACAACCCGCCGAGGGTTCTGTCCTCCCCGCGGAACTGATGTCAGGGAAAGGGGTCGATCAAATCAATCTATACAAGCTTTGTCGATATTTGCAAGAGAGTAAGCTGGCGAGGAAAGTTGATGGCTATGTGGAGTTTTCTCAGAAGACAGCGGACCAGCAATCAAAACCTAAGACTACAGTTCCTGTCCTTTTTCATATCTCAAGTTTCCTGCTTCCATTGATGAACCTGTCTGCCGAAGGACAATTGTTCTATACGAAAGCCAGCGGAGATATTCAATTGAACTACATGCTCCTCGACCCAACTAACCACTTTCGCGAGATTGTCGAAGATGCGAGGGCAGTCATATTAGCTGGAGGAACTATGTCTCCAGTAATAGCCCCTTGTTAAATTTATGCCATACTTTTGCCTTTTCTAACTCACTACAGATGTCCGACTATATGAACCATCTATTTTCATATGTTCCGAAACGACGCCTGGATACGTTCAGCTATGGCCATGTCATTCCGTCCGAGAATTTGACTGCGAATATACTTGGTCGAGGAGTCTCTGGTGCTGAATTTGATTTCACATATGACGGTCGTGATTCTGAAAAAACAGTATGTTTCCAGTATCACATTCTGCGCTCTCGACTAACATATCTCTACTTCAGATAGTTGATCTTGGCCGCACAATCACAAGCTTATGTCGCACCATCCCAGATGGCGTTGTCGCTTTCTTCCCTAGTTATGAATATTTAAGCCGTGTACTGAGCATGTGGAAGCGACCAACTGCTAGCGGAATCAACCAAACGCTATATAATATGATTGAAAGCGTAAAGCCAATTCTATACGAGTCACGAGAGATGAAAACAACCACAGACGAGCTCCTTCAGCAGTACTCTACCACCATCGAAGCCGGGAAAGGAGCGCTGCTTTTGTCTGTCGTGGGCGGCAAGCTATCCGAGGGTATCAATTTCTCGGACAAGCTGGGACGAGGCGTGCTGATCGTGGGCCTCCCATTCCCCAACATACGCAGCCCAGTTTGGCAGGCAAAGATCCAGTACATCGAGGAGAAGGCCTACCAAAACGCAAGTTCAGGCTCCGAAGAAAGTCGACGGTCCTCCGCTAAAGCTGCCGGAAGGGACTTCTACGAGAATGCTTGCATGCGGGCAGTGAACCAATGTATTGGTCGGGCTATTAGGCATCGCAACGATTATGCTGCTATAGTCCTGATCGACAAGCGATATGGAAGGCCAAACATACAGACAAAACTTCCGGGGTGGATCAAGCAGAGTATGGCAAGCAGCTCTACTCCTCTGTCAGCAGGATCTACCCTCGAGCGGCTTTCAAAATTTTTCTCCAGCAAAAGATAGAAAAATAATAGTAGAAAACCTTGACGGGGTTGCAGTTTTCACATTTGAATAAATAACCACATCTTTTTTGACCTCGATGCGACACTGCAAGATACACTCTCCAGTCAGTAATATCACGTGATGTACTATGCCAAGCAAATTTAGGGTTGACCCTGTTTTAGGGTGGATTAGGGCAAGCAAGCGGGTTAGCGCACAACTCTAGCCGGGGACCAGCCTTGAATTCAACCTCCGAGAGCCCAGCACACTCCGACCACATCCCCATCGCCAACCACACTTGTCGAACACAGCACCGTCGACAAGATGCCTACCCGTTTGTCGAAGACAAGGAAGCAGTGAGTCGCCAGCTCCCTATTTTCCTTTCCCTCTACCCATCGAGATTTGTCGGACGATTTGGTTGGAAACAGTAAAGCGAAAACAAAAAAGTTACGACGAGACTACGGCCGGAGCACCCAACGAAGAAAGCACCATCGCCAGAATGCACAGAATGGACTCAGAGAGACTGACATTTTTTATCTAGCCGCGGTCATGTGTCCGCCGGTTACGGTCGTATCGGAAAGCACCGTAAGCACCCCGGTGGTCGTGGTATGGCCGGTGGTCAGCACCACCACCGCACCAACTTGGACAAGTACCACCCCGGTTACTTCGGTAAGGTTGGTATGAGGTACTTCCACAAGACCCAGCAGAAGTTCTGGAAGCCCACAATCAACCTCGACAAGGTACGTTTTTGAATCGCATGGGAATGAAAACCAGAGAGCCTGTCTTGCAATCTTGAATCTTGGTGTGGGGTTTGATCGGAGATGCATCCCAGCAATATGAAGGAAGATTTGCGAAAGAGTCTAGGACCGGTACATCTCCGAACAGAAGCTGATTGTTTTATCTTAATAGCTGTGGTCCCTTGTTCCCACCGAGCAGCGTGACGCCTATGTGAGCGGCCAGAAGACCGACACCGCCCCCGTCATCGACCTCCTCTCCCTCGGTTACTCCAAGGTCCTGGGCAAGGGCCGTCTCCCCGAAATTCCCCTCGTCGTCCGCGCCAGATACGTCAGCCGTGATGCTGAGCAGAAGATCAAGGAGGCTGGTGGTGTTGTTGAGCTCGTTGCTTAGATGAACGGTGTTAGGGAAAATGTCATTTATGTCTTGGAGGCGCAATGCAAAAAGCACGTGCTGCGCTGACTACGAGCCGGCGTGAATAGACGGGCGTCAAGACGAGACCTCGACTATGGGAGCCGCGGATCGGTCGCATGGATCCGTGTATCTACAAAACAAGGGTTCAATTTTTCTTCTTTGTGTTTGTGATGAGCATACTCTGGCCTCCGGACGCCCTTAACGATCACACTTAACCAATAAAATATCATAAGGAGGAACTGTCTTGCTTTCTGTTCATGGAGATTTTTCTCACATGCACCAGCTCTGTCCTGTGAAAGGATGCATAACGAGAGGGGCTGGCAGATTAGCGGAATTCTACAATACCGTGGGTATGTGTAGGCATATGTCCCCCTGGATTACTTGGTTTAGTGTTGTAGTAGTACGTAGTAACCTTGTAAACTGGAAGTCGCCGTTATGCTGATTAACGCGGTGGATCTCTTCTCCAATTCTCCTATGGCGACTTTTATCCTCGGCAGATACCGTTGAGCTCGGTCCAACATCCGCACTCTCGGAAGGCCATAAAGATGACCGGTAAGTCGCATTGTGGTCTAGTTTGTTCCATATTCTTCTCTCTTCCCTCTTCTGTTTTGTATACACAAACGCGTTGAGTCTGCGACAACAATGACTGATCCCATAAAATCGCTAGAAACCGAACCCCGCTATCGCGCGGCCAACCTCCCCTTCATCTCCCGCAAGACTTTCCCCGTTGCGGGGATCCAAACCACAGTCTTCGGCCTTGATGAACTTCCTCCCCAGGCTTCAGAGATCGCATGTCTCTGGCTTCTACATCCACGACTAGCGACGCAGGACCGCATGGTCCCCATTGCCTCCGCCGTTATCACGGACTGGAACAAGCGAATTCAAGAGGGCCGTGCAGGCTCCGACACATCGGTCAAAGGGCTGATTGCCGTGGCTTTTGATCAAAGAAATCATGGCACAAGACTGATCGATCCTCTCTGCAATGAGTCTTGGAAGCAGAAAAACCCGCGACATGCTCAGGATATGTTCTCTGTGTTCCGTGAGTGGTTCTTCATCCTGATATTGTTGAGGCATTGGATAGACGAGGCTAATGAGAGCCATTGCCAACTATCAGAAGGCACCGCTCGAGATACTTCCTTGCTAATTGACTACCTCCCCGCCTTCGTTTTCCCCAAATCTGACCGCCGGATCACCGAGAATCTTGTCCTCGGCGTCTCGCTCGGCGGTCACGCAGCCTGGAGCTGTATCCTCCACGAGCCTCGCATCTCCGCCGGCGTCGTAATAATCGGCTGTCCCGACTACGCAAACGTCATGGCCGATCGCGCCCGCCTCTCCAAACTCTCCTCGTGGAAAAGCACAACCCCTCCTGGCGCAAAGTTCCTAGGCTCGGAGGACTTCCCCGTATCCCTTATGGACGCCGTGCGCAAATGGGACCCGGCCGGCCTATACCTCAGTCATTTAGATCTAAGCCCAGAAGCGCAACCTATCCGTAAAACACCACTTCCAGAGCCCACCGAGAGTCAAAAGGCTGCTCTACGCCCACTGCTCGCGCAGACGATTGCCGGGAAGAAGATTCTTAATCTATCCGGAGGAGTCGACAAATTGGTGCCGTACCACAAGGGCGAGACATTTTTGGCTTGGCTTAAGCAGGCGGTTGGGCCTGAGGGGTGGTTTGCGGATGGCGCAGTTACGTTTGAGGATATCATTGATCAGAACGCGGGGCATGAAGTTACGCCGAAGATGGTTGATGAGGCAGTCAGATTCATTGGAGATGCGCTTGCGTCGGGGAAGGATGATGCGAAGAGGGCTTCTGTGAGGGAGTCAAAGATATAGACAGGTTGGCCGTTTTGAACATATATAGAAGGCCTTGAACTTGAATTGTTTGAACCTATTATTGGCTATAATAGCGAGTCTCCAGGAGACCCCTTTCCGAGGCCAACAGGACATCCCACTTATAGTGGAAAGTTACGTACGGAGTACTAAATATATATTCGATGGGTTGATAGACAACATAGACAAAAGGCTTCAAACGGACTATGCAATAGCAAGAGCAGCAATTATTCCCAATTATATGCCTCGAATGTAGATAAGAACAGTTATAGTCACGATGCCCATTTCCTGATACAGAAAAGCAGGGATCGATATTCTTCTTTTTGAGGGGTCAAAATCGAATGCCCCTTTCCCAGGATGTACCTGTGAACCAACGGAACTGTGTTCTGATGGGGCCGGCTCCACTGCGGCTCGGCTTCGTTGCTCCCTTAAGTTGGGTCTCTTCAGGAATCCTCCCCCAAACTGTCCTCGTCGCGTCTATTCGATTGATCAATCAATCTCTTGGGTACTTTGCCGATCCAGGCTGCCCTTTTTCGAACGGGTCTTGTTTGAAGAATGAATGCATTGAAAGTCTCCGCTTGACCACGTTCGACGGGATTACTTCTGACCCGCTCCTTGTTGCATTCGAAAGCCCTGGCCGCTTCCTTCAAGCTACCCTATCATGGCCGATATCCTGATCAATTCCTCAGAGACGAGGGAAACTGAGCACGCTCCAGATCGATTTTATTCTAAACGACCCGAGCCCATCCCGGTATCCAACGCGCTGAAATTGTCTTCCCCTTTCCCGTCACCAACCGAAGCCAAGCACCCTCCTGCGGAAGACCGCGTGACGAACGGGGCGAGCGTACACGATGAGGAGAACTCTGACTATAACAAAGGGAAATCGCGTGGTGGAATTGTGAGCAGGACATCGGATGCCTGGGATCCGGAGAATCCGGCGACGTTGAGCCTTCGACGACCGAACGAGTCGAATGATAGTACGACAAGGCAACGGGCTCCGAATTCTGTACCGGCGTCGACTGCCTCTCCTCCTCGTCCGAGCGTACAATTCTCCAGAGAGCCCTCCGAAATTGAACCGACGGCCGATGCTACGCAATCAGGACCCCCTTCTAGATCCCCATCCGTCGCGGGCGACGATACAGACACGGGTCCAAGGGGGAGGCAATCTCTTTTCAATAAATTGAAGGCTTTTGCGGCTGGCCCCTCATTTACCTCTCATTCCCGATCCCTCAGCAATAATACAGTTGGGGACACTAGATACGGGAACCATGATATGTCTACTCCAGGATCTGAGAGGGGAGAGTTCCGCTTCCCGAATACACTTGAGGAAGAGGGAAGCGATATAGATGCTGACGCGGAGGAGAGTGGGGGAGAACAACGTCCTCGCGAGCCGCGCAAGAAGCGTCGGTTCCGTCCAGGGCAAGAGGAAGAATCCGCCCCGCAAACCGAACCCAATACGCCTAAAACCAGCCGACCCTCATTCCATCTGCCTGGATCATTTGCTCAATTTGATGGTTACAGACAAGCCTTGTTCCAACGGCGAGAGAGTGCCGGCGATCTTGCCCTACCTCAGCAGCGTGAGGGAGTCTCTGAAGACGAGGGCCGCGATCGCCTCAACCGGGATACTGCCTGGAGACGGCGAAGCGCCTGGCTCACTAATAACCGTGGCTTGACCTATAATGGGCAATCACAACAGCCGGAAGGTCAATCTGCCCAGGAAGATAAACAACCTAAACGGCCAAGCAACTTGAGGCGCATAACCGGAATAGGGGGTCCATCAGAGAATGGTGAAGGTCCTTCCTGGAGGCGCCACCGGGCTGATCGTGGCTCAAGCCTGAGTGCTCAAAAATGGAGACAGATCAAGGCTGGGCTGAAGCTCATAGGGCAGCGACGGAAGGTAGACCACACTGTTGACCATGCTAAGTCTGCTGAGTTGCTGGCGGAACTGGCGTCTGGAATTCCAGCGGCTCTGATACTGGCTAGTATGTTCCAACGTGATGAGCACGGCAGCAAGCGTATTCCTATTCTCCTCGAACAGCTCAAGGTCAAAGTGACGGATAGCCGTATCGATTCTCATTCAGGAGATCGGCATCTCGTGTTTCGCATCGAGCTGGAATACGGGAGTGGAATGACACGCATGAAATGGATCATTCACCGGACGTTGCGAGACTTTGCGAACCTCCATCTAAAGTACAAACTGCATTTTGGAACACAAAGGTACATCCAACTGCGAAATACAGAGGGTGGCCAAAATCTGCCTCGCTTCCCTCGAAGTGCATTCCCATACTTGCGAGGTGTTCGAGGGCTGGACAGTGACGCAGAAGATGAGGAAGACGAAGTTGGATACGAGACTGCAGCTGAAGCTACCAGCGGAAATGAAAGGCCTGGACGAAGGCAACAGCCGCAACATGGGCGAAGACGGTCTTCTGTCGGTATAACCCGGAGACTTTCAAGTCTTACAGGCGCCGAGAATGATACGGCGGTTGGTGAGACTGGACCAACGAAGAAGGACAGTTACCCGGAGAGGCAACGAAGGAAGCTGGAAGGCTATTTGCAGAAGCTGATTCGGTTTCTCATCTTCAAACCTGACAGCAATCGCCTGTGCAAGTTTTTGGAACTATCTGCCCTAGGTGTCCGTCTTGCAGCCGAGGCCAGCTATCATGGCAAGGAAGGGTACTTAATGATACAGTCTTCTAAAGGCCTAGACTTTCGCCGGGCTTTTACTCCTGGCATGATGAAGAGGCGGCACTCGCCTAAATGGTTCCTCGTACGGCACAGTTATGTTGTTTGCGTCGACTCACCTGAAGAGATGAACATCTATGATGTATTCCTTGTCGATTCATTCTTCAAGCTTCAGACCCAAAAGGTTAGCTTGCGGCACCAAAAGGCAAAGGAGTTCGCCAGATCCGCTACAGAATCCGCAAGGCATCCTCAACACCACACACTAAGATTGGAGAATTCCGAGCGAAAGCTCAGACTGTTGGCAAGAAATGAGCGTCAACTTCACCAGTTCGAAGACTCTATCCGGTTTATGGTCAATAACACCCCGTGGGCGAAGCCGAATCGTTTCGACAGTTTCGCTCCGGTTCGCCAGCGATGCTTCGCCCAATGGCTAGTCGACGGGCGTGACCATATGTGGGTTGTGTCTCGGGCGATCAACCAGGCTAAGGATGTCATTTATATTCACGACTGGTGGCTCAGTCCCGAGCTTTACATGAGAAGGCCAGCCGCAATCAGCCAGAAATGGCGACTGGATCGTCTTCTTCAGCGAAAGGCTCGCGAGGGTGTGAAGATCTTCGTTATCATGTACCGAAACATCAACTCCGCCATTCCCATCGACTCAGAGTATTCCAAGTTCTCTCTCCTCGACTTGCATCCCAACATCTTCGTTCAACGATCACCGAACCAATTCCGGCAGAACACCTTCTTTTGGGCGCATCACGAGAAGCTTTGCATCATTGATCATACACTGGCATTTGTCGGTGGAATTGACTTGTGTTTTGGACGATGGGACACACCACAGCATCTACTGACCGATGATAAACCGACTGGGTTTGAGACTCCTGGTGGGCCGAAAGATACGGATAACTGTCAGCTGTGGCCCGGCAAGGACTATTCAAACCCGCGGATTCAGGACTTTTACGACTTGGATAAGCCGTATGAGGAGATGTATGATCGTAATGTTGTTCCGAGGATGCCATGGCACGATATTTCAATGCATGTCGTTGGCCAGCCAGCAAGAGATCTTACTCGTCATTTTGTCCAGCGATGGAATTATATCTTGCGTCAGCGGAAGCCGACTCGCCCGACACCATTCTTGTTACCTCCACCAGATTTTGAACCTGCGGATCTGGAAGCCCTAGGTCTCGACGGCACTTGTGAGGTCCAGATATTACGCTCTAGTAGCGTGTGGTCGACGGGTACCCCAGAGGTCACGGAGCACAGCATCATGAATGCATATGTCAAGTTGATCGAAGAGTCTGAACACTTTGTCTATATCGAAAACCAGTTCTTTATCAGCACTTGCGAGATCGATGGTCGGAAGATTGAAAATCTAATCGGCGATGCTCTTGTGGAGCGGATCACGCGAGCTGCAAAGAACAAAGAGGCATGGCGAGCTGTGATTGTCATTCCGCTGATCCCCGGATTTCAGAATACAGTTGATAGTGAAGGTGGTACCAGTGTCCGTTTGATTATGATGTGCCAGTACCGCAGCATTTGCCGTGGGGAGACGTCTATTTTCGGGCGACTGCGAGCTCTTGGAATCGAGCCTGAAGACTACATCCAATTTTTCAGTCTGCGGTCCTGGGGTAAGATTGGTCCTCAGAAGCAGCTCGTTACGGAACAGCTTTATATCCACGCTAAATGCATGGTGGTGGACGATCGTGCAGCTATCATCGGTTCCGCGAATATCAACGAAAGATCTATGTTGGGCTCGCGTGACTCCGAGGTCGCTGCGGTGGTGCGTGATACGGATATGATCTCGTCTACAATGAACGGCCGCCCGTACTTGGTTGGACGATTCCCACACACCCTTCGTATGCGACTTATGAGGGAGCATCTGGGAATTGATGTTGACTGCTTGATGGAACATTCTCTGGCAACCGAGGAAGAGCTACGGAAGATCCAAATTGATGAAGAGGAACCCAAGCCGCTTAGAAACGCTAGACTTGATTCCGAGTCGTTGATGATGGAGAAGCAAGATGAGAGGGATATGATCGAGCGTCGACATCGAATTCAGGACGAATTTCTATCGCGTTCGGAAGAGCTGCATAGCTTCAACCACGACGTCGATTGGGAGCAGGGCAACAACCCGAATCTCAAGTCAAATAGGAAGCTTACCGCAGACACCAGAGTAACATCCAACCAAGAACACAGAAAAGACGTTGATGGCTTTGGTGCCGATAACCTCCGGCTAGCAGAACAACATGGATTGGGCGATGCACGCGATTCCGAAATTTTCAATAATAGACGAGAGGTCCTACTTTCGCCTCTCGCTAGTGAAGGAAAGGGCACAGTTCTGCAGCCAAAGGGAACTCCAAGGAAGAATTCGCAGCAGAATGGACTAAGCGGTCAAGAAGCCGTGCCAGCATCTCCCACCATCTCTTCCCAGGATGGGTCAACAAACCATGTTGTAGATGGATTGCCAACAGCCCAGAATCAGTCACTGGTGATTCCGGCTGACGGCGGCGGTGCTTCAATGCCTGCGAAAGACAAATTGGATTCGGTCAAATTCTCATCTACTCTCGGCCCAGAAGCTAAGCATATTTTCGTCGACAAAGACTGCATGAGGGACCCTGTCGTCGATGTCTTCTACCTGGACACTTGGCAAGCTGTTGCCGAAAAGAACACCAAGATTTTCAGGACTGTCTTCCGTTGCATGCCTGACAGTGAGGTTAGGTCTTGGAAGGAGTACAAAGATTACAATACGTATCAGGAGAAGTTCGCCGAAATGCAGAGTCACCACACGGCAAAGGCATTTAACCCTCACCATCAACGGCAGACAGGGCCTCCTGGAGCAGGCGCTACCTGGGCCACAAACCTCAAGCCGAATATCTTGCACCGCACGGGAAGCCACTGCACTGACCGAAAGAGCCAAACGCCAACGGACGAAAAACCCGAAAGACCAAACTCCAACGACCGGCCTCAGTCGGAACAGACCAATCCGCAACTCACATCACCGGTGGACGAGAAGTCATCGCTGAGACCGACGGATGTACCCGGTACTAGCAGCTCGCGACAAGAGGACGGTCTCTCCTCCGGAGATGATCTCGAGAGACAACGCTCAGAAACGCCGCAAGTCGATTACTCTGAAGCTCTGAACCGGAACGCCACAAACCGCTCACGGCGCCGCAGACGGAGGGCTACGACCCTTGGTTCGAAACGGGATTTCACAACTGACGAAGTCCTGGATAAGCAGAAGGCTGAGGATCTCCTGAACCAAGTCCAGGGACATCTCATTATGTGGCCTTATGACTGGTATGTGTCTCTACTCGTCTGCAAAACTAGTATACTAACAACCATTTCACAGGCTCGAGAAGGAAGAACAGGGTGGAAACTGGCTTTACACCCTCGATCAGATTTCTCCTCTGGAAATATAGTAAGTCGCTCCTATCTGCACGACACATCGAAAGCGCGGGACTAACAGCACTCTAGCAACTAATATACTCTTCTGCTCTATACCGTCCTTTTGTCTTCACTAGGATGATTCCATTTGTCTCTCTCGCCCCTTACCCATCCATCCTTGACACTCAACTCTCTCAAAGAATTTTGGAAGCGAACCATCCGCCACTGCAAATTCTTTCATTGTCCTTGCCTCCACTTGTTGTTTCTTTCCCTTCTTGATTGTATCACTCTGTATATTTGTCCCCCACATACGCAGGCGTGTTTGTGACTGTGACTGCATTTGTAGCCTGAAGGCATCGCATCCCGAGCGGGCGTTTTCATTATCTCTTTTTGCTTAATTCAGACAGACATACCGTCCACACATACTCTAGCCTTATCTTAAATGGGTACCTAGGGGTGTTGAATAATAGCCGATTACGCAATTCAGTATTTCTCAGGTTACTTTTTTTTTGCGTTTTAAGAGTAGAGTTTTCCTTTTTTGACCTTGGTCAAGTTGTCCCAATAGACACTATCTTCGCTCTTCGAGCCTCAAAATCTTCAAAATTCGCGCGTACAACATAGCCCAATATGCTCGGCCGTAGGTGGCCGTTGCCATCATCCGCGTTAGACGGTACACAGGTATCAAGCACAGAATTCAGACGAGTATATGCATTAGCGAAAGCGGTTTGAACCTCTACCGTCCGCGTACAGGAGCCGCCTAGGTCTCTTAGGTAGTTGGCTGGATCCTGCACGCACAGCCGCGCAGCGAGAGCCTTGTTGCCTTGAATAGCGGCATTCCTCTTCGCAGTGATGAGCGCGCGTTGCCCGCGGATATAAGCAGGAAGAATGTCATCTTCGGAATCGTACTCAATGCGGGCCACTGTGGGCGTTGATGCCGCTACTTTGACCGAGTCAACATCGAAGAAGCCCGGAGGATCGACGGCGACGCCAGTGGTTTTTAGGTCAACCTCGGAGCCAAAGGTCCGGAGGAACGCGAGTAGCGGCTCAGCGTAACTGCCACCAGCGGAGGTCCGCTGGAACCGGCCGTGATTCATTTTGAGAAAGGCGGCGAGAAGAATTTGAAGCGTAACGGAGTCGATAGACGACCTGGCGGGGCCGAAAAGACCCTGTGTCTCGAGGATCAGGCGCGTGGTAATGTAGAGTGGTCGCAGGGAAGGGTACTCTGATAGGAAATCCTGAGTATATTCGAGGTAGGCGGGGAGCTCCTCGCCGCAGCCGAGGTGAAGATGGACGCCCGTGGGCCAGTGGATGGCCTCTGAGCCGGGTTTGTAACCTTGCCCAATGTGTACAGCGTAGTCCGGATGCTGTTTCAGCGCATGAGTTACTGTGAGAAGTAGCTTGCGGTAGTGCCGGAGGTTCTTGAGGCGTGTTGCACTTGGCTGTCTGATGCTGCTCGGCGAACGTGCTGGGTCGGTCACTTGGAGCATGAGGTTGAGATTTGAATGGCTTAGTTCGAATCCTGTGCGCCGAGAACCGGTGAGCTGGAGCGGACGGCGTACGGATTTATTCACAATCTCGGCGACTTCAGATACGATTTGACGTATTACTTCCGATTCCTCGGTTGTGGGTGCCATGTACTTGTCGAGAGCGCGGATCTCGCCATCAAGTTGCGATATGCCGCCTGAACACGTATTTGGCCCGATATGGTCCAGCCATGGGCATTGCTCTGGTTTCCCCCTTGTTTTCCACTTTATATTCCGATATGCAGGGTATATTCGATCGCCAGAACGCCGCGCCGGGGTTTTCTGCGTTGCAACAATCCGCTTTCTTGTTGAAACTTGGTGTGTCGATTTGAGCTTCGGAGTTTGTTCAACAGGGGGTTCCGAAGGGGCGATGGAAGGCTCTGGTGTCAAAGGAGCAGGCCCGACCAGCACCTTACGTATCAAGCTCTGCCGGTTTGCCGATCGGTGTTCCTCAAGCGTCTTCTGAAGGCTGTTTTCGAAGATCGCAGAATCAGGGGTTTTTGCCCGTAGGAATGCATGGTGGAAGTTACGACGGCAGCAGCTGGTAGGAGAGGAGAGAAGTGGACGATTAATTAAGCGAAGGCGCATGGCTCCGCAGGTTGGGAGCACTATTGCATTGTGAATGATTGGGCAATAGCGACGTAACATGAAGCTCGTCAAAGACAGTGGAGAGCTTTTTGCGCAAGACGACAGGAGTCACATGACATTTAAGCGTATGTAATCAAAGCACGTAATTATCACATGATTAGGTCAGCCCTAAATTTCTCCAGGTGACACGTCTCGCAAGCTTGAGAATCTGCACATATTGAAGTGTAAAATAAGCCCCGTATTCCTGGAGTTCAATAAATGAATGTAGGTCCTCATCAAGAGGGTTGGCAGTTTGCGTGCTGCTGAGTTTGCGGAAGTTATGTTGTCGCCTCTGAAAGCGTCCAGCGCTCTTTTCCAGGGCAGGTTCGGTCGGGCTGATGACGTCGGCCTCACCGCGGAGGTCAGGATCGATCCCGACGTTTTCGAGGCTTCCAGGACCCCACGCCTTGCCATCACCAATTACTCCGTCATCACTGACAGATTTTCTTGTCTCTGAACGGAAAGTATTGTGATGATGCTCTGAATCATTACTGCCCCAGATATTATAACCCGTCGCGCCGCATACCTGTTCTTGAGGCCAATTCATCTGCTCGCCTGCCCTCTTGCCGATCTCCCCTCGCCGAACCCCGGCTTTGGTTGCTTAAATACTTGCTTCGAAGCCGACAGCAAAGTGGATCTCAGGACCGGACCATTGCAAATATAACATCATTCTTGCTCGTTGAAGGGATATCTCTCTTCAATCGCTTCGTTTAACCTGTCTTTCTCACCGCCCAGTCGGCCCTCCGATAACCTGCTATCTTGCCCCTCTCCTTAACCTCTACAGGACCAACTTATCATCCTGCATTTCCTCCTCGAATTCCACTCATTGGCGCCTGTGCATTCTCCCTATGGCATAACCGGTCCGCTCTCCAGAAAATTTCCGATCACAACCATATCTCGGTTGAGAACACGAGACCTATCAGGTGTGGTTGGCTGGAATAGATAGCCGAGTTGGAACGGATCGCTAATAGCTGTCGTGATCTTTAGATACATCCCACTGTGCCCGAATCTACATTCATTCTCCCTGTTCACCCATTATTCGACACGCGTGTTTACTATGTCTTCACAACAAGAAGCTCTTGCATCCAATGGGAGGCAGGGCGAAGTGCGCTTTGATTCGGTCCCAGACACACCTCAAGATCTTTCTGTAGGATATGAGTCTACTTCCGGCACTTCTACCCCTCATAACCCATCACAACCGGCGAAGCATGCGAAATCGAGCAGCGAATTATTACGTCGGCTCAGCCTAAAGGAGGTGCTCACGATGCGACAGGCCGACCTCCAACAGCAGTATCCGAGCCTCAATCTCACGGGGCGAATCATAAGCGCAACATTTTGTATTCCGTACAAACTTCACTTTCAACCGGGACGCGACTGGGTATGTCACCTTTTACTAAATTTCAGGAGCAGAGCAGTTAAGATCTAACACAATCTTACAGGAACTGAAACCCCGTCCCGGATCCTCGGCATTGTTTGATTCATTCGCTTATATAGCCTCCGAACAGTCAAGTTGGTCCCACACTCTTGTCGGTTGGACTGGGGAAGTGGAGCCCTTGCAGGAAACAAGCTCGCCTTTGCAGCAACTCCGGACGAACCCTGATGCAAAGCTGCGTACCTCAATTGATGCCACCGCAGGTGCTTTAAGTATGGGCTCAGCGCCTGTAGTACCTGATACTAGCAAGCTACACCCCCATAATATGGCCCCAGAAGCTTTTGCCGTTGGTACCAATGATCGGAAGAAACTAGAGGGACAATTGAGCTCAACTCGTTATGGTAAAATTGCGCCAGTCTGGCTCACAGACGAATCTGAAGTCCCTGAGGAGACGATCCAGTTGGAGGACCAGAGCAGGTGGAGACGATATGCTGAGAAGCAACTATACGCTCTCCTGCATTATAAGCAGAATGGTCCCACAGACGGCAAATTCGAGCGTGAGGCG
Source organism: Aspergillus ustus (assembly GCA_000812125.1). NCBI lineage: Eukaryota > Fungi > Ascomycota > Eurotiomycetes > Eurotiales > Aspergillaceae > Aspergillus > Aspergillus ustus. The sequence goes on from JOMC01000019.1 coordinate 26,852, forward strand.
TGGGCGGATTATGTCCGGCTGAATCGACTTTTTGCGGAGCGGATTATTCAAGAATATCAGGAAGGGGACATCGTCTGGATACACGATTATCACCTGTTTCTGTTACCGAGCATTTTGCGGCAGCACATCCCGAACGTGCACATTGGATTCTACTTGCACTCACCGTTCCCTAGTAGTGAATTCGTGCGATGCCTTGCCAAGCGAAAAGAAATACTAACAGGCGTTCTCGGAGCCAACATGATCGGTTTCCAGACATTCTCTTATTCTCGCCACTTTTCATCCTGTTGTACCCGTGTCCTTGGATTCGAGTCCAATTCCGCTGGCGTGGATGCCTACGGGGCCCATGTGGCTGTCGATGTATTCCCTATTGGAATTGATGCCGATGCGATACGAAAGGCTGCTTTTGAGAATGCTGACACCGAAGCGGCTGTGGAAGGGTTGCGCGAGCTGTACGCAGGGAAGAAGATTATTGTGGGCCGCGATCGTCTGGATAGTGCTCGTGGTGTGGCTCAGAAGCTGCAGGCATTTGAGATGTTTCTCGAACGGTTTCCTGAATGGCACGACAGGGTTGTGCTCATCCAGGTCACCAGCCCGACCAGTGTCGAAGAAGAAAAAGAGGAGAGCAAGATTGCAAGCCGGGTCTCGGGGCTAGTTTCTACGATCAACGGCCGTTTCGGATCATTGAGTTTCTCTCCCGTCAAATACTACCCTCAGTATCTTTCTCAGAGCGAGTACTTTGCGCTGTTGCGGGTAGCCGATGTCGGCCTGATTACCACGGTGAGGGATGGCATGAACACGACAAGCTTGGAATACATCATTTGTCAACAAAACAATCACAGTCCTCTTATTCTCTCCGAGTTCTCCGGCACGGCAGGAGCTTTGTCGAGCGCAATCCAAATCAATCCTTGGGACACTATTGGAGTCGCTGAGACTATAAACAAAGCCCTAACAATGGCCTTTGAGGAGAAGAAGGAGCAACACTTGAAGCTTTACAAGCACGTTACAACAAATACTGTCTCAGCCTGGGCTAAACAGTTCATTTCTCGCCTCCTCACCAATCTATCCTCATTTGATCAATCGCTGGCGACCCCGGCCCTGGATAGGACCAAGTTATTGAAGCAATATCGTAAAGCTCGAAAGAGGCTTTTCATGTTTGACTACGATGGTACACTCACACCGATCGTCAAAGATCCCCAGTCTGCAATTCCTTCGGATCGTGTATTGCGGACACTCAAAAGCTTGGCCGCAGATCCGCGCAATGCCGTGTGGATCATTAGCGGACGTGACCAAGCCTTCTTGGATGAGTGGATGGGTCACATCCCAGAGCTGGGACTGAGCGCAGAGCATGGCTGTTTTATTCGCATGCCGCGCTCCGAGACCTGGCAGAACCTAGCAGAAACGACTGACATGGGCTGGCAGAGGGAGGTTATTGAAATCTACCAACACTTCACAGAGCGCACCCAGGGGTCTTTCATTGAGAGGAAACGAGTAGCTCTGACTTGGCACTACCGCCGAGCGGACCCTGAATATGGGGCCTTCCAGGCGCGGGAATGCCGAAAGAAGTTAGAAGAGGACGTATCCAAGGCCTGGGACGTCGAAGTCATGGCTGGCAAGGCCAATCTGGAGGTTCGGCCAAGATTCGTGAACAAGGGGTTTATCGCGAAGAGGCTAGTGGATGCATACGGTACCGGACCGGGAAAGATCCCCGAGTTCATCTTGTGCTCTGGGGATGACTTTACAGATGAAGGTATGTTATCTGATCGCTTTCACCCCTTTATGATATCGCTAATGTTTCCAGATATGTTCCGTGCCCTGAAGAAGTTTGAACTTCCCGCAGACCATGTATACACGGTCACTGTTGGTGCAAGTTCAAAACAGACAGAGGCAGGCTGGCACCTCCTAGAGCCCTCCGATGTCATCGAGACAATCACGATGCTTAATAGCAGTTCTTCTACGCAGGAATACTAATGTCCTGCTATCAGTACACGGGATAGAGATAAATTTTGATTGCGTTCTGGCAAAGGAGGCATATTTCTTCTCACTACATTATATACGAGTTCTATAGAGTTGGCAGTATTTTTAGAGATCATAGACGGGTTCTAATGTGAACTGCTGCTTTTGCCAGGGACGTGGTTCTGCTTATATGCATCGGAGAATTTCAACTCACGTGGTACACTTTCTTCTTCCCCTTTTGACACGCACAAACCCCTTCCTCGATCTTTGTCCGCGATCATGAAGATGGCAGTCTTGGTCTCGGAGCCTGCAGCAAACCCCGGGCGTACCCCCAATTTATGGGGTCGGTGGACCCCTGTTACTACTACCTAGTAGTTCCATGGCCCCGAGTCGGAGGGCCACGTCCTTTCGCGAATGAAACGGGAGCGATTCCGAGAACCCCTTCAGCAGTCCACCTTCAAGCGAGCAGAGCGAATAATGGTTATGCTACGCAGTACGCACCGACCGCGCCCTTCAACGATTAGAGAAAATGGAGGTCAACCCGGCGAGCTCATTTGCGGATTTTTACCTTGTGGTGCCGGTCTCCCGAGCCAGAATCGGCCTTTTGTGCGAAGCAAGCTTGACTATCTCCAACTCGGCATCTTGCTCGTTCCTCTTTACTAAAATTTTCAGTCGCCGTGCCCCCGCATTCCCTGCGTCTCTGCGCCCTAGAAAACCTGTGTCCGTCAAGTCCCACGGTTGCTTTGGCCGTGACAAAACTAGACGTTTGTCTAGATGAGCCGGAAAATCTTCTGACTCACGCATTCGACTTGAGCTTGTTTAATCTCACCAGAGTAGAAGGTTTACGGGTTGACCCTTCTATATAAATTCTCCGAGCCAAGACTGTTAGACCAGGGAGCCCTCTCTATAGTGCCCAACGTCTACCCTGTGGACGGCACAATTTGTCTTGCCGGGTGTATCTTCACGACTACTTCAGATAAGAGCTCGCGTCTTTTCTCTGACTGTTTCCTTCGCCGATGTTCTGTTCTGCCTGAAACCGCTCAAGCGCATTCACAACCTTGCTGCAATAGCCGGCACCGATCTCACGGCAATGGCGACAGACAAGGACATTGAAAGTTACCCGGGCTATACACAGCCTGGTGATAGTGAGAAACCCAACACCACTGCACCGGCTGATGACAGCTCGAGCGACGATATCCAATCACTCAGAGGCTCAGCGGGCGACGAAGAGGCCGGGTTTGATCAGAACAAGGACCTTGCGAAGACATCTACGAATGTGAGCCATGTCGGCGCGTTCGCCGCTCGAACGCTATCGATCGTGCGCACCAGAGAGTCAGGCAAAGAAATCGGTCCTCCCCCAGACGGAGGTTTACTAGCGTGGTCGCAAGTACTCATGGCACATTTTGTTATCTTCAACACATGGGGCTACATCAACAGCTTCGGTGTATTCCAGACGTATTATACTGAGTCCCTGGGCCGGTCCCCTTCAGATATTTCCTGGGTGGGGAGCATCCAGATCTTCCTCCTTTTTTTCATCGGCACATTCTCCGGCCGTGCTACAGATGCAGGGTACTTCAAGCTCACCCTGACGATTGGCGCCACCCTGCTATTATTCTGCATCTTTATGACCTCTCTCTGCACTCAATACTGGCAACTATTCCTCGCGCAGGGAGTTGGACAGGGAATCGGTTGTGGCCTCATGTTTTGTCCCACAATCGCACTCACACCTACATACTTCAGCAAGAACAGGTCACTCGCCATTGGTATCGTAGCGTCGGGGTCTGCAACTGGTGGGCTGGTCTTCCCAGCTGTCGTTATGCGCCTGTTGCCACGCGTAGGATATGGATGGACAATGCGGACCCTGGGGTTCATATCTTTGGCAACCCTAACGCCTTGCCTGGTCTTCCTGAGACAACGGCTTCCACCGCGCCGAAGCGGACCGATCGTCGAATGGAACGCATTCAAAGAAGCTTCATACTCGTTCTTCGCAATCGGCATGTTCCTCAACTTCTGGGGCCTATACATCGGTTTCTTCTACATCGGCAGCTTTAGCCGCGACATCATCGGCGTATCTTCATCCAAATCAATTGACGTCCTCCTTCTCATGAACGGAATCGGCCTCCTCGGCCGACTAATTCCAAACCTCATGGCCGACCGATTCACTGGCCCCTTGAATATGCTGATCCCATTCAGTTTCGCCACTGCAACGGTCGCATTCACCTGGGCAGCAGTGCACAATTTGAAGGGGGTATACGCTTTCAGCGCTTTCTACGGTCTCGCCGCGGCGGGTATTCAGTCTCTCTTCCCGGCAACACTAAGTACGCTCACGACGGATCTGAAGAAAATGGGCGCGAGAATGGGCATGGTGATGAGCGTTGTTGGTATCGCGGCCCTTATCGGGTCTCCCATCGCCGGAGCGTTGGTCCAGCGCGGGGACGGCGATTACCTGTACGCACAGATGTTCATGGGTGCTGTGATTCTTGCAGGAATGATGGCATTGATGGCGGCTCGAGTGGCTAAGATCGGCTTTACCTGGACGCGTGCGTGAGTTGAGGCATCAACAGGGCAGACATGTGCATTACGCAGAGTAAAGCATTCTAGGCGTCCGGGCCAGAAGACGACGATTACATTATATTTTACTTGGATGATATATTTTAATCTTGATGTGATATGATGTTTCTTAGAAGAAGTTCGTAGTAGATACTAATAGGTGATTCTTGATTGATCGCCAGCTGGAAAAATAGCGGATACGGTCCATAAATAAACTCGAGTACTTCCCCGCCTCAACCTTGACGACACCGCCAACTGGCATTCGGTCACTTTTCCCAAGGTCTATCACTTGACTATTCCTTCAAGCTTCCTTTTCTTCTTGTTATCCCCTCAACAACACTGTCTTTTTCTACTACTCCTGGAATCCTAGTGTTTGTTGATATACAAGCTGTGTGAAGTCAAAAGACAGGCAAGTCAAGACTTTCACCTTCACCCCACTTTACCCCTCCAACAAAGCGCCGCCAGACAAAACAGGCAGATGAACACATGCCCATGCTCTGCCAGCTAACCCTTATTCAACGCCGACAATAACAATATCAATGATATAGCTAACAAGAATCTCTTTTCTCAGATCTAGACAACACAGAACGGGGATATACATTCTTCCTCCTCTACCTACCTCGCCTTTACCTTCTCGTTCTCGGCTTGAGTTCCTTCTCTACGGATTGATATATCGTGTCTTCGATTAGCGCATTGACCTGATCGATAAAAACCAACGTATTCATTACGAGAGTTGGAGCAGAAGACACATAGATAGAGACACGATGGCGCCCCGCGGCCGTGGAGGAAAGTTTTCGAAGCCTAGTCGCGGAGGTACGGTCTCTCTCCAACTATCTGGGAAAGGGGCAAAAAAAGGCGCCACTGGACAAAGCACGATAGCTAACGAGATTTTCCCGTGTTCCAGGAGGAAAGCGATTCAGCCGCGACGTACAACCCGTTGATAAAGATGGGAATGCTGTTGGTTTGTGGCGCGTACGTCTCCCCTCCCCGATTTCATGAAACAAAGCTAGAGACTAACGATGAAACTACTTCAGGAACCCGACGAGGATATCCCAACCTCGTCCGAAGAGGAGGAAGACTCCGAAGAAGAATCCAGCGAAGAAGACGAAGCCGGCCCCAGCAGCAGCAGCAGCGCAGCTGTGCCGCGCAACATCGGCACAATCCCTGAAGCGCCGCAACAAGAACTGACCCGCGAAGAACGCCGCGCCCTCGCGAAGGCCAAAAAGGCTGCCGCCGCCGCACGCAAGAACCAGGGCCCCGCGCAGCCGGGTGATCTCCCGCCTAGCGACTCGGAGGATGATGATATCGCGCCGAATCGGAACGGACTAGGCGGGGGATCGGATGATGAGGATGGGGACCTGCCTGCGAACCCGAATCATACTTCCAAATCGAGGTCACAGACGAAGCCCGGGGGAGTTGATGAGGAGGAAGCCGCACCTGAAGCTGGTGGAGAGCTTTCACAGCTCTCACGCCGGGAGCGAGAAGCGATTGAGGCGCAGCAGGCGAGAGAGCGATACATGAAGCTTCACGCAGAGGGCAAGACGGATGAGGCACGGGCTGATCTTGCACGTTTAGCTCTTGTCAAGGAGAGGAGAGAGGCAGAGCGGTTGAGGAAGGAGGCTGAGAAGGAGGAGAAGGCGGAGCTTGCGAAGAAGAGAGCCGAGGAGCGCGAGAAGAAGTTTGCGAAAGGAACGACGCCTGCTAAGAAGAAAGGGAAGAAATAGACAGCTTCCACCGACAATAGCTATTTTGACATCTAAAGCATGGATATGTTTGCAATGGCTGTTGGCTCCCGATATGGCTTGATATGTGGTACATGGTACATTGGCTATCTGATCTGATGATTTGGATAAGACGCGAGCGGCTTTCTGCTCATTTCTTAAACAGAACAATATTTGCTAGCGGAAAATCCTCTCCATCTCGGCCATCATGTCCCAGACATCTCCATGTCTGCTTTACGGTATAATTATCTCAAGTCCCACTCATAATCGTCGCCACCACTTGAAAGAGTTCTTAGTCTCAAGATTTAGTCCTTGTATCTTTGGACTCAGCTTCAATACTATACTATGCACCTACTATACCCCGCTCGAAGTTAACCATATGAAACGTAAAAGCTGCAAGTGACACATAGATAAATAAAAATCCCTTTTCACAACCAATGCACCAGCGCCTACCATGGGTTCAAGAAGCTATAAGACATATGTATCTAGCAGTAAGCAAGACACAGACACAAAGGAAATCGCAAGTCAAGAGGGAAATCAGACCCTGGAGATTCATACACCCCAAAACAACCCCTTCACGCTCTGCCCATGCATGACAATGCCCCACCCGACAATAAGACTCACGAGCCACAAGACGGCAAATACCAGAATCGGAAGCAGCAGAAGTTCCGTGTTGTGCAGGAAGGGGAGCGCGTTGTACCCTAGGAACGTGATGTATGTGTAATAGGTTAATGCGGAGAGGTAGAGAGTATTGCCGAGGAAGGTTGCGAGGAAGTTACTGGGGCTGCGGGTTAAGAGCGGGAGGAGGAGGAATTGGACGACGTAGAGGTGGAGGTAGAGCGGGAAGAAGGCACGGTTCGAGACCTGTTGTTGATGGTTCAGTTAGTTTACTTTATCTTCAGAGTGGGCGCGCGGGTAGGGTTGGGGGAGGCGTACATCAAAGCAGTAGCCGAATTCTAATTGGTCCTTTTCGCCGGGTTGTGTGAAGAGTCCCTGTGCCGCGCCGCGTCGGCGTCCGCGGATGCGTAGACCTGTGATTGATGCTGCGGCGCCGTTGGGGCCAAAGAGGCGACCGACGACAAAGTAACCTATTGTTGAGACGAGGAGGGAGGACCCGAGGAAGTGGAGAAAGATGAAGAGAAGGGATAGGCGAACGATTGAGCCAAATGACGGGGCGTATGCGAGACCCCAGGCGAGCGCTGTGAGGAGAAGGAAGAAGGAGAGGAGGTAGGTGAAGGATGGGTCGGGGCGGTGCCATGTGTTTTTTGTTTCTAAACGTTCAGTTGGTTTGAGTTTCACGGGAGCAGGGGAGAGCTATATGGCGAATGGGACTCACGTTTCTGTTCGAGGCTCTGTTAGCAAACACCCATGATACTTCGGATCTGGAGAGCTTACATGATAGTATATTGATTTGAAGACCTTCTTTGGCGCGATCAGAAGCGACGTCATCTCCCAAATGGCCATCTCAAAGTCCATCTGCGGGAACTTGAACATTCTGCACCGAAGAAAGTCAGCAGGGCCCCTAGTAGCTCCAATCTAGTTGTACCTCTTGAAGAAACGCGGCATCCGTATACTGGACCCGCGGTTTGCGGGCATGCCGCCGAAGTTGGGTGAGCTGCCATGCTGACGGGGAACGGATATGTGCGGGTTCATCTCGTGGCAGCCTTGGCTAGGGTATCAGGGGCGGGAAAGTATCATGTACAGCAAGGTGTAAGAATTTGAGGGGATGTTTGTATGTATACAGTGGTCCAAGTGGTTAATTGTCTTGTTGTCAGAGTTGGTTATGTCATCCGCTTGTTGGTCGCGGTATATTGTTCATCCGTTCCGATTACATAACATTTGTGCATGCTGACTTGCACACACTTAGTAACTACTGATGTACAGTATCTAGATCCATGACAAGTACATGGATAAGAGAAGTTTGATGAGCGTATCTCGTAAATACTGAGTATTTGACAAGGTAATCTGCGTGGTGCGAGTAGAATGGGCTACATGTAATGGTGTCTCTCATGCAGCTTGCACAGTGTGTGATCTCTCTGGTTGATTCATCCGAGTTCCAGCTGGGATGTCAGCAGGGAGGAAAAGCTATCGGACTGGTCTGAACACCCCAGATTTACTTCATGTCGCTAGTTACGCCGTCGTGTTGGCAGCGCCTAACCCAATGGACTAGGGATTTAGCAATCGATAGATCTTCATGGCCCAACAGTAACGTTACTAGTGAGCATAGAATTGGGTATCGACTGATCGCGATCATCGCCCATGATAATAATACGGAGTAGACCCCGACATTTGAATGGAGAAAAGCTGGAGACGAGTACGGAGTACTAAGACACGTCGATAACTCTATGGGCACCGCACCAAGGGCCAGACTCCAGCTATCAGGCTGCATGGCTGGAACTCGACGGCAATTCTCCGTGTCTGCCGTCGTCTTGGAGCTGCAGATCTGCGATGTCACAGGTTAAAATTCCCTGATGAAACAAGCCGGGATTTTCCAACCGTAACCATGCAGATTCTCGAACACTGGGCGCCAGACGATGCATTCTTTGAAGTCCGCCAGAAGCCGCCAAGAGTGTCTTTGCCCCTGACCAGCGAGGGTCTAAGCCTGGGATGGTCTAGCCCTGCCAGCTGGTCGCGACGCTAACACGAACTATCGTCTTTTGCATTGGATTTCCATCCGGATATCGACCACTTCTTTCAACATTTATATTAATTCTCATGCACGTCGGGTCAGTTTGCCCTGACCAGGCCCTGATTTCTTCGCTCCTCGACTCTGGAAGTCCATCCTGCAAATATCCACTCCAAATCCCCTCCTCCAACATCGTCGCATCCTCATCACCACGATCGCTCTTTTATTTAGTTCCCACATCCCACGCCTTTAACTTTGACGGTGTTGCTGACACCACCTGTTCCTGGCGGAACCACTGTCTTTTCTCCCGCGGTCGCAGCCCTCTGGTTCCTGGTTCCTGACCGGCTGACAGTATTAGTACCCCTTCCCTGGTTCGTCTTCCGTCCTTCCGCTCTTTGTTGCCGCCGTGAGTTTTTTTGTGCTTTCACTACTAACCACTCATTAGTACTTTTATCAACAGACAAATAAAAGCAACACTCAATTGATTTCAATCTCGCCCACGTTCCGTCCGCTGCGCACCCCCCGAAGCTCCCCCTTACGCATTACACCGCAGGTGCATCTTGGACCTTCCCTCTTTCGCTCTCACACCATGCTCAGGTGATACAAAGACCTGCGCCCTTGAAGGAAAGCGACCTTGTCTTGAAACCGGAATATAATTGAGTCCTATCCCTGAAAAGAGCATAAACCTTTTATGTCCTGGCGACAGACTACAGCAAGATATCACCTTTCTTTCCGTTCAATGCCGCGAGTAAACGGATGAGAATACTCGCTAGTCATGAGTCGAGCAACGCGATCCGGCAGTGTCCGAGCGACATCCCAGCATGCCGACTTGGACGCCAACAATTCTCCTCCTCGAACACCTCCAGGACCTTCGAGCTATAAGATCAAGCGAGGGCGTCAACCCCGGCCTTCGGTCCGTGAGACTTTCCTCGACGATTACAACCCCGCGGATGCAAACGACAGCTATGAATCCGGGGACGAGCGCGATCCTCATGACTTATCGCTGTCCCCTAAACATGCCGCTCGCACATCAATTGTCGACAACATGCTCCTTTCGTTGGATCAATTCTCGTCCGGGAACTCGGTGCTGGATGACTACCGTCTATTCAATTCGGCTTTCGAAAACGACCGATTCACCCACACCTCTCAAGATTCCATCTCGCAGCGTAGATATCGCGGCCATACCTTCTCCTCATCTCTGTCGTCGGACGTGGAATATGGCTATGACGAAGGTGCTAGCCGCTACGCCGCGCAACATGCGAGGGAGCGTCGGAGTAATAGCAGTTCGAACCATCAGTCCGGTCTGAGACGATACGAGAGCGCTCGGAGTCGAGATGGAACGGGCTCTCGCGGTCAACCCTTTGACTATCGAACAAGTGCAACGGCCCCCGTAACTCGCGCTGGGAGGAAAAGTAGCAAGGGAAGCACAAGTTCCAATCTGGACTTTGGACCGCCTATTTCAAGACGCCAAGCTGAGTCGACCAGTGAAAGACGGTCGGCAAGCTTTGATTTGGGGACGAGGAAGCCATTTATGACCTTTTCTGGTTCGTCCCCTGACTACGATCCACTTGCGTATGACGGATTGGATGCAGCACCTACGCCCAGTATTCCCGCAGGCCCAAGGAAATACCAAACAGTATCTCAAGCAGATTTCGGTCTTAAAGCTCAGTCATCGCGCACACCAGTGGCATCCAGAAGGAACAGTGTTAAATCCTCTCGAACTACCCAGACCCGAAAATCCCGACCTGAAAATCTTGGCACCGCAGCAATGAGGTCTCGCGACCATGAATTTGCGCTCATGGCCGACTCGGACCTCGAAGCTCCCCCCAATATTTCGGCATCGCTGGACCCGCCTGCCCCGAGCCCAACAATTTCATTTAACAAGCCCGCATTCCCCATTCCTCCTCCCGAACCAACCCCTGTCAAGGAACGACCAGGATTCTTTCGCCGTGTCTTTGGATCTTCCAGAAGCCCAGCTGCTATGCCGCCTGATAATAGTCCATCTGATACCGTGACATCCAAAGACGCCGAGGCTAAGGATGTGAACGGAGTTAGTCCTAGTATGAAAGTACGGCGACAACAACAACCCCCAAAACCAACTGCAGGTGGCACTCACCCGCCTCGTGAAGGTGCACAAGTGGTTAACAAGAAATCATCTTTCTTCCGCCGGCGAAAGAAGTCGGTGGTGGAGAATGTCCCGCCTCCGATCACTCTGCCTCAAAACCTGAAACCTGGTGGGGTCTTGAAACCAGAACCCAGCCCTGTGAGTAGCTTGCGGAAGGTGATGAACCCTTATCTTGCAGATGCTAGTCCCAACAACAGCACGCAAGCTGTTGATTATTCCACCGAATCCTCAGATTGGAGCACTGCAGCGAACGACCCGGATAATAAGAAACCGGATCATGTACCACGAAAAACGAAAGGCAATTCCGCAAACCTTGCAAACGGACCGAAGGCTAGATATAGTCTTTACCCTGCAAGTTCAACTAATCATGCGCATGACACCTCATTCTTAGGAGCTAGCAGCGGTGATGAAGAGTCTATTGTGAAACCGAATGATTTGGATGCTACCCCGCTTCCTCGTCGACGACAGGACCGGATTGGAACCAGAGAAGACGCGGACGTTGATGAAAGCGACGCAAAGGCAGCGGAGGCACAACAAGACGCTGATTCATCGCGACACACATCAGCCTTAATGGAGAATATGCGCCCTACCTCCCTTTCTCCTGTTGCCGAACGGGCTTCGCAGATATCCGCCTCACGCGTCATCGAGACCCCTGAAGAGATACCGGCCTCTTCTCCGACAACGGAATCGAAAGGCAAGGGCATGTACGATACGACTATTTGGAATGATGATTCCGATGCTCCCAGCAAGCTGTCCACCCCAGTCATTGGTAGAGACTCTCCGCGAGCCTCGGTGTCAGAAGTTTCAAACTACCAAACCGCAGCCAGTACCCCTATTGTTCCGCAAGGAGCTGAATGGAATACAACTGAGAGTACCACTGAGGCCACTGAAATACATGCCTCCGACTTGCCCAGCGACGAAGACAAGGACCAGGCGCAGAAGCTATACGATGGACAAGGTGAATTTGTGGGCAACTTACCAGCAGCGGCCTGGCTTGGTAATCCTGATCGTGTCAAAATCCGGGCGGCCTACATGGACTTGTTCGACTGGTCTAACATGAATATTCTCGCAGCCCTCCGTAGCCTATGCATGCGGTTAGTGCTCAAAGGAGAAACCCAACAGGTCGATCGCGTCTTAGATGCTTTCTCTACAAGGTGGTGTCAATGCAATCCTCGGCATGGTTTTAAGGCAGCAGGTAGGCTGAATTCCCCTCGTACTCTCGAATGGTGACAGCTAATGTGAATAGATGTGGTTCACACCATCTGCTATTCTCTTCTGCTGTTGAATACCGATCTGCATCTCGCGGATATTGAGCAAAAGATGACTAAAGCTCAATTTGTCCGCAATACGATGCCAACCATCCAGCGCGTTGCTGTTGATGCTGCCCCAGAAGAGTTTGGAAACAAAGCCAAAGCTTCTAATGCTGATTCGGGTCTTCCATCTTCCCGGTCTGCGACATTCCCCACCGATGAATCCGAGTCTAATAATGTGAATCTGGACAAGTCAGACAAGCCTACGAACATTCCTGGAAAGCTCGCAAATCGCCTTTCTCGACAGGACTTGTCGTCGAAGATGACAAGTGATGCTGACAATGAAGTTGGTCCACTGGTCATCACTCCCTTCTACGGTACCGCCAAAGCATGGGAACAACAGGTCGAGACAGTTCTTCGAGACTTCTACACTTCGATTCAGAAGCAGCGGCTCCCACTGCATGGTGCTCAAACGGAAAGAGACGTTCCGCGCACGGCATCCAGTGCAATGCTTGGACCGACCCCCCATGGCCTGCGCAGAAGCCCCAGTACCGTCAGCAAGAGTGGTTCCGACATTTTCCCACGAGGTCGGTCCGCAGACTCGCGCTATGGCACAGCGCGCTGGTCTTCTAAGCCACGCTCACGCGCTAGATTGTATCCTCCTTCGACGATGGGATCTAGTCGCACAAGCCTCGACGACCAGTCATCACTGTGGAGTCCATCAGGCTCGAGCACCTGGAGCAAGTATTCTCTGGGTAAATTCACGTCAGCTTCTGTCGACTCCTTTGGGTCGGGATATCCGCATGCAGACTACCAGCAATCTATTGGGTTCGCAAACGCACTGAGTCAGGCTATCATCCGTGAAGATTCTACACACTCCATTGCCAGCACCGAGGATTACGAGAGGACAGGTCAACTCCTCGAGGATGAGACCTTGGAGCTCGCTGGAGCGCCGTGGGCCAAGGAAGGAAGCCTAAAACACAAGCACCACCTAGATTCGGTCGATAAGCGCGCGAAAGACCGTAACTGGAACGAATGCTTTGCTGTTATCCAGCAAGGTTGGATGCGACTTTTCTCTTTCAAGCCATCTAAGTCAATGCGGCAAAAATCCAAACAACGGCACCCAGGAGGTGTTGTTGTGGGAGGAGGCAATTGGACCGAGAACGCCGAAGAAATATGGAAATTCCTTCTACGCCAATCGATCGCTAGTGCCCTTCCACCCCCGGGTTACTCAAAATCTCGCCCTCATGTCTGGGCATTGAGTCTCCCTACAGGGGCAGTGCATCTTTTCCAAGCCGGTACGCCTGAAATTGTCCGCGAATTTGTCTCCAGTGCAAATTATTGGAGCGCCAGGTTATCCAAGGAACCTCTTATTGGAGGCATCAGTAACATTGAATATGGCTGGAGCGATGCAATCATCAACAGCGCATTGATCAATCCTGACAATAACCGATCGCCGCCTTCCTCGTCTGGCGCAAGGCCGAGCATACAAAGCTCGATTCGAAGTTCCATTGATCAGCAAGTCATCCGGCCCAAGTTGCCTGCTGACCGAGTACACATCAGTGACTGGTCCCCGCCGCAACAGAGCATGGTAGCCGCCAACCTTCCGGAGGCTGATCAATTGAAGGGTTTGCAAACATACGTGAAGAACGTCGAGGCTGAGTTGCAACGACATAATGAGCTTCGCTCCGCGATGATGCTCGCATTCTCCCCTCGCCACCCGAACGCTGCAAAGGCAATGGCCAACTGGGAGCGCAAATCCTCATATCTCCTACGGGAGATTGTAAAATTCCGCACCTACATCGATTCTCTCCAAAATGCGATTGACGCCAAGAACAAAATATACGCGGCTCGTGAAGAGTACAATCAGCCTTGCGAGTCGTGATTTACGGACGATTTTTCTTGATGGTTTACTTCATGTTTTCTGATTCTTTCCCTCTTTATGGGCCTGCTTAGACACGACTTTTGTTGTATTATACCCTTCATGTGCCTGACTTCCGAGGCACCCTCATTTACGATTCTGGGCGTTTTGTTCTAGAGCTGAGTTATCTCCCTTGTCTTTCATTTGTATCCTTTTAGGCTCTGACGAGATATGTTTGTCATAAGAGGCATGATGACCGCTCAATTGTGATCTAGATGAGATCTTTAATCTATATAAAAACTCTCCGTCAACCTGCCCGTTCTTTTCAAAGGAAACGCGTCCAGTCTTGGTAGCGTACAGGATATATAAGTCTGAAGCCGAGGCTTCCATGCGAGGGTGGTAACCAACTGCAGCCAACTTTTAGCAGTTTGATTAGTATTCAAAAGAGAGCATGAAAGTGATGAGGTGTCATTTATATGAATCTTTTGTTGATTTCGTGGGCCAGTAGATGCGTAAACCTGATAAGTCGCCTGCAGAAGCGGGAAGCGAGCGAGCAGATTTTGTGGGCGAGAAATCGGCAGCCGTACCTGAAAGCTGCGACAACAACAACAAACATCGACTCCCTCCCACCTATCTCGATCCTCTCTCGCCCTCCCGCTCGTGTCTCTTTACGTGGTGAGTTGGTTGCTCTATTTTGTTTCTCTTGGCTTTCCCAGTGTCAACAGTCTAGCCAGCCCTTCATCTCCAATAGGGCGCTAGACCCTGTGTGGCCGCCGAGTGGGTAAGACAAGCGTCTCTGTCATTCGGCGTTCAGCGCACCAACCCTCTAGAATGTGGAGTCAGAAGAAACCGCCAGGCTAACTGTTTCAAGACTAGATAGATAAACTGTCTGACGCTTTCCCCGTCACCATGTCGACGGCTCCTGCGGGCGCGGCCGCCCAACCGTTTCGCAACGCGGTCGACAATAACGCGGACGAAGTCGACGATATTTTGCACCAAGGGCGGCGCACCTCATTCTTTTCGTACTCCGGAACAATATACTCAGATGCAGACCTGACGACTCTCGAAGAATTCTGCGATCCATTGGATTACATGGTGGTGCCGCCGTTCAAAGAGACGCAACCGGTGCCGACCCTAACCACAACAATCAGCATGACCAACGAAACAGCTACGACCGCCCTTGAAGAGCATGACCGCGACGATACCAGCTTTGACATTTTACCTCCCTTGCCAGATTATGACGATAGTAGCCTCGAAGAACAGAGCGACCGCGACCATGAGCGCTTGGAGAACCAGACTTTCCTTGAAGAGGCGGAAATGAGAAGAAAACTGGCGGACGTAGAATCGAGTTTCCTACCGGAGCCCTCAACTATTGAAGTCGCTGCTGCGAATCGTACCACGGGTCTGGATGATACATACGTGGTTGGAGTGTCAGAGCAAAATGAGCATGAACGTGAAAATGAAATTGAACATGAGCATGAGCATCAGCACGAGCATGACATCGAACATGAATATGAGCCTGCTCCGGGATTCACAGAACCCTCGTGGGCGGCACCGGACGAGTCAAGCCACGACCTCGCTTCAACGACCGATGGCGTTCCCATCCCGCTCAGTCCAAGCCTCGGGCCTACAGAAGATAGCACGCTCAATTTGGCGTCAACAATCGCACCTTCAATAGCGTCAACCGAACCATATGAGCAGGATAACACCACGATGCTTGAGGCAATGCCGTCGTCACCTGCAGCAGCAGCAGCAGCACGGCTAGACAGCCGGAATCAATCGCTAATGCCTGAAAGTGCAGACGAAACCAGTCACTTCTCACATGCCTACTCCATCGACCAGCCAGTAGAGAGCGAAAATCAATTAGTACGGTCGGCTAGCCAGGATTTCCGCAACCCTTCTATTACGCACCCCCGGCTGTTCAGCAGTGAAAGCATCGCGGCCGATCCAGATGCTGCATCTCGCACAAGCAGTCGAAGAAGTAGCCGCCCCAAGTACCTCACCAGCCGCCAATCCGCACAGCGCCTCTCATACTCTTCCGCGACGAGCGGTGCCACCGAAATGACAAACAGCGATGCTACAGTGGGTGCTGACTACGCCCTGCAATCGGGGGGTGCAGTTCCAGGAAATTCAAACCTTAATGTCGGATCGCGACGAAACAATCTTGCTAGGTCCGTCAGTCTAGGAAGTATGGCGTCCGGAATTTCAGGGTACAGTGACGAAAATGTCATCGAAAAGCGGACCATGAGCGGGACTACGGACAGCGGTCTTCAGACTTTGGATGAGGAGGATGCCCCCCAATCAGAGTCTGTGGAGGACCCCGGTCCAATGACCCCAAAAGCGGCGCCGCGCGACCAAGGATTCCCGACAGATACTGTTATTGCGGAGAGGGTTAAAGACGTGCAAGTCCCGAGCGCATTCGTCAAGCAATTC
Source organism: Aspergillus ustus (assembly GCA_000812125.1). Taxonomy (NCBI): domain Eukaryota; kingdom Fungi; phylum Ascomycota; class Eurotiomycetes; order Eurotiales; family Aspergillaceae; genus Aspergillus; species Aspergillus ustus. Next base: position 43,371 of record JOMC01000019.1, read on the forward strand.
CGCGAAGACCACGGGGTGTCGCCCGAGAAACGAGTCGGTATGACACCAGGATTCACCCGCAGCGGTCGATCCATGACCTTAAAAGAGCAGAGCAGTACAATTGATCGCCTTTCAAAGGAGAATTTCGACTTGAAGATGCGGATACACTTCCTAAATGAAGCACTGAATCGACGTTCTGAAGAAGGCATTAAGGAGATGATATCGGAAAACGTCGAGCTTAAATCGGACAAGCTGAAGCTGCAGAAGGAGAACCAGGGTCTGAAGCGGAAGATTCGCGATCTGGAGAAGCAGGTGAAGGATCAACAGTCTGATAAGGAATCTATGCTCAATCATGACCCCGAGGGCTCTGACGAAGAGGACCGAGGTTCCGCCCAGGATGAAGAGCTGCTTTTCTTGCGCGAACGAATTGAGACGTATGAACTTGAGATTGAGCGGATGAGGTCAGAAAGTATGGCAAGGGAAAGCGAGAAGCGGAGGCTAGCCGAGATGGTAAAATCTCTTAGTGACGGCAGGCCTATTGGGTCAGATTCCGGGGCTAGGGAGGAGAGAGTAGGTCTACCCTTTGATATCGGCAACGTCTTGCTTATGCGCTATAGGACATGTGGAAAGACATGCTCGAAGCTGAAACTGCTGCTCGCGAACAAGCCGACGATGAGAACAAGAGACTGCGGGAGGAGCTTATGCGTGTCAAGAGCGAGATGAGCTTCGCTATGGCTCCTGTAGCCCCATTGAGACCCGGACAGCGTGACCGCGGAAATTCCATGGTGTCATATTCAGCCGCTTCCGACAAGGAGTTGCATCGCCATACTGCCACTGGAAGTTCTTCTAGTTCCACACTCGTAATGGAACTAGAGTTATTAAAGCAGGAGAATGCCGAACTCCGCAAAGAGGTCAGCGCTCAGACTTCGATGTTAACTTCGCGAAACAGAGAAAAAGAACGGCTCTACCAAGAAATAGAAGAGCTCAAACTTGGCCAACGTCGTGAGCGATCCATTGCCGGCGACAGCATCCTAGATCGGTCCGCTTCTAGGGCACATGGAAGGTCTTCTTCCCGAACCAGTGACCGCACAGGACAGTCTCCAATTGACGACGCAGAACGGGAAGACCTAGAAGTTCGAAACGGGCAGCTGCGCGACCAAGTCTCTACGCTGAAACTCGAGAACCAAGCTATCCGACAACAACTTGACGATTATGTGAAAGAGCTAGAAGCTATTGACAAGGCTTACCAAGCTGACGTGGACCAAGCTGAAGAAGAAATCCAAAACCTCCAGCATGAACGTGACCAGGCGTTGCAGATGGCTGAAGAACGAGATGCCGCTTTCCAAGACCTGAGGGCTGAAGCTCAGGAAGAGTTGGATGCTATCGGAGACGAGCTGGACCAGAAGATCGAGGATTGTCAACGGCTAACGGAAGACCTGCGAACTCAAGATGAAAACCTAAGAGCGCTTCAGGCGGAGATGCGATCAGCTGGCGAAGGTATCATCAGGCTTGAGGAGGATGCGCAGAATAATCTACAACGCTATAAGTCTGTGCAGCAGGAGCTCGAAGAATGCAACCGCGAGACGGAATCGCTGGAGAAGAGCCTGTACGAGGCGAATGCGAAGGTGCAACGGCTTACTGTCCAGATAGAGTCCAGTCATAACGAAATTGCATTCCTTCGTGAGGAGCAGGACGGCGACAAAATAAAGATCGGTGACCTGGAGTCGGAGCTCAAGACCTACCAGGTGAGCCTCCACAGCGAGCGCGAGAAGACACGAGAGCTGGAAGAGCGCCTGGCCGAAGAGAGACATCAACGCGAAGTTGTCGGAAGCAAGGAGAAGCAGGAAGTGCAACGGATAATGAACGAGCTCAACCGTGAGGCGTCTGTGGCTAAAGAAGACGTGCGCAGATTGAAGAAGAGCCTCTCGGCGCAGGAGATCGAAACAGCGACCTGGAGGGACCGACTTACGGACTTGGAGAACAATCTTCGCGAAACCCTTGGCGATCTTACAGGCAGCCGGTCTAGCTTGATCTCTAACATCATGAAGCTGCAGAAGGAATTGGAGAGTACCGCGCTGGAGCTAGAAAGCACGCGGTCTACGCTGGACGAGAAGGAGTCGCTGTTGCGAAACCGCGATGCGCTGCTCGAAAGTCATGGCTTGGAGTCTAGGAAACTTTCCGAGCTTCTTGACCGTGAGCGCCAGGCCCGTCGTGCAGACAAGCAGTCCTTCGAACAGGCCCTCAGATCCCACCACCAGGCATCCCGCACAATCTCGCAAAACAACTCTCGTATCTCCGAACTCGAAAGCGCGCGCAGCCAGGACCGTAAGCGATTCGGCGGTCTGGAGCAGCAGTTCCGGGAACAGCTTAATGAACGCAACGCTATGCTGCTGACGATCTGGAAGCGGCTCTCCACCATGTGTGGACCAGATTGGGCGCATTCTAACAGCTTGATTAACGGCAACTTACCTAGTCAAGAGGTCATTGGCAACATTTTGTTCTGGCCTGGCTTTAGCCGAAACCTCCTGCTTGCGGTTAAGACTCTGGAGAGCGTGATATCAGGATTCAAGAGCCGCATTAAGGATGTGGAACGGAGCCTGACGAAGCAGTACCAGACTCTTGAGCACGCCTTCAGCTTACGCATCAAGAAGCTCGATCGACTGGAGGAATCGGCAATGAATATGCGGGCTCAGCTGCAGACTCGAAACCAGACCGGACTCTCTCCTGAGATATCCAAGCTCCGCGGCGAAAACCGTCTACTGAAGGCCGAGATCAATCTCCTCCAGTCGCATTCGCGCAATCGTGGTGGAGTGACCGCAGACGGGTCAGGTTCTCCTCGCGCTTCAACCTTTGATGTAGACCGCGGCCCATTGGTTCGCGCACATTCTGCAATTGAACCGTCCAAAGCTGTTGCACGCTCTGGCATTCCTCAGCCCTCCCAACTTTCATCAGCGACAACACTGGTCGAAAATGCCGGAGCTATGACCCGCCCTCGACATAAACCCGGCGACCCAGGCAACCAAGAAGTCTGGATCAAGCGCCTTCACGAGCTCGAGAAGCGACTGAAAGCCGAACGCGAAGCACGCCTGCTTGACCGCAACGGAGCCCGCAAACGGCTCGAGGAGCGCGACGCTGAGAACAAGAGACTCCGCGCACAGCTGGAGCGGCAGCGCGTCCGCAAGGGTATTTCGACAGAGACGTCTACCGATGACGGGGGACATGGACCAGGATCTGATATAAACACTGGCGACGAGGGTTACCCCAGCCATCGGGACGACCACAGTTCAAGCGAGGGGGAGGGAATCACGGTTGATATCGAAGTCTAATCTTTTTCTCCGCTTGTCTTCTCCTGCGCCTTGTCTTCATTCGTCTATTCTTATGCATCTTTAGCGAGCCCGGTGTTGTGTTGGATGTTGGACATCTCTATTCTTCCTGCCTATATACCCCGGATGCCTTAATGCTTAATGCTTGTGCTGAGCGATTGTACCTACCACCTTATCTATGTTTACTCGCATCCATAACGAGGGTAATGAGGATGATGATGACTTGGCTTACAAGTAGTATACAGCTGTTTTTTGTCTAATGTATGTATAATCTGAGGAGGTTGATCTACCCCCGCAGAGAAACCTTCAACGAGAAATCTACAATTCCAACACCCTGATGAATCGAACTCGTCGACAAGATATCCACATCCTCACACACATAACCTACCGCATTCTCCTCGTTCAGCCCGCCACTCACCTCAATCAGGAACGACGCTTTCCCCGCCCACTGCTCCTTCAACCCTCTGGCAGCCTCGCGCACCCCTTCCGGCGTAAAGTTGTCCAACATAACCACATCAGCCCCAGCCCCAATTGCCGCATTCGCCTCCTCGAGACTCCGCACCTCCACCTCCACCTTGGTTGAAAACCCACCAACAGCCTTAGCCGCCGCAACAGCCTTCGGAATCGCAGCCGCAATGTCCCCGTCCGCAAGAGCCTTCCCCTGGTTCTCAACAGACGAAGCCGCATTATTTGCACAGGCCCAGACATGGTTATCCTTTAGCATTGTCATACTGCTCAAGTCATGGCGATGGGGGTCCGCGCCGCCGACGAGGATACCGTATTTCTCCACGACCCGGAAACCGGGTGTTGTCTTGCGCGTCCCCGCGAGCGTCCCCTTCCAGCCGTGCGATCGCAGGATGCTGTTCAGTCTGTGTGTTTTCGAGGCGATTCCAGAGCACCGCGCGAGGATGTTTAGGGCGACGCGCTCGCCGAGGAGGATTTTGCGGATCGGGCCGCGGACCGTTGCGACGTGGGTTTTTTGTGAGGCTGGGAGGGAGGAACCTTCGGCGTGGTGCCATTCGACTCTGTGGTTGAGATCTTCTGGTTAGAGAAGGGGATGTGAGGTGAGGCTGGGAATACGTACGAGCATCCCAGCTGCGAGAAGACTTCGTCGAAGAAGGGGACGCCTGCGATTATACCCTAGCCCATCGGATATCAATTAGCATCGGCTCTCTCTTCCGTAACGATCACCAAAGCCGAAGCACAAAGCAGGGTAATGCTAAGGTTAAGTACCTCGCTCTTTCCAAGTAACTTCGCCTCGCCCTCCGACTCGCCGACGACGAAGCCGCCGTAGTCGAAACTCGGGCAGTCCTCCTCAAGCCAGTCGGAGATGAGCCGCTTGTACGAGGCTGGCAGGAGGTGCCGGAGGTCGCCGTGTGCTGAAGCCATCTTATTTCGCTTGTTCTGAGATGGTTAATAGGATCGAGGAGGGGTGAGAACTCGTGGAGGGGAAGTGATGACTCTTCCTCAGACTCCCCGCTTCAACGCGGGGTTGGCCGCCGCTCGGGTAGTTCCGGGGTGCTTTGACATGTCACGTGGCTTAAGGATTCTATAGATTGCGACGCGAAGTGATTGCAGAGAGTACGGAGGGCAAAGCAGAGAGGAGAGGGCGGTATAACTAGATCAATCGAAGTCTGTGTAGTATTTGAAGAAGAGTAATACGCTTTACATTGTGTCCTGTGTCACGTACGGTACAGACGAGACAAGAAACTTGAAGAGAAAGGCATAACGTAAGGCGCATAGTTATCCAGGAGACCAAACTTGGAAACCAGGTCGCTCTTGAATCGGACCTATGAACAAGGACGGGTCATGGACTGGAGACACATGTAGCGAATACGAAACCGAGCAGTCGTGCACCAGTCTCTAGTCTCCGTGGGCCAAGTGCGGAACGAATACGACGAGCAACTCGAGTATAGGGATGCCATCAAACTCCATTCGCTGAGTTGTCAACGTCAGGACAAAGCAGGCTAGAATGTCGCGAGGCCGTCTGGGTAGTTTAGGCGCTATGTAGGCGCTGTACTCTGGTGCAGTAAGCTAAGAGGCCAGTCTGTACCTATACGGGATACGAGGGAACGGGTTTGAGCACAGCCGAGAACACGGCGAGGGGTGAAACGGGCGTGAGTTGCTTGAACTCTGATTGAAGCAAAGTGGTTCATGGCACTGCCTCAGGAGTTGCGTGGCTTTCGCAGGCAGCACTGTTTTGTCTCAGTGCCAAGGCTTGGGATATGACGATGTTCCTGCCATTCTGGAGACCGTGGGGTCGGAGTTATGATCAGGACGAGGCCTGGGGCGGAGACCGGATTGTGTAGCGATGACGGTCTGAAGAGGTCAAAGGCGACCAGTACTTTTTATGGCGGTGCAATGCATGTGACTGGCAGTCTGCTGCCAATGCCAATGCCAATCTCGGCTGACTTACCTTGCTGCCGATACGCTCTTGCAGTTGCTGCCAGGTTCCTCTATACCAAACCCAAAACAAAGGCTTAAGAATCAGACTTGATGCGGGGTAGACTCAGGTCTCAAGAAACAAGAGACAAACAATCAATGCCAAACGGAATTTCAAATCAACCAAATCACGTCAAATCAAAATGTCCTGCGGCAATATTCTCCGGGGGTCGTTGGCCATTAATGCCTCATATGCGGGAGCTTGCCTGATCTTGTGATATGGCTGAATCAGTGCTCTCCCCTTTATCTCGACCGGTCAACAACCCCCGCACGGCGGCAGACATCATCACCACCACTGCAGAACTCGACTCATCATCCCTGCGCGGGTAGGACTTAAGCCGGATATAGGCCTGTATCCGATATAGCCTGTGGTCTGCAGTTACCTGCAGTACAACAACTGGGGTATCTATTTCTTACTTGAGTCCAGAGCTCCTGGCGCCTCACAAATCTCACGTCAACCACCAAAAACAACCATCGCAAAGGCATCGCCAAGGACAGCACTCTTGGCTCGACAAACACCGCTGGGGCCTGATCATCTCAGTTCGCCAACAGCCAAGTCTTGGACTAGCGCAACCTAGCAGCACCTGGAGGGCGAGAGAGAGGCTGGGCAACAAACGGACCCTGGATGCTCAGAGTCTCCGTTCCGAGCTGCGACTCCGAGAGATCGCCGTAATGAGTACAATAATACCGTACGGTCCTTTCCCGGGTGCGAGAGATCCGAGCTTGTATTTTACAAAATACAATTTCTTTTGACCTTCGTCCGAGGCTAGAATGGGACCTTGGCTTCGAGAAGCCTTGGCGCTCAGGAACCGGTGCCACATACGTATGTCCACAGTTGATTATTCATGCGAGTACAAAATGTGGCCGAGGGTGCGGATCTTTGATTCAAGGTATTGATTATTGTACGGTGAGTGGATATGCTGACTTAAAGAATTTTCTCGGTGGAGCTGGCCAGCTCTGAGTCAGTGACACCAGTCAACCTCTGTTGGGGAGCGATCGGGAGAGCGGCACGGTTATAAGCGCTTAACAGCTTAAGCGTATACTACAAGCTACTGCCAAAGTGGAACACACTGCATGACACGGTTCCTCGCAAGTCCAACAATTTGATACTGTAGGTATAATAGCAAACGTATGGCAATGATACCAGCTAACCCCTCCAAGCTCTGTACTGAACCTTGCTCCCATACTTCTCGCCTTTCTTCAAGATAACCGTGTGCCGCCACTCAGGCTCGTTGATGGCATTCACATACCGACTAGGCTCAATGCAGAACCCGGAGAACGGGCCGCGAGCAGGGTTCTCCCCATCCACCTCGGGAACTCCGATGAACTCGCCCGTATAGAACTGGAACGCCGGGTCGGTGCTGGACACCTGCAGGTTGATGCGGGAGCCCGAGTGGCGGAACTCGGCGAGAAGCTTCAGGGGTCTGCTGCGCGTGTCGATCTTCACGTCTGTCTGGTCACGGTCGACGACGAAGCAGTCGTCGAAGGCGGCGTCGGGGCCGAACTCGAAGTCCTGCGTCGTGTCGGTAGGGTGCTGCTCAATCGGGCCGAGGGGGATGCCGGTGTCGAGGGGGAGGTAGTCACGCGTCGCGAGCTTCGCGATAGTCCCTTCCGCGGCGCTGGGACCGCCGCTGAGGTTGAAATAGCTGCACCGACGCATGTTAGCTTGGCCTTGCCCCTCTGCAGAGGTACCAGAAACATACCTGTGGTTTGTGATATTGACAACAGTCTCCTCAACGTCACCCCCGACAAGCTCAGCCTCATACTCGATATCCAGGATCGACCGCGGCACACCGTCCTCCACCTTCTCACTAACAACATAGAACACCCTCAATTCTACAGCCCCAGGATATCCCTGGTCGCCATCGGGACTCAAGTAAGTGTACAGCAGCGCGTCTCTCCCATCGCGCTTCACAACCGTGGGCCCCTCAAACTCCACCCGCCCAAAGCCCCGACTCCCACCATGCAGCGCATTCGCGCCATTGTTCTTCTCAAGCGTATACTCACGGCCGTTGAGGCTGTTGATGACGCCGCCCTTGATACGGTTGGCGACACGGCCGATCGTCGCGCCGAACCAGGGTAGGTTGTATCGCTCGTAGTATTCCTTTTTCGTGAACCCTTGGACAATATTCTGACCGTCGACGTTGAACTCTTGGATTATGGCGGCGAGGTTGGAGAATTTGACACTTGTGTGGTCGCCCATTTTGCTGGTTTCTGTTGCTCTAGGTCTGCTTCGTTGTTTCTTTGGCCAATTGGAAAGCTGCCAATGCAAGGTACAGTAAAATAGTTGTTTGTTGTTACTCAGTCGGTGAAGAAAGTTGCAGTGTCGCGCCGCTTCATATACGTAACTAGTGGAGGGGTTCAGCCTGCTACCCCGCAATCAAAATACCCGCAACGGTCGCACTACCCCCCTTGTCGACCCCTATTTACCCTACGATAGGTGGCTTTTGCCTTGCGCGGTTAAATTGTTGAAACCTGGATGGAGTTTTTGGTGATCGCGTTTATTAGGCTAAATTGACGTCGGATAATCTCCCGGATTTTCCATGATATTCGGGATAAGTGTTGCGACGAAGAAGAGTCTCAAGCCTTGAGGTCGCCCTTTCCGATATTCTGAGCAGACGGAATAGTATGAGCTCGTGGATTTGTGAGAGATCGGGAAATAAACTGCTAGATCCATTGGATGCCTAGGCTGCGGAGAAGAGATGTTCTAATAGCCATCATGTCATCTTGTCTCCTCGTCGTCTCGTATATACATATGCCTCATGCATCAACGGTCCTCTTTCAAAAGCTAGTTCCTCGCTTGGAGCTGGAGTCTTAACACTTTGTACCTTTTCAGGGCTGCTCGACTGGCCGAACTCAATCTCAACGATCGATTCAAGATTCCCCATGCTTCAGAGCTTCTCTAGACTTCGGCGGTTACCGCCGCAGTGCAGTAAGGCCACGCGCTCTCAGCCTCAAACAAACGCACCGTTTGGCATCCATCAATCCCAGGTCGCTCGCTTTCCCGGTTCTTGCTCATCGTTGGCCATTTCACCCTCATCTGACTCACGATTCAGAATCCTGCCAGTACACGACTGGGTAGATACCCATGTCAGCACACAAACACTCCAAACAGCTCAAACACCGCTGCTGGCTGTACGCGGTAATTTGCAAACGGGCCCCCCTCTTCCCAACGCCTGTGACGATCTTGGCTTTCATACCGTACGGAGTACGTTCCTAAGCCCCTTCGAGAGTCAGCTGGTCGAAGCTTTGGATGCCTGTGGTAAAAGTTCGACTAGGGACGCGACGCCCGCACTGCCTGCCCGCATCTGCATCGCAATAATTCATCGCATGGCGGGATTCGGTCGGCGTCCGCGGAGAGACTGAAATCCGGCCTCCGTGCCGATGGTGGTGGAGTTGAGTGTCAATCCCGCTTACAAAGAAAGTCTTGGGATCCTTCGGACGCAAATTGTTGCCGTGTGCCCATCAGGAACAATATATGGTATACCTAACCCCTTTTGTTTGGGGCTGAGGAGGTGGCAGTGCCCAGTAGGATTACGGGGGATCTCAAGGAGGTAGACACAAAGGTCTGAGACTGGATTCAAGGAGAGTGCCATGCTACTACTCCCGCTGCCTCAAAAGTCGTCCCCCTGCCAAGAGGATGCCCCAGTTGCCAAGCGAAATCATGCCTCCGTCTCGTGGCTGGAGAACGCAGCAGTATACGCGCTTGGCGTTGGGGCAGACTTACTGGTATTGCGTTTGTCTGTTTGATTAAACTATCTTCTCCTCTACTCCCTGGCCCAGTCGCCTGGCCACCTTTGTCGCCCAGCTATTGATCGTGTTTATAACTAACGTTTTGGCTGGTGCCCTAGGCACTTGCTATCCCTGAGAGGTGAGCAAGAAAGAGGGATAGTGCGCATGGGCATGCATCAGATATTGGAGAAACCATATAGACATTGTTATGGGAGACCACAACTACTTGGTGGTTCTGATATTGATGTGTTGGTGAGAGTGTGGATGATCAGAGAATCGGCTGCCCCATTTCCTTCTGGTTCAATTGCTAGGATAGCGCAGTGCGTTCTTCTCAAGCTCCGCACGTAATTCGTATGCTTTCGATACTACGTTGTGATGTGTTTTCAGAGCAGCTTATCATTGCTTATCTGTTGATACCTCCCATAGTGAGAGGGGCGAAGAAACTAGATATTAAAGTGCTTATTCACAGGGACTTAAAGAGCCGCGGATGGTGCTTGCAGGGGTTAACATTGTTCGTATAGTTTCTGATTAGAATACCTAGTTAGGCAATAAATGCAGGGCTCATGCAGTCTGTAGTGCAGCGAATGTTGCTTCTTTGATATTAGATTAAAAGGCCGTAGTTATTAGGATCAAACTTGAGAAGAATTGGCCGATGTAAGGACTGGAGAACTCACTATTACTAGGGATAGATACTGCTTCATGTCATCTCAGGGTGGGTTAGTTAGACAAGGAATTGCATGCGACATGATTTCTGGCGATGAGGACAAGATCTAACTTATGCATGGGGATTGTTGTTTCTATGGCCTTGCGATACATGAAGGTGTGTCGTCGTATGATAAGCCCGTTACATAGCTGCCCATGAATCTATAAAGGTACGAGTGGAAGGTAGTATAGGAGCCAGAATTGCAAAACTGAATACGCGATGCTGTTATGGCAAGACACATGGTGGACTCTAGGACGGTATATCATTTTACACCCTTCTTGAGTATAGTGTCGAAAGCTGAACGACCTCAGCCCAAACCCCAGGATCAATCCCTTCAGGCGGCAGCTTCCATCCGTTCACCGCAATAATCAGCCCTAGCTATCACCTGTCAGCCAGGCCTCAGAAACTACTACTAGCGAGCGACTCTAACAGCATGGCTTCGTCAGTCACCATTGGCTCCATCGTTTAGCTGGTTCTATGAGAATCACCTCATCCGGCCTCAGGCCACCAAACGTCCCGTAATCGATTTGTATCACATGGCATTGACACTTGACATCATTAGCAACGAGGATTCTCCTCCATAGCTCCAGCCCTTATCTAGCTCCTGGAACTCCAAGATCTGGGCATGCGATGATGGGTTGATTATTGGCAACCCAGCGACGCCCTGCTCGGCGACGTCGGCGAGGTGCGCGAATCGAAGTGCGGAGTCTCCACGCAGGGGGAGAGCAAAACTCGGTATCCTACCCTCTTAGGTAAACCCCGCGGAGGCGCGGACGGAGTCGATTGTGGCCGATGCCGTTGTCCGTTGTTGTCAAATGTCAATAATAATAATAATTATTATAATAATACTAATAATTTACTGGGCTTGGTCTCGGTCTCGGTCTTGTTGTTAGTGACGATGAGTCATCCTCGCATTTTCCTTGCACTGGAGCTCGTATTCGGTCTGTTTTGATGGGCTGCCATTGGGATTGCCCTCTAGCCGGGGGGACCTATAGCCTATTGAGGAATTTGATGACTGTCGCTGGATGAATTGGGTGCTTGCCCGGGCGTGATCTGCAGATGCCCAGATCAGGCGCGACCGTTGTGCTGCCGGGGAGGAATCGAAAACAAACAGCTAGTCTAGCCCTAATCCACGCCTTCGTGCAGACAGTGCAGAGCGGAATGGGATTTGTCGGCATTAGAAATCACAGAGAGTGATTATTAACAAAGCCCCGAGTCAGCACCCTTGATCAGTCATGGGACAGGTCATTATTTGGGGGAACTTGCAGGTTGAAGAAGGTGCTAGATTTGTTACATGTATGTACTGTAAAACTCTACTTTGGCTCCTTATCAAAGTTGAAAACTTGCATTCGGGGTAATTCCAGCCATTTTACTGCAGTTATCATCTTGAAGCTGGTTTGTCATACTTTTTTTGCCTTTGCGAATTGGCCATCAAGGCTCTTTCTTCCTTTCCTTTTAGAGCAAGTTCGTGAATCCCAAGGGCAAGAGTATATCGAGACAAAAAAACTGACGCCATGATTACCACATCATGAATTCATGATGCTTACACCTGGTCCACACCTCGCAGACCCGAACCGAGCCTAGATCTATACGTCTTGTCCAATCAGTCGCGGTAATCCAACAATCTAGGGTTTACGAGAGGAAAAGTCGGTCACTACAAGGTTTCTATTCTTCCTGGCTCTGGTTTCTTTCGCTAGTTAGTATGGGAAGAACGAGACAGGATTACTCGCTACCTGAGATACTTGGAGGATAGAACAAGCAAAGACGACCAACAGCTTCTCTCGAGCTCGGAGGTAACTCGGATTGGAAAAATCGCAGACGCAGACCCCGATTTTCGCTACTTCCTCCTCGTCTTAGCTAACAAGGTTAGTCTCCTATAACTAAACCCTGCGCAGTTCCCGCACCAGACTCCGCTCCAACATCCCAACCTCCGTAGTTCCATCGATTTTCGACAACCCAAATCCGCCGCCCGTTAGTTAGTCAGAACAGGCCCGCTTAGTGCAAGTACTACTCGGCACCAACGAACATTCGAAGTTCGAACCCATCATTCGCTAGCTCGTTACGAGCAGCTTCCTGCGATCGGGATCGGAGCATCGGTTTTTCGGACATTAGAGCTCGCCGCGCGGACGAAGCTCGTTCGACATTCATCTGATGATCTTTCTTTCTTTCTTTCTTTCTTTGCAGATAGCCCCCCGGTTCCTGGACCGGCGGGCTTGGCTGGTTGTTATCATGGTACCTAGTAGTTAGCAAGTAGTTGTATCTACTAAGCCTGTATTCAGCCCCCCCCCCAAGGCAAGTAAGTCGAGCTCAGCTAGACCGCACTGGACTGATGAGATGAGTGATGATGATTACTACTACGGCCGTTATGTACTTAGTTATGTGATGATGATACAGAGTAGTGGAGCTCAAACTTCCTCGGAAAGTTCAGACTGAACAAACGTGGCTGACCACAGACACACGGCGGGCCAAACTTTCGATTTGCCTTTTCAAACGAAAAGGTTATCCCGTCCAAGTTTTTTGTCTGTCAACCGTAGGAGTAGTAGTTCCTCCGTGGGTAACGGAGTAAACTGATTACTGACTGATTGTGCGCTGTACCGGAAATGCTGACAAGAGTCGGAGATAAGAAAAGAATTCGGCGAAACTCGACTCGTGACGTGCTCCATCCTCGATCCATCCACCCCCCTTCTCCCCTAAAGCTCGAGCCTAGGTCCGATTAGTAAGAGGCGTTTGAGTGATTTGCGACGTCATTTTGATGTGGGCTTTTTTCCTCGGGGAGATTTTCTTCAGGGTGAAGAGATAATAACGATTGTGCCAAGAATAAAATTGAGACGATCAGGCACTCAGTGACTGGGGATGGTCGCCTGAGGTGGCATGTATCATGAGGTAGATATGTGCATCATTAATTGTCATTTAGGGCTAAAAATTGGATAGTAGTAAGAAGCTTCGTCTATCGCGTTAGGTTGGAATTCAAGGAAATGGTAAGTTGAAAAAAAAATGATGAGACGGAGTAGAGAGAATGAATGGGTTCAAATGGTAGTAGTAGAAGGGTAAAAAAAAGACCCATGGAATATTCGAAACTCCGTATATTTTAGCCCAACGCCAGACACCATTCTCTTGGCAACCAAGACCAGACCAGAAGACCACCAGGTAAGGGAACCCAGGCGCACAAACCAGGCGCGCAGCACAAAGATGAAGAATTATGAACCCGAAAACCGAACCGAAGCAATGCAATAATTGTACAGCTGCAAAGCAAAAGCAAATTGCACCAGGAAGCGGGCTCACTGGGCAATCTCCAAATGCGGATTCAGATATTGCTGCATCTCATCGAAGTCGCTTTTATTATCCAGAAACGATGCCGATAATACCTGTCTGCTGAACATTGGCGACGCCATGCTGTCTTCGTAGTTGACAAACTGCGCGGACATTATGTCCATATCCTCGTATGGAAACGCCGAGCTCCATTGATTCAGATGGTTGTTCTCTAGCTGTATCGGGTTGACGACCCCCGGCATCGGCAGTGACTGTTGTTGCATCGACGTCAGATATGAATTGCTAGGCGTGAGATGCGGCTCGGTCTTGATAGCTGATCGCGGGACCTCTATTCGCAGCGACGTCGTGGGCGTCTGCGGGAGTGTTGTGCGAGTCGCAAAGGGATCTGAGGCAAACTGCGGCGGCATGATGGGCGAGTGTGCGCTCTCGGACGAGGTATCTGACGAGTCCTGGCGCTGCATATGGCCCGCGCTGTGCTTCCATAGCTCCGACTGCAGCGCAGACGCGCTCTCTTCGAATCGCTCGTGTTTGCTGGAGTCTAGTGCGCCGAGCTGTGTGAGCAGGTCGTGCGTTAATGGGTGGCCGTTTGGTTCGCATTTCAGCGGCTCGCCCTGCCAGCTTTCGCCGTCGAGGAGCCGTCGGTATAGTTCTTGCAGGCCGTTAACGAGCCATGTTTGTTGTTGTTCGAGCATTTCAACGTATCTATATGTCCATCGTTAGCTTATTTGTAACCTTCCAACTCTAATAAAAACAACAACAAAAAAAAAGCAAAGCCAGGCGTTGCTCACCCCTTAGGGTACACTTTGTCATGAGCCTTCTTCCTCTCGCCAAAGACGCAGAGGGTGTTGTCTGCTCGACAGCGACCGCATGGTTTGGCTCCGTCACACTGCGCCGGGTCAGTGCATCAGTCTTGTTTGACTAGCTGATGCGAATTGGCTGGGCCTTCGCGAGCCCTGGAGCTTGTGCTTACCTTGGATTTCTTCAGTCTACAGCGATCGCAAGCCTTACATACTCGCTTGCGGACGCCGCTATCTGAATGCGAGTTGTCGGAGGATGGCGTTGATTGGCGCGCTGTCATTGTGTTGTAGAGTATATGGATATATATACAAGGGTGAAACCGAAGGTTGTGGAGCGGGATTCCGGGAGCATAAGAAGTTGAAGCTCTCCCTGATTTTAGTTTGGTGAAGTTTATTTCCCCCCAGTTCTATCCTTTCTTGTGGTCCAAGAGTTGTTGTGCAATACTTTGGTAATGCTCGTACGCGAGTGTGTGTCGACAACCAATACGTCAGGCACCGAGTCAATGATCCAAAGAGACGACCGGGAGGGGACCGAGATTGTTCAGACCAATGCGGGATGTGAGTCGCGCTTGAGAACCAAGGTGTGGGATGAGTATATTGACCGGATTAGGAGGAATGGTTGCAGTGTAGTAGGGTTGTAGTAGATCGTAGTTGTTCGGTCACACCCAAAGTCAAAGTCGGGAAGCTGAAGCTGAAGCCAAGGAAGAGCTGCGAAGCTGCTGAAGGAGGAGGGCTGCTTTCTTTTATTATAGTTCAAATCCAGAGAACTAGTATTCTTCTGAATAATGCTGACTTGATTTATTTAAAGCTAAGGAGAAAAATATTAAATAATTTGAATAAAAAAAAAGTAATCATTTCTTGGAAATAACCTCAGGCATTATTCAGATGCACTGGGTATTAGTACTAGTACGGAGATTGTATCCCGCTCTCCGTGGTATATAAATTACGCGTCTGTAAGTTTGAGCTCGGAAATGATAAATTTGTATTTGCAGGGTGTCCTCGATTGCTGACTCGTTGTTTCGAGCTTAGAGCTTCAGGTTGATTAGGCTATCTGCGCATGTTGGGGTAAGCACACACAGTCTCTCCAGAGTCCAGACACAGCCTCAACATCAAGCTGAAAGTCAAGTTCCCCCTATCATGATAGAAAGCATAAGCACTGCGCCAGCGAAAATCCTGTTCCAAGACAATACACGGGCATCGTAAATTGCATTACAATTGCACTGCAACGCCCTGCAACGGATCGCGGAAACAACTTATAATCAAGCTAGTCCCGTTTGGGCTAGACTCGGAGCTCGGAGACATTTGCATTTCCGCATGGAGCAATTTGCTCGCGCGCAGATTATCTGATCATCCGTTCTTCGTGCTTCAACTTCCAGAAACCCGGGCAAAAGTGGCTCATGAAGATTGAGATCCGTATATCCGAGTAACCTTGGGATTGAAAGCCCATGTTCGATCAATCTTGTAGGATTGACACGTTCCCTTATGGGCGTGACATGGCAGGGCATCATGACAAGACATTGTTATGCTCAGTCCACAATGCATACATGGCGAGGCGAAGCAAGCGAAATGCATAAACATTCCCCGAATCGGCGAGTGCTCGCCGATGTATTAACCCCTCTGGACTCTGGAGTGTCCGTGGAGTGAGCCCTGCCAGTTCCAGAGACCTACTAGATTTGGCTATGCTCCCCATCCAGTGCATAAGCGGGTTTACGGCACAAACGCTCGGGTTCCCCTCGGCACATTGATGCCGAGTGGGCAACGATGTAATTCCCGCAACGCTCTTCCAGCTCTCAAAATTCAAGGTTCTGACGCTGGCTTGCTGCCATCGGGGTTCTGGAATCGCATCTGCAGGGCTGGCTGGTTGGCCCCATGGGCAGCCGCACCGCACTGGGCACACGCCAGGTCCAGGGCGGTTATCGGAAGATTCTCTCTGGTGATTGCCATGATGCTGATCCCGTCATCGTGGTTGTCTGGGCTGGTTGATCCACTCTGCTTACTTTGTACAAGTGAGCTATAGTTACTCCGAGGCTGACTCCTTTGTAAATCGGATGACTCCTTGAAGCTTGGCCTGTTTCTTCCTCGCCACAACCGTTCAGACCGAGGTACATTGAAATGCGCAACTACGTTGTACAAGTTGGACTCAACTTATCGGGGCTCATGACGTTGAAGCTCGCAATGATGTGCTTGTGATAATGGCAAACTCAATGTTCATTGGTCGAGGAACTGACTTCATGCTTGCGCCACTGTTATGCTAAGCTTGGAGCTAGTATACCTCGTTTTCCAAGCTCTCATCATGATTCTAGTACATCGGAAGTATATCACTATGAGCCACGATGTACCACGTGGGAAGAGGTCTGGCCGAAGTGAAGTGAGGCTTTAAAGCTTACATCGTACTTCGCCGTTGTTTTGGGGCGAGCCCCAAGGCAGAAACAAAATTGATGCTCGAACCAGAGGCCTCTCCGAAGCAACGTGAATAATGCTCTGCGTGAGTTTGAGAAGTTGGTACAGAAAGCTTCGATCTTAGCAACGAGGTTAGAGCGCGATCCATCGTTCTATCTCAACAAGTCGTAGTTCGACGCTGAACCTGCGCCATCTGCTCACTTCCACTCAGCAATAATAATAATAAAAGACCTATGTGGCTATGGCTGCCAACTAGAATTACCTCGATAGGAAACATTCAATGTTGCCAGATCGCCGAGGGGTGCTAAGCCTGGAGCAACCGAGTGCAACCTGGACATAGACTACCTCGGCTGGAACTGGCCCTTTCCCTAGGTTTTCTCGATCTCGAGTCGCTGCCCACAGTACCCAGCTGGTCGAGATGCAGTCGCACCTAGTAGTGGGTATCGCGTATCAGTTAAAGTGATCCACTTCAGGCCAGAAGCAGCCACCACGTCATTGATATGATAACTACATCGTGCGATCCCTCGGAATCTAGTTTAACCTGCATCGCCAATGCCACTTTCATCAATAGTGCATCAGCACGGATAGCATGCATGCATGACCCAGCTCTAGTAGTCTCCATCGCCCCGGGAGCTGAGTGACTTCATCATTGAATCAATTCCAAGCTTCGAGTCCAGATTGTCAGTCGAAATATGTCCAAAATGTGTCCAATCTTGTGAATTGCCGGCTTCCTGGCTGCGAGATAACAATACATATGACAAGAAAAAGAATATTCGAGACATGATACATACACGCCCACTGAAATTCGCATGTAAAAGGCTGATGGGTATATGCGGCAAAATATCCACGTGATACTTTTGGATTTCGAGACAAAATGAGCTCAGCAGCACATTCGCTTCCATCGGCTCGGTGTCTCGCCTTCTGACGTATCCTTGTCCTGCTCTGTAGAGGGCTCTGGTTGTTTCTCGGTCTCCTCCTTCGCATTCGCACGTCTGCCACCCTTCAGCAGCCCGAAGATGCTGTGTCGTTGGCTCGCTTTCGCGAGATTTCCCTCGGATCCCTTCTTCGGTAATGTGTTCGTGGGAGTTCTCTTTAGAGAGAACCCGACATGGCGGGTTGGCTTGATCATCTCCACGTTTTGCTGATTGTGCTGTCGGCGTGATTCGACCACTCGGCGGACCAGAACTAAACACAGTCAGCTTTGTCCTACAGCAGAGCGACAAGGGACGTACGAGCAAATGTCTCCTCAATGTTCACCATCTCGCGTGCACTCGTCTCCATGAATCCGCTGTTATGCTTTCGGGCGTATTCGAGTCCGTCCCGGGCGCTGATGACACGGTTCTCTTTCAGATCGCACTTGTTGCCTGCGACAATCCGGATTGGAGCAGCCATGCCAACTTCCACCCCTCGCGCACTGTCGCCAAGCTGTTTCATCAGCCGCAAGTTGTCCTCCGCCCGCTGGTCGGTCTCCATATCGATCATGTCCATGAAGTAGTCCAGCGCACTAAGGCTGGATTCACTAGTGATATCGTAGACAAGGAGGAACGCATCGGATTTCAGGTTCGATGCCGCCCAAAGACCTCGGTATTCTTCCTGGCCGGCGGTATCGGTGATGGAGAGGAAATAGGACTCGCCATCAATCGTGCGCGTAACCGAGTAAGAGTCCTCTGTAAATGCGATCGGGTGTTAGAATCGTCGGTTGGGGATAAGCGTCCGCGGAGTTTCTATACCTATGGTGGGATCATATCTGAACGATAGCGCCCGTTAGCACCGTTGGCTAGGAGCACGTGGGAACGGACTTACTCGTGTATCCATTGACTGCGAACGAGTCGCAGTGTGATGGAGGATTTACCTAAAGTCCGTCGTCGTCAATACTGCGCGACATGCCACCGGTTTCCGCTCTCTGGGAACTGCTGAGAATGTTGCACAACATACCACATCCGCCGTCCCCGCATATTGTGATTGAGATTTTATTCGGGTCTGACATTGTGAGAGTAGTAGTGGGATTGCGTCTATGAAAATTTCAAAAGAGTGAGAGCGGCGAAGGATGAGAAATCAGAGAATGATTAACGCCGTCGTGAGATGAAACCGCCGTTGGGGATTTGGGGATTCCGGGGATGTGTTTGTCTCAGCTGGAGACAGCAGGCAACACGACGTGGACAGTAGAGAGTGGAAGAGCCAATTGGCCCAATTTGCGATCAACCTTGATAGTAAGGAGGGTATGCGAAGGCAGATTTCATGATGGACATAGAAAGGAGCGAGCGATGGTGCAGGGTGCTGGTGGTGAAACAAAGAAAAAGCCCCTTGAA
This sequence comes from Aspergillus ustus, assembly GCA_000812125.1. Lineage (NCBI taxonomy): Eukaryota > Fungi > Ascomycota > Eurotiomycetes > Eurotiales > Aspergillaceae > Aspergillus > Aspergillus ustus. The sequence goes on from JOMC01000019.1 coordinate 62,326, forward strand.
CCGTTTTGTCGCGATAGTCGGGCAACTGAGCTGCTGGTGATAACGGCCGAAGGATCGCCATCCTTCATAAATTGGGTTGCAGTCAGCCCTGGCGATAACAATAATTGCAGGCTCAATGCCGGACGCATATGAGAATAGTGAATTGCTTGAGATTCAAATTGTAGATTGTTTCCAATTTTGAGTTCTCCATACCCCGTATGGGGTCCAAGGCACCGTCCTTTCTTCAGGAACGTGCTCGACCCAAGCGTTCGTTCCTGGAGGAGTGTCAGATGCGCACCTCATGGAGCCAATCAGGCTGCTTATCACGACGAATTCCGACGAGATGCCAAAGCTCTTTTTCAATCCAGGTGAGATCTGGGGATGAATCGATCTCGGCCACGTGATGTCCAGCTTCATCGTCATGTCGCATGCAGCCCATCTCCAATCTCGTCTCACCTGTGCGATTCTTCAACGAATGCCCCACCAGTCGCTGCTCTTCATCGAGCATATCCCCGCTCAAATTGTTGACTGGTCACAAATCTCGCTTGCATCTTCTCACACCTCGTTCCGCTTCGCAAGGCTTCCGCTCTCATTGGCAGAATCCGATCGTCCCGCCCGCCATGGAAGCGGCGCTGATCAGCTTCAATTACTACATCACTTGGTCCTGCAACAAGAAGCCACGGAGGATTATTGACAGAATTGGCCTTGGACTTTCTGGTCCATTGGTTCTTGACCCCAGTCCAGGAGGATCTTGATATATTGGCTCTCTCACTGCACGATATCTCTCTTCTTACCTATTTCATGCGTAGTTGACCCATGACGTTATCGCGGTTTCCCTCTTTTCCTTACTCTCCTTCTCTTTATATGGCGCTGGTTTCAGGGACTGGTGCCACATTGCTCCATCCTACTTAAATTGAACCCGGGGAAACCGCCTCTGGATTGATTGGCCCTAGGAAAACTATTTTCCTTCCGTGTTCGATTGGGTTGGCTTCCCGGATCAGATCGATCGATCCGGATCTCAATCATGGCCAATCGAGGCATTGAAGAGTTCGATCAGGTTTTCTATGACGGGCAGTATCCCGTGCCTCCATCTAATAGTCGAAATGAGGGGCAGCAGCAGCAGCAGCCTGCGCAGATGATACCCTATACATCTGCTTCGATGCCTGTGGGGAACTATGCTTATCCGCCGCATAGCTCGATGCTTGCTTACGACCCTGCTGCAGATACCTCCCTATCAATGGGCTTAGGCCCCGGAAGTGCCTTTACATATGATTTCTCCACATATCCATCTTCTGCTACAGGTGTAGGTCACGGCTTGGATCAGTTTCCTTCTCTGCAACTACCAGCTACGAGGTCGGATAATAGCTCTCTGTATTCGGTAGCACCGTCACAGGAACCGGCCTCGGCCGTATTCTGGGATGAATCCCTGACTGGGGGTGCTGGCTCTACACTTCAGGGCTCACTCCCTCATCAACAGCTGGCCCCTCGCTTGGACCCGTCGTTGCAACGTGGACAACCTCAAGTTTCGACTTCCGGGCCTGCCCATCGATACATTCAACCTAAAAAGCCGATACCGGGGAAAGGTAAGTGACGACCTTTGGCGGTCATGGCTTCGCTAACAGACACATCGCAGACGCTGGGTCGACAGGGATGAGATCGGGTGAAAGTACACCGTATAGTAACATCTATTCCAGGAGTGGAGTTGACATGGTGGGGATTTTAGTAAGTCTACTTTGTGTCTAGGAGACTACTCGGGCGATCGATTGAATTCTACAAGGCATGCTCTAACATATCTTAGGCCCAGGTAGTGTCCCGACCGAACCCCAAAATTAACATTGGACCTGTTGATCTATCGTGCGCCTTTATCCTATGTGATCTTGAAAAGGAAGACTCGCCGATCGTCTACGTTTCGAACGCCTTTGAACGGCTCACTGGGTACACAGAAGATGAGATCAGTGGCCAGAACTGCCGCTTCCTGCAGAGCCCAGACGGCATTGTTGAGCGCGGCGGACCTCGAAAGTTTGTCGACTCATACACAGCCTTCAGACTGAGAACCACGATCGAGCAACGGACTGAGCTCCAAGTGAGCATTATCAACTACAGAAAAGGGGGACAACCATTTATGAACTTGGTTACGATGATTCCTGTGCGATGGGATTCCAAAGATTTCCGATACTTTGTCGGATTTCAGGTTGACCTGGTTGAAAGGCCGGAGGCAGTCAAGAAATTGAACCCAGGTATGACATTGAATGAGAAGGGTGACCCGGGCATAGCGGACTGACCGTGATAGATGGAACATTTATGATTGATTACCACCGAAGTCAGCTGCCCAGTTATCTGGTCCCTTCTCCAAAGATGTACCAAGATGAGCCTGATCCAGCCACGCAATTTGGTCACAGTCAAGTGTCTGTGTTGTTGGACAACCTTGCGAGCGGTCATCGAATATCCCCAAATCATCTACAGCACGTTCTGGTCGAGAATACCTACGACGTGATTTTTGTCTTGTCCTATGAAGGAGTATTCCTTTACCTCTCCCCATCGTGTCGGGCAGTGCTAGAATATAAGTCGAGTGATCTCGTCGGAAAGACCCTGTCCACGATCTGCCACCCAAGCGACATAGGTCCTGTCATCCGCGATCTTCGCACCTGCACGTCCACTGATCCTGTCAGCGTGATATGTCGTATCCGCAGAAAGCGCAGCGGCTTCGCCTGGTTCGAGAACCACGGAGGCTGGCATATCAACGAACGAGGACGACAATTTATGGTGCTCGTCGGACGAATCATCCCGGTGTACGCCGTTAATCATCTAGCAATGATAGAGCCAGACGCGATTGCAGAGAACGACCTCTGGGCCAAACTCTCTCTTTCTGGTCTCATCCTCTTCATGTCCTCCAAATCGCGGGCCGTTCTCGGTCGAGCAGCCGACGATCTATTCGGCAAAAACGTCAAAGACATTATCATCGGCGACAGTTCGCACCAAGACATGGGCCTCCAGCAAGCCCTTGAGACCTGCCGCACTGGTAAACAAGCAACTTTTACTCACAAAATCCGCCATCGCAAGGGCCACATCTTCCCTGCCCAGACCACTCTATACCCCGGGGACATCAGAGACGAGACGCGAGCAACACCAAGCTTCATCGTCGCCCAATTCCGCTTCCCCAAGACCCCCACTGACGACGCTTCTAAAAGCCGCAGCCAAAGCAGCGACGCGAATCTCCTCAACTCGACTATCACCAGCCTCACATCCACAACTGGACAACACCAGCAGCCTAATCCCGCCGAGCAAACCTCGTCCACCCTCCACCCAAGAGCACACCCCAACTACCCAGAACCATTCATCTCGCCTTCCTCCGCAACGATAACAACGGGATCCTCCCCCGAAAAGCGCGGCACAGACGCAATGGCACCCCCAGCGACCTTCTTTGAAGAACTGAATCCAACACGTGGCTCAAGCTGGAGCTTCGAGCTTCGCGAGCTGGAGAACCAGAACCGACTCTTGGGCGAGGAGGTACAGCACTTACTTGCGAGGCAGAAGAAGAGGAAACGCAGGCAGAATGCTGTTGTTGTTGAGAAGACATGTGCAGTTTGTTCGACCAAGGTGACACCGGAGTGGAGGCGGGGGCCGAGTGGGAATCGTGATTTGTGTAATAGTTGTGGGCTGCGCTGGGCGAAGCAGATGAAGAGTGCTGTGTTGGGGTCGTCAGGAGGAGGGGAGAGATCCGGTACTAAAGCTTGAGTTGGTACTGGTGCTGGGGTTTAATTTGTACTCCTTGTCCTCTGAGGCTCTGGTTCGATGAAGCGAGCCTGTTTGGGCTTATGTATAATAGGTTTTGAAACTTGGTCTGCTCATATACAGTACAGCGCTTGATATCGTACAGTCCTAGTCTACTAGGTCTAGCCATCTATCATTTTACATCCACATTCACAAAAGCCCAGGAGGGAAGAGAGCTAATTCTCCTTCCCCCTCTCCAGCCACTTCTCCAACCACCTCCTCTGCACCCTCTCAGCCTGCCACCCCTCCTCCCCATCCGCAACTCCAAACCCAGCGCGCTCCTCAACAGCAACCCTCACTTCAACCGCCTCCAACGCACTGACCCCACCACACTTCCTCATCAACGCGTCGTCCAGCGCCAAATACTCCACAAACCCCCTCAGCCTCCTTCGGTACAACAACCCAACCAAAAACGACGGGCGCTCATGCGTCTTCGCAAGCCCCAGCACCGCACACGCGCGCAGCACCTCCGCCTCACTCGCCCTTTCCACCCAGCCCTTATTCACAAACTGCGAGATCACGCGCATCTCCTCATCCGAACCAGCCCGGGGCGCCGTAATCGAGCCATCAACCGCCGCAGCATGTGCGCTCAGCGCCGCGGTCTTGCGCGAGAGGCGCTGCGAGCGCTCCTTCTCGATCTGCCGGGGCACACGGCACGTATAGGGTGTGACGGAGTTCCCGAGCGCAAGCACAAGCAGCGGCGTCAGTTCGCCGCAGACGATCAAAATAAGCGAGAACGGGATCATGCGGCGGACGTCGTGCGCGGCGCGGTGGACGAGCTGGAAGGTTGACCGGCTGGACTTGGTCTCCAGAATCTGTGTAGTATCTGCATCCTTCTTGGATTTCGTCTTGGCATAGAACGCCTGCACCGGCGGCGCAGTGGGCAAATTCGCCGGGATCCCTAGGCTCCGCCGTATCGGCAGCGACGCGCGGTAGTTGTGGTAGACGTTTTTCAGGCCTGTTTTGTAGAAGGAGAGGTATGCGCGCCCTATGGAGAAGTAGCGCTTCACTTTGTCGGTTGCGGGTGCGGTGTCTGGGAGGGAGTCTGGCAGGGCGAGGTCTGCGGGCCGTGTGCTGGGCGGCGGGTTGATGTCATCTGATAGCGGGATCGAGGAGGTTGAGGTTGTTGAGGGGACGGTGCGCTTTTCGGTCGGTTGGGCCGAGGAGGATGGGCGGGTGTGGGATTTGCTGTGCCCATGGCCATGGCCGGGGCCGTGGGAGCTGTAGCGGAGATTCAATTGGGGTTGGAGGAGTTGGAGGCGAGAAGTTAGGGGGTGGGAGATGGGGAGGTAGGGTGTTTGTATCGGGAGATGTGAGAGACGGGCTCTCTGTGTGCGGAGGGAGGCCATTGGATGGTGATATGGCATTTAGGAGATGTTGAGAAGCGGAGGAGAGAGAGAATGGCTCCGGAGATGAGATCTTGAAATTAGAGTGAGATCATCTAAAGGATTTCGCCGCCTGAGGCAGCTACGCTCGCAGGAAGTATGCTTCGGCGTCCGCGGAGCCCAAGCTGATATTGCAGGCTTGAGAAGTCAAATATGGTGATTTATGTGTACTTCTGTACTATATCCACCCAGTAATGTTGCATTCGCAAGAAGACATATGGATATGCTTAGAAATACACGTATCCCACATGTGACTCATTAGGTTACAAACACGCTATATAATTTCTCACCACCACCATCAAAAAACTTCTCTGTTTCTAAGAGCATCAACAAGAACACTCTTTCCCAACTCGTAAACAAAATGTCTCTCACATTCACCCGCCCAACCGCTCTCCTTCTGATCGACGCCCAAAACGGCTTCGCCGTCGACCCCAACACCCCAAGCCAATGGGGTACGCAGCGCTCAAACCCCAAGCTCGAGCAAAATCTCAGCGCGCTCTTGAGCGCCTTCCGAACCGCCAAGTCCAAATCCAACAATTCTACACCGGGCGAAATCCAAATCGTCCACGTCTACCACTCCTCTACAACCCCCGGATCCCCCCTGCACCCGTCCGCAGATGACGGGCGCGGGATCCAGCCATTGGACATAGTCAAGCCCGCCGCCGACGGGTCTGAGCCCGTCATGTGGAAGACGGTGAACTCGGCGTTTATCGGCACAGAGCTCGAGAGCTACCTGCGGGGCAACGGGATCCGGCAGCTCGTTGTTGCGGGGATTACGACGGACCACTGTGTTTCGACGTCTGTGCGCATGGCGGCGAATTTGGGTGTTGTGGATCGGTATCTTGATGGGGAGGGGGGGAAGAGAGGAGGCCCTGTTGTCCTCGCGGATGGGTCCCAGGAACAGGAGGTTGTGAGTGTGGACAAGGGGCGGATTGTGCTTGTGGGTGATGCGACCGCTACGTGGGCGAAGGGTGGGTTTGATGCTGAGACGGTGCATGCGGTTACACTGGCGAGCTTGGATGGGGAATTTGCGGATGTGGTGAGTACGGAGGAGGTTATTAGGTCTTTGCAGAATGGTATATAATTGACACGGAATTATTTATGGCAAAGTGTGGTTTAGTTTACAGCTGGACTTCGAGCGCGACTATGCCACTGGATAGGAAGCCAGTTACGAAGAGCGTTGCTTCCTTGGGACCGCCTTCCGTAGGCTCAATGGGGATGAGAACTGCCGCACTGGCAGACCGGATATTGCTTCCGTCATCTTCGAATAAGACGCGCGTAGAACCGTCATTCCGGGCGTGCCACACAATCACGCCCTCTGTGGCGTTCGGATCTGTTTGGGTCTTGGGCAGATCGATGCTCCGGCGTAAGCCCGCGAGAACATAGCCACTGGCGTCACTGTCCGAGGTTTTATATGGGTCATCGTAGTAGCTTGGGTTATCGATCGTGCTGTCGACGGCAGTTTCCTCTAGGATAGACAATGTCGGAGGATTGTTCTCATTCACCCGAGTCCGCCAAACGATCCCTCGGGTAACACTAGTTACGAGAACATCTTCTGGACTCTTTCCGTGCCCAAGCCCGTTACAGCCATGCAGGTTGGGCAATGCAACTGTGGCATTGACGTCGGCGGTTGCATCGACAGTAGTAAGTTGGCCGAGTTGCACGTGGATCACATCAGACCACTTGACGAAGGGCAGTACTTCGAGGTGCCGCATCGGCCCTTCGCGGTAGTAGTGGTCATTGGTGACGTAGAACGAGCGGGGATTGATAGCATAGAGATCATTTGGCGTTGCGACCAGTGGATGCCGAACCGAGCGGACATGGCGTGTTGTGCTCGTTCCCAGAACATGGTGAAAGATCTCCACCTGCGAGCGAGCTTTTGGAGTCTCCGTGCCGGGTTTATATTCGGGATTGGCGAGGTGGTTCACCGCGAAGACGTACACGGCTTCTGGCTGCTCGGGGTCCTGGATGACGTCGATCCCGTGTGTGATGAAGGGACCGGCGAAGTTTTCAAATTCCAGGCGGGACGATACCAGTGTCTGCCATTGTTGTAAATATCGCATCCAATCAGAAATAGACTAAGGGGAGAAAAGCATACTTGAGGATTGATAACGTGGATAGACCCGGTTGAATCGGCAGGTCCGTCTAGCATAACAAGAGGAGGGAACCACCGAAAACGCTGCAGCACGCTGTCCTCGCATGCTGCAAAGAGCACCTCGCCCGGAGCATAGTAATGAATGTCCTCGCACTGCAGGGTGTCTGGGATTGTATAGATATTCTGAGCAGATGACGTCAAGGTTGCATTGCGGTATACTCCAAACAGGGTGAGCACGCGCTGGACGGGGTTATAGACCACAGAGGCCAGTACAGCCAGGAGAATGACGAACAAGGAGAACACAGATTGAGCCATGATGCTTGATGAATCTCACAAGAAGAGAGAATGAAGAAACTGTTTTCCGGGGTCCCTCGGGTGGAGCGAAGAGGGGAAGACGGGGAAAACCTCGGGACTTCGCTGTGGATCAACATTACAAGGGAACAAAGCGATCGTTAGCCGCGGGGACTACAACGTAGAGAGAATAATACACTGGCGTCTACAGACAGGGGACCGAAGCAGAAGGAGATTCCTAACTAACCAATCTGAAGATAAGAGCCGAGATACAGCCGTGCCAACTCCTCATGTGGAGTTATAACATACAACTTGATTCACCTTTCCTTGACGCGCGGTGCTCTCCAGGAAGTCCCAAAACGAAAACCCACAAATCAACGCATGCCTTTGTTTTGTCATCAGCTTTTTGTTTTCACAAAGGGAGATTAGTTGCGAGAGGAGTTGGCGTCCAGAAATTCCTGGTCGCTAGCATCCAGAATGTCGTATTCCTCGTCAGTCAGGAAGCCAGCCTCGGTGTCTGCATCGTCCAGCGCCAAGCTGGCCACATCGTCAAGGAGATCGTGCTCGGAAGCATTGGACACAGAGGGAGCGGTGGGCGGAACGGCGACTGCCTCGTGCGTGCTGCTTGCTGGCGACTCCTTCTCTAGCTTAGGGAACACCATCTGGCTTCTCGAGATATCATCGGAGGGCTCGGCAGTGGAAACCAAAGGCGCCTTCTCAACCTCAATGTTGGTAAAGAGATCGTCCTCAGGTTCGTCTCGAACTTGAACGTCACACCACAATTTGTGACCAAATGGCGAGCCGTCATCGAGCTTCAGCCGCCAGTAGGAAATCGCAGTACCCAACCTCTTCGGGGTCTTCAACGTGACAGTAAACTCGGCTCGCTCGCCAACTTCCAGTGGCTTGCTTAGCTTGTTGCTCTCCATGGCAGCTGTGACTGACGCCAGGCTGCTGGGATGGTTGGTGTCGACGTTGAACATGGAATCGCCACCGACAAAACGGACATTGGTCCCGGAAGGCCATGCACGCGGGCCGGGGTTGTAAAGCTTCCATGTCTGCTGGAACACCTGGTTTGGACGCATCACCGTGCGGTCCGCAATGGTGTCCTCGATGAAAAATGCCTGGTACTCGGCCTCGGTGTCATCACTGGCTGCCTGTGTGGGTGAGGCTGGCTGCTCCTCAACATCTGGAATTAGCAGATCAGAACGCCTGATGTCCTCCGCCGGCTCTGGCTCTTCCTTGGTGACAGTTTCCGTTACCTCAGGTTCCGTGGCAAGAGGAGCGGAAGCCTGAGTCGATGTGGATCTTAGAGTGCGATCACCCAAAGTAGCTGTTGATTGGTCGAAAGCGTTTTCGTGAACGGTGCTCACCGTGACACTGCGCACTGCCGTCTTGAACATAACCATCGGGTGGGTGCGGTTGTGTGTGTTGGAAGTGTGGACCTCGCACTTGGCACAGAAATCGGTGTCATGACACACAGAGCACTTGTATCGTACTCCAGTGATGAAGCCCATCGACTTGTCCTTGCACAAGGGGCCGTCACAGAAGACACCAAAGTGAATCTCATTAGACTGCAGCGGCTCGGAAATGGCTGTGTAGAGGGGAGCAAATCGATGACCCGGGTGGGTACGAGACGCCGACAGATGGCACTCTGAACAATAATCCCAATCGGGGCATGTGAGACATTTGTGGCGGACACCAGTTATGTGCTGAGAGACGTTAGTAGGCACTTAAAATAGCTCATAAAAGAAAGCCTTACATTTTCACAACCGTCACAGATGGCTGCATGGTGATAGCCACGCCCAGGTTTGCAGCGGGACAAGACGAGGTTCTTCAGACCGGAATCGTGCTCACCTAGCAAGACAAAAGTGTGAGCGGGATGGTGTCCGTGCTTGTGCCCGAGAACACATGTGATGCATAGATCAAAATCTTCACAGTCAGCGCAGGACACCATCTTGCCTTCATCGAACTCTGCAGCGAGGTTGGTTAGTGCAACTCGAATATGGGAAGGATTAGGCAGCTGAAGTGTACTCACCCGCGAGGCAGTTGTTGCAAATTCGCTCACGGCTCATGGTAGTGGGCTGCTCGATAGCTTCGGGGACAGTCCTGGAGACCGGCTCTGGTACTAATATCTCCTCCTGGGCCTTGATCTTGTGCGAAGCAAGGGTCTTGGTTGTGCTGTTAGTGATAATTCCATCCTTCACGAAGCGTCGAACCAGCCAGTGGTCCTCGCCCAAGCAAGTGACTCCAGAGTCAAGACATTCGGGACAAAGGTCGTAGTCGCCTTCAGCACAGGTATTGCAATGATAGTGCTCGTTAGGAATAGCGCGGCCACAGTAATTGCAGTCGATGCAGAACACACCCGCAAGTGAGGTATGTGACAATACGGGAACATTCGGATTGTCGGGACCCATGACGAACTCTCTGCTGTTAGCGGCTTTTTGTTCGACCGACTCCATACTCCAGATGTCCTTGTCCGCGTCGGGTAATGTAGATCGTTCGGAGCTCTCGGGTAGCGTGGTCGAGGACGAGGTAGCGCTAGAGTGGTTTTCGACTGGAGCGGCAGGAACTGGAGAGCTGAGAACGGTCGCAAGGTAGTTGTATCTCGCAGGGCCTTGCTGTTCGCTCAGGTTCTCTGTCACTGGCGCTGGGCTAGGAGGCTGCTCGACAGTGGCTCTGATCCGAAGCTTTAGCTTGGCCTTTGCTGCACGGTAGAGTTGTTTGAAGACTGCCGGGTTGTTGCTGTCGAGGTATATGTAGGCACCGGCACTATCGGAGTACCGCTCGAAGATGACGTTGGTATCCGCTGGAATGCCAAGAAGCTGGCGCAACTAGTGCCATTATAGTCAGTATGGAGTGATCGAAGAGTATCATGTATGAAGTCTCGTAGTTCGAGTATTGAAAAAGAGTGAGTCTTAAGAGGGATAACTAGTCCCCAAAGACTGAGAGGAAGAAGAGAAATGGAGGGACGAGGAAATGTACGGTGAGGATGCTCCAGGGTCCCGGTCGGAGCTTGAGTGGGGACGGAACCTACATTCTGGGGTAAAGTGCTGGCTCCAAGGTCCTTCAAAGGAATCTTGAAGCGCCTAGTATGTTGGTCATAAGTAACTTTGACAGTGATCAAAGTACTAGGAGAAACCGCTGCAGTGGAAGTAGGGGCGGACATGGTGGACGGAAACGTGCCCCGGGGTTCGTTACTCGCCGGGAAAGGAACTATGTCAGTCTGGGTAGGATAATGTACGGAGAGACTGCAGTGAGCTCGATCAAGCAGAAATCATAAGCAGCGACAGTCAAAAGCTCAAAGTACGATGGGAGTTGATGGATTAAAGGAAAAGGGAGATGGAGAGGCAGCAGGAGATGACGAAGACTTGAAAGTGAGGGAGGTGAGAGAGAGGAGGTAGTAGATCGAGGACGTTATTGGCAGATAAGGAGATGCCTGGATGGTCCAGGCGGCGGTTCACGGTCAGGTGAGGATCTGGAGGCGGTCAGGCTAGTGCTAAACTTACTAGTACTACGAGGCTGGGAAGACGGCGTTGGTTCTCTTGCTGATTATTGCATGGTTGCTAACTACGTAATCTAGCTACTGTGGCGGATTCCGCCTGAAGCCTTTGGCTTTGTGAGCTGTGTCTGCCTACAGCTTTCTCCTTCACCCGGGGCCAAAGAGAGGGGATCCTGGGTGAAAGGACAAAAAAGCAAACAAGCGAATGATGCAACAACGGCCGGACGTCCGGGACGCGAAATCCGACGAGTAACGAGTATTCGCCTCACAAACCCCGGCGGATTGAAACATCGAGTCACAAAGCCAAACGGATAGCCGCAAGTCAACAGTCGTTTGCGTGTCATTTCGAACATCACCACTAAACGATGTGCCCAAAACAGATATGAAAGGCTCCCAAAACAAAACAGAACAGAACGGAGGAAATCAACGGCTCGCTAGAAATGCATCAAATCCTAATCTAACCTCGACTAAGACAGACCTAACAAAAGGAGTATCTTCTGGTACGAACAATCCCGGAAAGCCAAAGAGAAGCTGTGAGAATTTTTAGAGTGGCAGAAGCGGAGCATGTAAGCCTAGATCAGAAAAGACGGGGGATGAGAGAAGTGCCCAAAACAGAACATTGTTGCAGAAGGCTCAAAATGGAAGCGGGCCGTAAGGAGAGGATTGAGGGATTTGAAGAGAAACAATGGTAATGGGAGGGAAAACTCGGAAAATGCTCGCTTTGTTTTTGTTTTCGTCATCACTGTGGAGGATAATAAACCCCCTGGGGTTGAGGATAATAATACGTTGCACCAGGTGCCATCATTCCGCCAATGCCTACAGCACCTCCCGCAGATGGCGCTCCATAAGTTGAGCCGTGGTACATTTGAGAGGCGTCGTAATAATAAACCGTGCCGCCTTCCTCGTGTGCAACCGTGCCGGCTTGGGAGGGCGGTTCACTTGGTGTGTGCGTACCCGGAGCCATATACGGGACGTTTTGACCCGCAGGGAAAGGAGCCCCTGGACCCATCCCACCGTTGTTGTAAGGCGCGTATGCTGTGCCCGGGACTGGGTAATAGACTGCTCCAGTTTGGTAGGGCCCGGAGTAATAGGGCTGAGGTGGCTGAATTCCGTATGCCTGAAACGGTGGAGCATGAACCGCGCGCTCGGGAATTTGAGATAATGGAGTTGCAGCTGTATGTGCTGGAGGAGGATAGCTACTAGAAGCGTCAGGGCCATAAGGGACCTGATGATGGAACGGTTGCTCCTGTTGTGTTGGGGGAGGATTGATGGGGAAGCGGGCTGGAGTTTCAATATCAGCCACGGAAACAGCCTTTTGTGGGCGCGGTTGATGCATAGGGATAGGACCAGGACGACTCTCGCGCCAGACGGGTTGTTGAGTTTGTGTTTGGGGCGGAGGATGGATTGTAGCAGGAGGTACTGGAAGCACAGGTATTGTTGAGATCGACCCCGGAGGTCGAGGGGGCGGCAGACGAACGACCGGCTTCCCGTTCTCCGTAGTCATTACCGTATGTCGTGATGCAACAGAAGCTGCTGGGGAATGGTACCCATCCTGGGATGGTGGCTTCCCGAACGACGACCTCCTGCTCATAGCGACGCTTGGTGTATAAGTAGAGCTTGCATATATGCTTGGGCGACGACCTCCAAAAAAACCACCCCGGCCCCGACCCCGGTAGGATTGTTGATTAGGCCTCATTGCTCGCGGTATAAAAATAAAGGAGCGTGCTGATTGTGGGAAAACAAATTCAGGGGCATTTGCACCAGGAATCCAGACTCTGACGGGTTTATCACGGCGCAACGGAGGCCGATGCTCAGGCAGAAGGGTATGCTGCCGCTTCGGAATAGGTGGCAGTGACACGGGCTGACCCATGCCAGGGAGGTACACCACAACTGACACACTTCCAACAGTTATACTGCCGCTAAATTCGCGATTCGGTGGTGTTGTCGGTGGCGCTGTTCGCACGTTCGCAGGAAAACCTTTGTTGTGATACGCAGTATAACTAGGGACGTGAGAATATCTAGGGGCAGGCGGATCATCTTTTGCAACCGTATCATGAAGATCATGCCTCCATTGTCCTTGGGTGGTAACGTCTGCCTTGCTGGAGATGTAGAGTTAGCTAATGTCGACCGAAAAGCTTAGGGCGTTGACACCCTCCGTGCCATCGGTTTCCCTCAAATCAATTATCCTGCCAAGGGTAAATAAAGCTTTGCACATACCTTCCGCTGCCGTCAACGATGAGACCGACGGGTACCGTCTTTGACTTGCTGTATTTGTGGCCGTTCGGCCGCAACTCCGTCGAGCGCTGGTCGTGTAGGAAAAAGCTGCCTCGCTTTGGCACTGAAGTAGGATCTGCCTCTTTCTCCTTCACCGTCTTCTCGCCCTCGCGGCGTTTCTTGTCCGGGAATGGTTCCCTTGTGGTCTCTGTCCGGGGCGCGGAGGGCGTCCTTCCGGGTTGCTTGAGGTCCCCGCTCACATCGTTGAAATGAATCTCTGCAACATCCTTCCCATCATCCGCTATTTTCAACCCATTCAGCATCGCGTCCGTGTCGGATACGGTTGTCGTCAAAGCTGCTTTCCGCGGAGAGCCCGAATGGCGGCGACGGCGGGACCCTTGGTGCCCGTCAGGCACACGACCATTGGTTTGATGGTGATCAGGGTTGTCGGTAGGTATGTTGTCGTCCTCGCTCTCATCGCTTCCTTCCCCATCGGCATCATCCTCGTCCTGTTGGCTTATGACTGAACCTTCACTCAGAGAGTCGTCCTCCACCTCTCCGTCGAGCGAGCCTTCATCCTCACCCTCATCTTCTCGCCTCCGTCGGCGACTCGCACCGATATTGTGACGACGTGGAGCCATTTTTGAAGAGATAAGATAAAATGATTATATAAAGAAAGTGCGAAGAGATATAGCAAGGCGTAAAAAGGGCCGTTGGAATGACGATCCGGGTATGGGAGCACCGACCAGCAGCGGAGGAGACAGGCGGGTTGAGGACCAGGGCGGGATGACGAACTCCAAACAAAAAGAAGGGGTAACACCAGGCCAAAGAAGAAAAGACAGGGGCTCGTATATAGAACGATAGAAATGCGGATAAAGTACACCCTTAAGAAAGGGAGCGAGGAGAAGGAAAAGAAAGCCAAACAGGTGGACAAGACTGCGAAGATTTAATGGTTTTAACGTCGAGGCATGACATCTCTTGAGTTTCGATGTCAAGCACCCAAACCTGGTTAGCGCGCCCAAAGCCACCTCAGCGATTCTAGAACCACTCTTGATGACCTGCCGCTGCTTTTACACGCGATTATGTCGCCCATCAGGTGCTTGCCAGCCACTTTAGCCACGCCCGGCGGTCTCTCTGAGCACGCATTTGGGCAGAGTCGGAACAGAACAATACATAACAAGCACAACCTTAATATAAACCACAGCGCCAAGCCCTCTGGTTCTGCCTGTTCCAGCACACCCTTCAATATCGACTGACTTTGTTTTCCCCCTTTTACTACATACATCCCTTTGCCAAGTCGTTACAAAGATCATATAACGCTGAACTTTTTAGAACAGGCTCTTTAATGGCTATCTACTAAGCTTAGTAGCCTCCAAGGTGGCCGGGAATGCACATGGCAAAATCAACTTGTGAGTGAGATGGACAAAGCACACACCAGACCATGAATTGGTCACCTATCAAATAACATGATCATGTGCGAATTATCTCTTACCAACCTGGACCCAGGGCTCTTCAGATCTTTACCTAGAAGTATCTGCGGCTCGCTCAGAATTGTGGCCCAGCTTACTCAAAGAACGGTTTTATGGGTTTTCGGAATTGGGTGGGGATGAGCTTGATATAGACAAGGTGGAAAAGATACTCTGTACAAACTACAAAAAGGCACAGAGCAATGCGGTGCTTCAAATAGTCGTTGTCCCGATTTGTCCCACCTGTTCTGCTGTCCCCGCGGTCCGCCAGGTCAGACAGAGGGGGCCTTTCACTTGGCAGAGATTATGTGTATGTACGCTGAATATCTTGTGAAGAACTGTAACTGTTTGACAGAGGAAGACTACGAAATCGCCGAGAACATGCCGGCCCAACTTGTCAAGACACTGGACCCTAATCGCGGTCTGCGGCGACGGTGGGAAGCTGCCTCGCTTGGGAACCGAATTTGTCTCACGGAAGGCACACGTAGTTATGGAGCTTGTCATGGAGTATTTCTCCCAGCAAACGCCGTGCTAGACATGATGGCTATTGTACTTATACTCCCTTGGTATGCGCCAAAGGGTTGCTAGATCAGCGACTGCTCTGAACAAAGGCATCTCAGTCGCTTCATTGGCCTAGGTTTTAAACGCTGATAACATATGCTGCGACGTCAGTACAGCTGTCATGTAGTGTGCCATCCTGATATCCCCAAGGCACTAGGAAATCGATCGTCGGCCGCGAGGGGTAGGAGAGAGGTCAAAAATTATATCTCAAAAGGTATCTTATCCAAATCTGGTTTGCTAATAAGAATATACAGTTAGCCGCGGGGTTGGCATGCTACCTATAAGCATTGAGTTAGGGCTTGTGCACTGATCTAGAATCAGAGGGCTTGGCACTGTAGGATTTTATTGATGTTAACCTTGGTATTCCAGAGTATTGGTGTGTATGAATATTTCGCACACTTGTTTCATAGTCACTCTGTGCACACACAACGATCACTCTTTCCACGGTTCTGACAGGGCCTCTTGAGCAAAAAGCGGCACCGAAAGCGACCCATTGGAACCATCGGGGACGGACAAGATCTATGGAAAATCTAAACATCAACAAGATGGGCTGACGACGTAGCGGGAACTATGGAATGGTCATTCCGGACCAGAGTCCACCGGCTATGTACATTTGTTTCCCTGGAACTACTAACTGGTGCTGTGTCCCTCTCGCTCCGTCCTGTAGCAATTGGGTTCTCAGCAGACCTCCATTCCACGCTTATACTTGGGCAACTATTGACTTGCCTGAGCGAGTTTCTACGGAACGAAAAATAAAAAAAGCGGCACAACCAATGGGCAAAATAGCCCCGCGGACTTTGTTATCTGGAAGATGATGGTATATGTGAATAATATGTGGTAGGAAACCAATCCTTGGGTATCAGTCATCTCTCGCTTCTTTCGTGCCACGTCAAGCTGTCGGAGATAGCCCTCGTGGTGCAGGATGAGATAACAAACAACGTTCGCAGTAACTATACAACTCCGAACGGGGAATCGTCCTGACCGATCCAGGGTCTATGCAATGCCCGTACGATAGTTCAACCGTATATTTATATGACATTAGATGGAACGCATTTCCTTCCGGTAACTGTTCAGTCGAAAGTTGTCTTTTTGCCTTGCCCCTCGACAATGGCGCCACTCAGCTTCTGCACGGTCGACTCGGCATATCTCGAGTACTCGGGCTTCGCGTGTTTAGCCCGTGCTGGTCTCTCCTTGGCTGTGTTGTCCTCCTCAAAGTCTCCCAGCTCGGCCTCGCCGCCGTTATTCGCATCGTTCTTGTTCTTTTCGCCGTTCTTACCGAAGCGCTTGTTATACCGGGTGGTTGCGTCTTCCGCAAACTCAATCCTCATGCGGCGACCGAGAACCTGATTCACCCAAACCTTCCTCTGCCGAGGCTTATGAGGCCTCCCGCGCTTGGTAGCCTCCGACTCGGATTCGACTTCGTCCTCATCATTTTCCGCAACGAGCTTGAACCCCTTCACTGCCACCTCGGCGGCTGCTAAATCCTCAAACTCCACCCAAGCATAGCCCTTGCACTTTCCAGAGTCCTGGAAAGTCGCGAGGTGAACATTGGAAACGGTGCCGCATTTGGAAAAGTGTTCCTCAAGGATCTCTTTGGTGGCATCGAAGCCCAGATTGCCGACGAATACACGTTTGGATGGGGGTCGGCCAGAGGCACCACCAGCGGTGGTGGCATCTTTCCCGCCCTCTTGCTTCTCCGGACGACCCTGGAAGTTCTTCGCATCCTTAATCAGCACACGGCGCCCTGAGAGCAGTTGCTCGCTGAGTTGCATTGCATCCTGCACGGCTTTGGGGTTGGTGAAATCCACGTAGGCAAATCCTTTGTTTTGCGCTTTCCCGTTTCTCTCCTGGCCCTTCGGTAGATGGATCCGAGTAATCGTAGCATCTGTGAATGAGCAGTTTGTCGTAAAAAACCGCCGTAGATCGTCTTTGGTGATGGCGAATCCTAGATTTCCTATCCAGATGCCGTATTCTGAGCGCTTCTGCGGCGCAGCTTCAGCAGTCTCTGCTTGCTTTTCGGAATCGGGATTCTTGCTCGCCTTGGTCGATTCATCTTTGGTGCTCGCATCGGGATCGGCAGCCTTCTTTTTGGCCTTTCGCAGAGCTTTCTTTGACGGCGGCTCAGGCGCGGAGACATCAATCTCGATTTCGGGGACGTCGAGAAGCTTGCGCTTCTTGTGGTTTCCTTCTCCGATAGACTCCATTCTGTCCACCCCCATAAGTAGCAATATATATCTCAAGTACAACGCTAAATATCAGGCGAAACCTGATCTTAGGTTCAAAATAGAAGTCTTTTGGCTGCTTGGAGGCTATACAAGAGCGTTGATTTTTCTCCCAAGCCAGACCTCTTTTTTTTTTCCCTTTTTGACTGGCAGAATCGCTCCGCTTTTTGATTCCCCGGCTCGAACGGCGCTGCTGGATCCATCGGACAACACCAACGCGGAACACCACCAAAGCCCAATCCGAGTTTTGGACTATCGAGTCTTGAACAAACGAACTTCGGACCGCTAAGATTCGATCACGCGATAGTTCATCCTGTTCACGGTCCTGAGAAAAAATCATGTCTAACGAAACCGACGAGGCGCGTTCTGTCAGCCTGCCTGATGCCGAAGCCCCTACAAAGCAGTCCTACCGGTCCTACAAGTGAGTCGGCGCCGACATGTACTATGGCCGTTCATGGAGCTAATCTGGATTCTCCTCTTCTACAGGAAGAAGTTTGCAAAACTCAAGATCCAATTTGAGCTGCGAATGAAAGAAAGCGAATCGCTCATCCGCGAGCAACTGCGCATCGAAGATCTGTCGAAACGGATCCAGGAGCAGAATGAGTCCGTCTTTGTCTATTCTCTTACCATTCCTCCATCATCTAACTTATCTCTAGCCAGCTACTCGAAGTTCTTCTCGAGTTCAACGACGCCGTTCAGGTTCCACCGAAGCTTCGATATGACCTGAGTGCCCCTGGGGACGACGCCTTTCTCCCCACCCCTGAGAGAGAACTTTCGCCTTCTTACAACGACCCCGCGTTGGCCGCCTCGGTGCTCCGGAATGCAAAGGACGAACTGGCAGCCGGCCATATAAACCCCGAGTCATATCAGACGTTAGAGGATGGCGTCAAGCGAGGCACAGCCTTTGCACCCCGATTTCGGTACGCTGATTTGATCAATGTGCCACATTCCGCGCCACCAGCAGAGGCTCAAAATGGCACTGGAAATCCCAGCTTGGAACATAACCTGGGGTTCCTCACTCCAGAGCATGAAACGGAGTACCGCCTCGCTACGGATGCCAAATCAGGCGACATGTCGGCCGCCCTTCAAATGGCTCGTGCTCCAGAGAAACCAACCGTGATGGAAAGGGAGCGGGAGCTGCTTCTGAGAAGCTCCGTTTCGGTTCACAACTGGTTGCGGAAGAATCAACCCAACGTCTTCCTCCAAGACAATGAGAATGCTTCCGAAAAGTCCGGGTCCCGACCCTCCAACTTGCGCACCTCAAAGCGATCTGCTCCCGCCTATCGAAAAGACGAGGACACCCACGACGAAGACAGTGTGATGGCAGATACCGCACCCACTTCTGGAGGCTCCAAGGCGAAGCGGAAGCGCGATGAGGAGGCCACGCCCCGGGCCAAGGCGAGCAATAGCCGCTCGACCCGAAAGAAGAAGGAGGATGGTACCCCCAGCGCGAAACGCCCTACGAAGAGATCGTCTGGCGTTGGCGCATGAAGGCCTGGCGATGCTTCAGACATTCCACCATGTATTACTAGTTTTCTTTCCTTTGTTCGTTCACTTTGGGCTAAACGTCGCGATGGCCTTCCCCGTACGACATGGCTTGCTTCTCTCCATTTCTCTTTTTACCTTGCTTACTGTATTCATATGACTCTACAGATGCTTTGCACCGGCTGTTTTTTGCTTTCTAGTGCCAGTTATACTAGAGGTGCTTCTATATATTATCGATAAAAAAAAGCTTTCTGATACCCTGGCATTATTCGCAGTTGCATAAGCCTCTAGTTATGTAGATACGTGCTCAACTGTGGAGCCCGGCTATCAATGCAAGATCGGATGTTTGCCATGTTTGCTCACGAGGCCCAAATCTTTCTTGAGCTCCAGATCGCAGCCCACCTCCTCGTTTACAACATCATTTGTCAATAATTCTAGAATTCCATACCTCGATTGACGGGGTGGAAACATCTTTTATAATCACAGAAAATGGCAATCACAATTTTACCGCCCGTCGCGGACAATGTCGACGTCCCCTACCCAGACTCAGACTTTGACGAAATGTCGGTCGACTCCGACGGCGGCGTCGATCTCACACCAGCAAAATCACGACCGACAAAGCGGGTGCGGTTAATAGAAGGAACAGACATCGGGACGGGGGTTATCACACCGGGCGAAGTCGTCACGGACGATCCACAGTGGATGAGGTGAGCAATCCTGCCCTCCTGTCTACACATCTACACTTCGTCGATAGCGGATTAACCGAAAATAATACTCCTGCAGAGGCCATGGAACATACATCAACCCACTCTCAACATCCATAATCGCAACCGTCGCCGGAACCGTCCAGAAAACAAACAAGCTCCTCTCCGTGCAACCGCTGCGCGCGCGGTACAGCCCTGAAATCGGCGACCTGGTCGTCGGCCGGATCGTCGAGGTGCAGTCGAAACGGTGGAAAGTCGACGTCGCGGCTCCGCTCCTCGCCTCTCTCCCGCTCTCCGCAATTAATCTCCCCGGCGGCATCCTGCGGCGCCGCACAAGCGCCGACGAGCTGCAGATCCGCACCTTCTTCAGTGAGGGCGACCTGCTCGTCGCCGAGGTGCAGACAGTCCACCAGGACGGCGCGGCGTCGCTGCATACCCGGTCGCTCAAGTATGGGAAGCTCCGGAACGGTGTGTTCCTTGCGGTCTCGGGGACGGGGGGTAGTGGTGCGTCTAGTTCGTCGGCGAAGGGCGGGATAGGCGCGGCAGGGTCAGCGGGAGGCGGCGGGGCGGGTGTGGTCCGCTCGCGCAGGCAGATGTTTACGATCCAGACGTCGAATGGCGGCGGCGAGGTGGATGTTGTCCTCGGGGTGAACGGGTATATCTGGATCTCGAAGCATGCGGAAGGGACGGCGGCGGCGTCGTCGGCGACGGAGAGCGTGTCGATTACGCGGATGGAAGAAATGGTTTCGAATTCAGTGTATTCGAGTCAGAATGATGAGATTGCACCTGCGACGCGGAGGGAGATTGCGCGGTTGACGCAGAGTATTCGGGTTCTGGTCCAGGGAGGGTTGCGGGTTGATGAGGAGACGGTTACGGCGGCGTATGAGGCGAGCCTGCAGGTTGATCTTGAGCAGGGTGGGGATGAGGATTATGATGAGGATGGCCGACAGAGGGAAGGCCGGGAGTATCTGGAGGGGAGCCAGGCTCGGCGGATTATACAGCTGGTGACGAGCCGGCAATAGCTGAATGACAAAATGATACCCAGTGGCCGTGCCGCACCCTTACCGTATGGAACCTGATGCTGGACACATACTGTATTTTCCAGCTCAAAGGCCGAGCCCACTAACACCATATCGGCAAGGAGGCTTAAAACTTTCGAGTCCGATCCGGGGTTTAGTCTGTCGCTGCGGGGCATCTGCTCGCCGGCCGTTGACCCCCCGCATCGTGCTATCTACCCCTGCGCGGGGTCCATATTCAAGGTACTTATCTTTGAATACCCCTCCTGTAATTCCCAGCAACTCTCCTCCATACACTCTACCACTGCACCTCAGTTTAGCTCAGCTTATGCTCATTAATCGCCATCTATCACCATGTCCCGCGTCCCACCAGACGAATACCTCGCGCGCGCATACGCCCTGTCCACAACTAGCGAAGCCCGCACCCTCTACAATGAATGGTCCTCGCTCTACGACACGGACCTAAACGGCGCGGGATATGCCTCTCCGCGTCGTGCCGTCGAGACGGTTCTCAAATACCTCCCTACCTCCTCTTCATCATCACCCTCGCAAACGATATCAGCATCCGAGACTTCAGAGCCATTGGAAATCCTCGACGCAGGCTGCGGTACGGGCCTTGTCGGAACATACCTCTCAACCTCGGCGCTCTCGAACAAATCCAAATTCACCCTGCAGCTTGACGGCCTCGACCTCAGCGAGGGCATGCTCTCCGTCGCACGCGAAAAGAACATCTACACCTCCCTCCATGCCGCGGACCTGAACGAGCCCATCCCCAAACCCTCAGGAACATACGACGTCGTGATTTGCGTCGGCACACTAACAGAAGGCCACGTGGGACCGAATGTGCTAGGGGAGTTTGTAAGGGTTGCTGCGCCTAGCACTGGGATTGTTGTTGTTACTGTTCATGACAAGGTTTGGGAGAGTATGGGGTTTAAGGCTGAAGTGGAGAGGTTGGAAGAAGAGAAGAGTGTAAGTGTTCTTGCTACGGAGGAGTTTGGGATTTTGGAAGGGGATAGTAAGGGCGGGCGGATGGTTGTTTTGAAGAGGCTGTAGATAGGTCGCGATCTCTGGTAGCCATGAAATGTGTATAGACATATAAATGTCGAGGGTCTAGGTGGTGAAATTGGGACACAAGATTTGCTTTTATGCTTTCTTTGGGAGATTTGTTTGGCGTTCTTGCTGAGGCCTGGTATAGTGCTATCTTAACTGTATGCCATGGAAGAATTCACGTTCTACAGTACCGCTGTTGGTGCAGGCGACTAGCCCCAGGACTAAGAGACATAGGGGGGGGGGACCAGGCCGAGAGAACGAGCCTCGGTAAACTATTTCAACCACTCGGGCGACAGGTTAAAAAGACCCTCACAATAGCGGCATGTTCTTTCATTTCCATTCATTGTTTTTGGAACCATAACCCTCGCTATGAGCAATACTGAGTTGGTGGCTATCCCACCTCAATCAGTCACTGCGCCTTTAACACATGATGATACTCGAAGAGCATCCCCTCACCCGGAAGATGTAGAGGCAGAGTCGATAGGCAGCAGACAAGCCGGACAAGAGCTTTCCCCAGTAGATGGAGGCCCTGCGGCTTGGAGACTGCTGTGCGCAGCTTTTGTGTTTGAGACCTTACTGTGGGGTAAATTCCTCCTATAAATCAAATTGATACATAAATGACTGACAGGTTTCGCACAGGCTTCCCTCTCTCTTTCGGCGTCTTCCAAGACTACTACTCCAAAGTCCCCGAGTTCGCCAATAGCCGCTACATCGGCGTCGTGGGCACGATAGCATCTGGATTCGGGTATCTAGGAGCCCCCGTCATCATGCCGATTATCCAACGGTATCAGAAGTGGCGGCGCCAGATGATCTGGATCGGCTGTGCGTTCATTTATCCCTCCCAGTTTTCAGCATCCACCACAGAGAATTGATTCCTTCTAGGGCCAATCTGCATCATCGGCCTCGTAGCCGGCTCCTTCGCCTCCACCCTCGAAGTCCTCATCCTAACCCAGGGCGTCGCCTACGGCCTCGGCTTCCTCATCTTCTACTACCCGATCCTCAGCATGGTCAACGAGTACTGGATCGCGCGCCGCGGGATGGCCTACGGGCTCCTCTGTGGCGCCTCCGGTGTCTCGGGTTCCATTATGCCCTTCGTGCTGCAGGCCCTACTCGCAAGGTACGGGTACCGAACGACGCTCCGCGCCGTCGCAGTGGGACTCACCTTGCTCACGGGGCCGCTCATCCCGCTGTTGAAGGGCCGTTTGCCGGCACCCTCATTGGAGCGCGCGAACATCCCTAGAACAAACTGGACCTTCCTCCGTAGCCCGCTCTTCTGGCTCTACTCCGTTGCGAACCTCCTCCAGGGATTCGGGTACTTTTTCCCAGGGCTGTATCTGCCGTCTCACGCGTCAACCCTGAAACTAGGCGATCGCAGCGGCGCGATCCTGCTTGCGTTGATGAGCGTCTTCCAAGTCGGCGGACAGTTCGTCTTCGGGTCACTCTCTGACCGCAGCAACAAAGTCCCCCTAAATATCCTCGCCTGCACATCCACTATCGTTGCGGCAGTCGCCTGCCTCACCATGTGGAGGCTCGCGACCACCTTTCCGGTGCTCATCATCTTTGCCATCGTATACGGCTTCTTCGGCGCCGGGTTCACGGCCATCTGGGCGCGGATGAGCACAGCGATCACGGACGACGTGACTGCTGCGCCGATGGTCTTTAGCTTACTGAATTTTGGCAAGGGAATTGGGAACGTGCTTGCGGGGCCGATTGGGGGGTCGTTGGTTGCTAGTTCGCGGTCTGCTGGTGTTTCGCCGTCGTCTTCATCCATGTCCTATCGCTGGGTTATTGTCTTTACCGGGGTTTGTATGTTTGCGAGCGCCTGTACGATCTGCGCGCGGTATTTGAGGGTAATTACTGGGCTGGTTGTGCGGTGATAGTGTGGGATTTGGCAGGCAGGATGCTTCCTGTTCGATGCTCGACATACTGGTGGTGAACCAAGTTAAGAGAATGTGGGTTGCCGAAAGTCGAACATTCTGCAAAGTGTTTGAGGACTTTGATGCTATCCGCGCACCAAGCTTTAATGGCAGTGCCCTAGTATGGTAGTAGGTAAGGTGTGTAGCTAGCAAGGCCGGTGCGTGTATAGCGGTCCCCTTAGTATATGCATACATAGGGCTTTGAGACACACTCCATGGCCTTAGAAGTGTTTCTTTCCTTTCAGTAACTGTGCTTGGAGATTCTTATATTGTTTGTATCCTGGTATCATTGAGGTGTTCAATGGGACACAACGAATTACGATATCCCAGTTTGTGGTTTGTTTGTGGCGGTCCTTTTTCCGCATCGATAAGGAGACCCCGCATCACGTGGTGATAGCCCAACTTTTGATTGGTGCCTGAGGTTTCACTCCGCAGCAAAATCATGCAGAGCAATGAAAATTCTGAGAGGGGTCAATATAAAATTATCAAGCAAGAAGAAGAGTCCTAATACATGTTTAGGTGACTATCCTCGCCCCATAACTCAAAGTAAACTCCGGTGTCGAGCGTGCAGGAAGAGGAGTAGCAGGAGCGGAAACCCCACGTCATCCGACCCGAAAACTAATTTATTTGCTTGTGCTCCTCGTATCTTTCTTCTTTCATCTCTCTAACATCCATCTTCACCTTCACGCTTTGATTCTTTATTCGAGGCTACAATGTCATACATTTCTCAAAGAACCACTCTATTTTCTCCAGACTCAATACCCTATAAATAGTGCCGTCTGATAGCTGCACTCCTCCCTATTCGCCGTACTCATACTCGAAATCCACTGCACCTGCACCTCTTATCGCTCGAACTTTCAACGTGAACAGGCACCCTCGTTTGTTCTTGAATACTGTCTCAAACCATCTTAACAAATATCCGCCTTCACCATGCCTGATCTTCGACGCCAGGTGCTCGAGAGTGGCAAAACCATCTCTCGCAAAGCCGCCTCTAGGGAAGGCTCTCGTCGGACCTCGCGCACAAACTCTGCCCAAAACTCTAACCACACGTCTCGAAATGCAAGCAGGCAAGCGTCAGATGACGAGGACGCAAACTATCTCAGCGATGACACCGCAATCAGGTCAGTACATTTTTCGGATGATTTTTGTGTTTCCGCACCGCGGAATGATGTCATATTTGGGAGAGATGTTAATTTTCGAATCCCCTGCAGCCTCGGTTCTCTCGACGAAGTAGACAGCCTTGACGCGGAGGTTAATAACGGCGACTGGGCTCACGAACTCCACGAAGTCGTCGAGGATATTCTGGATCGCAAGCGCAGCAGTGTGTTGGGTCGCGAAGAGACTTATGCTGCGTACTGTCGCCTCTCCAAGTTCCACTATGTGGAGGAGTCGATTCGCCGTCAGGTCCCGGACCTTTTGGCTGCGTTTTGCCGCAGCATCAAGTTTGAAACTAGTGTGCGAGAGTCCACACTGGCCATGCGCGCTCTGGAGCTCTTGGCTATTACCGCGTCGGACTATACTATCTTTGAGCACGCGGAGCCGCTGCTCACCCGTACGATCCGCGACTCGACGTCCACTGCTGTGAAGGCGGCAGCGATCCACTGCCTGGGCACATGCACCATGTTTGGCGGTGCTGGGGATGATGGCATTCTGGACCAAATGACGTTCCTTTTGGATATTGTTGCTTCGGACGGACAGTCCATTGATGCGCAGGACGACTCTACGTGCGTCGCCGCGGCGCTGCAGGAATGGGGCTTCATGGCAACAGAGATCGAAGATCTTGAAAGCGAAAGCGAAGACTCGATCCAGATCTTTATGGATCAGCTGACGAGCGGCGAATCGAACGTTCAGATTGCCGCTGGGGAGAATATTGCTCTGCTATATGAAAAGAGCTACACCCCTCAAGAGGACGACGACGATGAAGGCGAGGACGAGGATGCCCACGGTGGTCACGACAGCGACTCCGAAGAAGAATCCTTCCGCACCGGCCCTAAGCTCGTCAAACGGTACAACGCATACCACAACACGCCCGAGCTGGAGCGCCAACTGCAATCCCTAGCAACAGTCCACACCAAGCGCATCAGCAAGCGCGACAAGAAGAGCCTCCACACCAACTTTGCATCTATCCGCACAACCGTCGCCAACCCGCGCCGCGGGCCCATGTACAGCACCGCTATCGACCAAGACACAAACCGCCACTACGGCAACAAGCTCACCGTCAAGATCGGCCGCCAGGGCGTGATGCACATCGACCGCTGGTGGAAGTGGATCCGTCTCAACTCGCTGCGCCGTGTGCTGCAAGGTGGCTTCGCCGTCCACTACTTCCAGGGCAATCGTGCGGTCCTTGATAGTCTGCCCGTGGTGATGGTCCGGATGGATACACCGGCCGACCGCAACGCTCCGAAGAAGGCCGCGAGGATGCGACAAAATCGGCGCTGGGCAATGCAGGAGTACTCCGACGAGGACTAACCGTATCTTCCTTTATTTTGTCAACGATGAGACGATTCATGGCGATATCTGCGAACTACATGTCCTTTTATGCTATTTAAAGCTTGGAATTTTACCCCTCGGCCTCGTTTGTCCAATTCTATTTCAATTTTGAGAGGTGTGTATTGTTGCAGAGGCCAACACAGAGCCAGAGACCCCTTGTTTGAGGCTGAGTGCCTGAAGCGTGTAGATCAGTTTGGCCACAATCAGGCCTTGCATAACATGGAGAGTGCTGATTTGGAATCAGGCTTCACCCGTGACTGGCAGGCAAGACTTTTTGAATAATTTCATCCCATTGGACTCATCTAGAACTTTATACCAACGGAGCCCAGCCTCCTCAACGAGCTACTCTTAGCAACCCTAACCATCCACTATATAATATTGTTCAAGGAATAGCCTGCACTCTTATTATGCTTACACGTACTCTTGTGCCAAAATTTGTGCTAAAACCCCACGCAATCCTTCCCTCCCGATACCCTAGTGTAGTCCCAAGTTCTATAAGAGTACCCGGACTCTTATAAAAGCTATTCTATATCTAAACACTAAATGAACCCCAATTATGGTTGAAGCAAGATTCACAGCAACACTGAATAGAGACACTAATACATGTTCCTTAACGCCACGCCAGTACATACGCATGGAAATGTTTAATGAACGGAGAGTAAAAAAAACCAACCATTCCCAATCAAACGCCCTTAAACCAGTTATGCTCCAACGCTTGACGCGCCGTAATCCGTCTTCGGGGATCAAAACAAGTCATGGCACATACAAGGCTTTTAAAGTCATCATCGACACCCTTCCAGAACGCGAAAGGCTCGCGCGGGGTCTCCTGGTCGAATCCGTCCCGAGTCACTTCGAAAACGCGAACCCATGGGTTATTATTATCATCACCAAGATACTTCAAGAACCCATTGAGCCCGTCTTCATCTGCAAAGTAAGAGATCTGGCGCTCGATTACGATGGCGAGGGGATCGACGCCCTCTTCCAGTTCGTTTTCTCGAACTGCGAAAATGATGCGCTTGTGAACGGCGTAGATGCACTACATACATAGCCAACTTTAGTTAAATACTAGTGCTGGGCTTAAGAGTCTTTTTTTTTTTTTGTTTTTTCTGGGTATGGGAGACTTACAATAAGAGCAATTGAGAAAACATCTGAAGGCTTGTTAACACGCCCTCTTGCGTGGGCTTCGGGGCTCCTCCACATCCAGTTGCCGGCTTGTTTCCCGACCATATCGCACCCTAGGGGGATATGAGCTGCATCTTCCAGATCACCAAGCTGGACTTGGTGAACGAGAATTCCATCATAGCAATTTTGCCACTTCACAAAGACATTGTCTGCTTTTATATCTATAAAGAGTTGTAAGTTTGTTGTTGTTGTTGTTGTCTAGTATTCCTAAAAGAAACAACAGCAGCAGGGGGAAGGAAAATATGTATCTGTGTGAACAATATCCCAGTCATGAAGCTTGGCAAGCCCAGTAAGTGCATCCTTGAGGATTTTTTTTTAAATCACCACAAGGTGGCAAGTCCTTCTGAGCAAGAGTTAAGAGATGACCCGTGAAGTGTTCGAAAACAAACATAGATTTGTCGGGGATAGTGTCTACAGCAAGCCGGACATGGCTTGCATCATTGCCATGTAGGCGATTATTGACTTCTCGAAGATCTTCAAAGTTCGCGGGATGTATGTACTTTAATATGAACTTGTGACCATCCGCGCTACATAAGGAGTATAAGCAGTCATCCTGCAGAACATCTTCAATGGTGTAAGTGCGACCAGATAGGCCGGTATGCTGTGTAGAAAGCAGAGGGTTGCTTGAAACTGTGCTGGTTGTGCGATAGAAAAGACGCTTTGATGCTAAGATTGATGTGCGCTGGAGAGCGCTCAGGTACGGTTGGCTTTTGCAACAGCGGCTCACTAGAAGAGCTAGAGACCTTAGGGCCAACATTATTGGAGGCAGAGCCGGGTGAGAATCGCTGGGAGTTCTTCGAATTCATTCTCCAGGGAAAGAGAGACGTTTCCTACTAACTCAGAAAACAACAATCACATGATTAAATCGGTCAACATTGGCGCTGGTTTTGGGGTGAGGAGAGGCAGGGCAAACTGCTTCCATTTCTAGGGCTATCCGGATGGTGGGCCTTCTCTGTCGACCTCCATCAGGGTCAATGAGGTGCACACCTCCAGTCTATCTATTTAAATATATTATCTGTTATGTTACTTAATAGTGTTTGCCGGAACAACAAAAGCAGGGCTTCCGCCAGATATCAAAATAATTGAGTGATCAATGAGTCATAAATAACAGTTCATAAACGGGCATACACACTAGATCTATCGCCATCCATCTTCTTCCCATACCAGTTATCCTCTGGCATGGCACACGTAGCAATTCCCTTTTCTACATCCACACAACCAGATCTAGCACGCTATTCTATGTGATCGAATACCAAACAGAGCATTCAGGGCTTAGTGCAATCGGTATTGCAGTGTTTCAACTCAGGTCTGAAAAACCGGCAGAACCGTGCCCCAGCTCCCCTTCGTCCTCTCTTCCCAGTAACCCTCCTTGCCAGCCTTCAGCCTCCAAAGAGACTCGCCTTCCGGCGCCTCATCAACCTTCGAGAACCATCTCGGCTCCCAGCTCTCGCCTGCATTCTCCATGTCGCGTCGCCGCGCGCGCTGAGCCTCTTCAAGCTGGACCTTCACCTCCTCCGCGCGGTCGACGTCCCCGTCCTCCAGGGCACGCTGATCGGGCCGGAGACGCGAGTCCGTGGCGGGGAGTTTCTCCTTCTCGATGGGCGTGATTTCATTCAGGGAGGCGGCGAAGGTGGTGAGACCGTAGTGTTTGGGTGCATTATTGACGAGGGCGCCGGCTGTCCAGAGGGTAGCAGAGGCGGAGCCGTTACGTGTCGACTGCAGCGTGCCAGTCCAGGTTCCTGCGATGCCGAGCGGGGAGTCGCGGCCCGAGGCGTCGATGAGTTTCGTCGTGACTTCTTCGGACCGGCCCGAGAACATGCCGCCGGCTTTGAATGTGGAGATTGTGCGGGCGCCCGAGGTCTCGTTGATGACCGTCATCTCGCCGACAGGCTCGACGTATTTTTCGCCTGCGATGATGTTGCGCAGGAACGAGGTCGCGGGAACCCAGGAGAAGTGCTCGCCAGTTGGGTGGAGTGTGATGCGGAGCTTGCCCTCCGTGACAATTTCGGCCGATTTGCCCCAGAATTTCTGCGAGGGCCGCGGGGACTGGGTCAGGGACCAGTCTTTGCTGTCTGCTTGGTAGGCGAGTTGCACAGGGCGGTGTGAGACTTTCTCCGCGACGAAGCGGAAGCCCATGTCCTCGCGGACAAGTTCGAAGGTTTCGCCGAGCATAGGGTTGAAAGGTTTGCGGATTGCGCGCTCGCGCACGCGGTTAGAGGAGAGGGAGGAGAGGGCGAAGGCGGTTACTTGGAGGAGGCGGTCGTTGGGATCTGGGAGCTGCGCGGCTTTGTCGAGGACGGAGGAGTATTCCATAATTTCAGCGGCGCGTTGGAGAAGGGAGAGGGGTTCGTTGGAGGAGACGGGCATGGAGATTTGTGACAGGTCCTTGCCAACATTCTTGCGCAGGAAGCCGATGAGGCTTGGGGGCATCACTGTCGGCGCGAGGATGTTGTTTCGACGGGAGACAACGTCTAGCGGGAGGGGAGTGAGTGTTTTAGGTCGCGCAGGGAATAGTGGAGAGTATTGATCATGAGCGCCTCCGATGCTTGAACGCGGTTTTGACACGTCGTCCTCGCTGTCGGACGGAGCATCGTCGGCGGTGGCATCCGCTGACCCATCTGCAAGTGTATCCTCGTCGCTGTCGCCCTTGATCGTAAGCAATGGAGATTCGCCGTCGACCGCGTCAAAGAACTCCTCGGATCTGTCCGATTCTACGCTCAATCGCGAGGCCGCAGTGGGCTCTGGAGGTTGACGGCGCTGCTGGCTCTGCGTTATCAGGAGCGAGAACTCGCTAACGACTTGGTCGAGATCATGTAAAAGAGCCATCAGACCATCATGAACATCGTTGGCTTGCTCTGTACTAGCCAAACCACCAGGTTTGCGCTCGACCGAAGTGTCGCTGGGGGCTGACAGTTTGGTTGCCGCATTGGAGGTCTTCCGCTTCCAGAACGACCGCTTTTCCTCGCCATTTGTCTCGACAGGATGAGGACTGGGAGACCTTCCAGACCGCCCACGCGATGGTGGTGGCTGGGGGCTGATGTACTTTGGGTCAGTATCCTTGGCCAGGCGCCGGACAGAGTCACGGGATCCTGAGACACGGCTGACCAGGTCGGCAACCTGCGCCCATTCGCGCTCTTCGGCAGCGTTGGTGAGGAAACGCTGCGCCGGTAGCCGGAGCGCCGCGTGAGGATGTAGATGCTTCGGCGAGTGACCGTACTCATCTTCCGCGGCGTTTTTGGAAGATGATGCCTTTTCTAGCACGCGCTTCCACGCCACAAATTCGGCGTCGTTGCGCGCGCGGAGGTGCCAGACTTCTGTGCCGGAATCGATGGAAATCTCGCGCGATTTCTCGTTGCACGCTACCGCCGCTAGGTTCAAGGGGATTGAGCCCCGGAGAGTAGCAGAATTGGGGTCGTGAAAGTAGGATAGGGTAGAAGAGGTGAAGTCGAGCGAAAAGAACCGCCGTGCCCATCCCTGATGACGCTTACGGCGACGCTTGAGCAGAATCCCGGTATGTATTGTCGTCGTAGAATCACTTCCCTCCTGTACTTGAATCTGTGGCGGCATTTTCGCAATAAGGCTGTTACCCCGCCTTCGCGACACCGACACTTTCCCGATCTCATTGGCTTCGCCTGGTGTAGGTAGACTGGGGGTATGGACCGTCGGAACAGCTTGCGGAGGCAACGCAGTCGGATACGTGAGCAGCACAAGCGTCACCGTCTTCGAAATCTGCTTTGAGAACGTGTTGTCCAAGACGAGCGCATAGTTGCCGCCCTCATGCGGAGGGACATCGTAGGTACCCTGAACGATCTTGTCGGCTTCGCATTTTCCGACCCAGCGAATCTGCTTCAACCCCATTGCCGTCAACTTTTCAATGAGAGAAGTAGAGGCATTCCGCGAGCTGCCGTTGGAGAGGTTCTCACTCGAATCATTGCTCGGAGTATCGCTCGACAAGTTAGGGGTGCTGAGGACGCCGGATTGGCCGGGATGCTTGAAGATGCCAAAGTTGAGCGATTTCTTGTGCGGTTGGATGCTCCAGGAGATTGTATGATCGGATTTGATGGGTACCCAACGGACAAAGTACGACTGAACGAGGATCAGGGTTGGTTAGGCACAGTTGTGGTGGTGGTGGCTGGTCGCATTTGCGGGCGCGGATTATCTCACCTTGCTGTGAACCTCGAGCTCTTCCATCGCTGCCATGGCTGCGAGAGTGGACAGAAATGCCAGTTATGACGACAGACGACTGCACAGGGTCCGATTGACGTGTCGCGGTGGAGAGAAGGGTTTATGAGGGACGTAGGATAAGATCGGTGCCTGGGGAGCGGGAGACGCGGATTCACGAGACCATAGACAGTGGCACAGCTAACAGGTGAGAATCGGAGAATTATCTATGCAAGTGAGGGGCAGTTGAGGGTGTAAGCCGAGAGATTGAGGAAACGAGACAAAAAAAGAGGGAAAAGGAAGAGAGATGTCATATCCGGGGCCTTATTATTTAATAATCTGTCATCTGCTGGTGGAATGCGGAGAGTGTTTTGAGCCTACGAGAAACGCCGAGGCCACATTTCAGGGCGCCGTGTTCACATGGACCTTTTGCCCACGAACCAAGGCTCTTCCGCTTGTCGTTATTAAAAATATCTTTGGATTCTACCACACTTTCCCTGCTCAATGGCTCCTTTTCTCCTGCCATGCTATGTACCAAAAAAGGCCAAGAGGACACCTGTCCCCGCAGTAAAAACAAGTTGAGGAATATTACACATTCGAGGAAAAGAATAGATGGTGACACAAATAACAATAGATAGGAATACACGATTCATTAGCGCCGTTTTCCAGATTGCATATTGGCAAACAACAACTTGAATCCATTGCACAGCGCCCGCATGTCCGGGTAAGGGTTGCGCTGTAGCTCGTAGCCCTGCGGAATTACCTTTACCGGCCAACTGTAGACTTCCGCGTGCTCTCCAGCCTTGAAGCAAAGGAAAAAATATCCTGCGTGCTTGGGGTCGATGCAGAACGCGTATGCGGACCGTCGTGGATTAGCCTTGGTGTATGTATTTAGCCATTGATCTAAGAGTATTTGATTAGTATATCGAGTGCCCCACAGAGAAATAGATTAATGACGTACAAGTGGTGTCTTTGGTGCCTTCTTGATACTTCTCATGCAGCATCATTTCATCCACCTTCTTGGCCATTGCTTTGACATGGTTGAAGATCAAATCATCCAGATCGCTGTACGTAAAGCGACCTCCGATCTTGAGCGTTCGCCCAACGGAAAATTCGTTCTCTTTGTCTAGCTCTAACACATCAATATGTTGGAATATACCGTCGGCTACCTTCCAAGTGACAGCCAAGTGGTCCGGTCCTTTTGAGGAGGGCCTGATCACCACATCGCCGCGACTCTGCGAGCCCAGGAACTCCACTGCCTGCGTGGAGTTGAACGGACGGAAAAGAGGGTGCTTAATAACACGCATCGTACGCCCACCAGTTTGTGTCGTGGCTTCAAGCGCTTCACGATCCTGCTGCTCCTGGCGGGAATCCCATTCTCCAGTGTGTACCCGATCAGCAGCTGGACGTGACGGCCGACTGACTTGTTCCTCGCGTAGCGAAACGTTGCAGGTGAACGTCTTCTTGTTCAAGAACATGACCTTGGCCGATACCGTCTGGTGAAGAGAGTATAATGCCCGCACAGGAATATCGTAGCGGTCGGTCATCTCTGATTCACCTGCCAGTGCGTCGATACCACAGTCAAGCTTGCCCTCAATGTGGTCATCGCTGATGCGCTTGATGGAGATTGGGACCACCATGCCTTCAGCTAGTGTGTCATTTGTTTCACCGGTAAGCATCGTGAAGATATCGTCAGAGCTGAGGAAAACAAATTGCTTCCGTAACTCTTCGTAAGGTTGCTGGAGCTCTGCTCGTATCGTTTCAAGTGTAGCACGTTTGCGCTGGTTGAGGTTCTTTTCCAGTTGCTCCGCATATTCTTCCAGAATCAAGTCATTGACACGATCTTGGGCTTCCTCACGAAGAAGTTTGCGCACAATGGCGCCGGCTCCGTTTTCGTCAGTCTCGGCCTTGATGTCCTCCTCGTCCAACTCCAACGCGTCCGCTGCCATCTTGCGGGCAATATCGTAGTCTTCAGGGTGCACTCTGGTGTTGTCGAGGGGATCCGCGTCCGGGTCGGCGTTCTCATAGTCGATGTAGAGGAAACTTGCAGAGTTGTTCCATACCTTCACGCCCATGGCTGGGTATTGTACGCCGACTCCTAGCAACGAATATCGGTTGTTGACCTCTCCTCCAGTCATATTCACAATCTTCAAAAGATGTGCGGCTTTACGTGGCCCTAAACCACAGACATAAGGGAGCAGATTGGCTGTGGATGGGTCCGAGACAGCATCATTGATGTCAACACCAACGAGGTTCACCATGTCGACGAGCGCGGTTTCCAGCTGTTTCAGGAGTAGCTCCTGTGTTACCAGTTGTTGACCTGGCTTGAATTGGATGGATACAATGTCCCGACCTAGCGAAGCGTACTCCTTCAGAGGGCTCTGTAGGTACTTGGCGAGCGCCACACAGTAGTGGGTGAGGGGAGCAAAGCTGGGATGATCCTTCTTCGCGCGTTCACTGTGTTGGTAGAGGCGTGCCACCTCATCGTTGACAGTCACTACCTCCAAACGGTCGCTAACCTCGTCGTCACGGTCGTCTGTGTAGGTTGCGCCTCGAAGGTTTTTCATTTCCACGATGTCAGAGAGTAGCTTGTAGAGTCGTCGTGTCTCAGGAGACATGCCAGACACGCCGATGACGTCCGGCCGTCGGCGAGCCACGAGTTCAACCAAAGCTTCCACATCCTTGCCGTCAGTGACCCCACGATCAATATCACCCAATGACAAGTCAACGAACTTGCCGTTTTCAAGGACGCGACCGTCTTCCTCCACGTAGGCCCAATGAATTGGCTCTCGACCGACGATGCCAGAACCGGTAGACAACGCCAGCACGCGAGGGACAGTACCCAAGATCATACCTTTAGGCTTGTATGGAGCTTGATCTAAGCGCTGAGAGAACGCCTCGCGACATTCCTTTGCAACGTGGTTCTCACATTCCTGGCGGATGTTTTCCTTGACGCTGCGGTTGATGACACGCTCCAGTTTTCCAAGGGCCAAATCCACAACCTCGCGTCGCATGCGATTCCAAGAATCTGCAAGTTCACTGTAGTTGTCCGATTCGATATCGGGGTATAGACGCTGTCGGAAATGGTCAAAGTTTTCAAAGCGCACCTTGACCTCCACCAAGCCCTCTTCTTCCGCCTTCAGCATGCGAAGGAACAGCTCTGGGCGGCGGGCGATATCACTCAGTTGTTGATCCCTAAGGTATTTGAACTCATAGTACGGATGTTGCTCGTCGATGCGGCGCAGACCCTTCTCTGTACGGAAGCAGTCGATAGCACCGTTCATGTAGTACGCCTGGCGAATCACTTTGCGCATCTTCGGGCTCATCACAATTTCTTCCGCGAACAAACTCTTAGCGGCCTTGACAACTTGAGACGAACTGCCAAAGTCATTGTCCACAAACCCATCTGCCATGTCGTCCGGACGCTCAGCGGGGTCTTCCGTATACTGGCGGCGCCCTTCTTTCAAGGCATTCTGTGCAAACGCGTCCGCTGTAATACCAAACGCACGGACGACGCCATAAGCCTTGCTGTTGCGAACTCTCTCAAAGAAGTTCTTCGTCTGCGCTTTTCGCCGCTGGGTTTCGCCCGCATCGCCATTTGTTAATTCCAGATCTCTTCGTTCCGCGGCGTATTGGAAATGAATATAGTCTTGGATATCCTGCAGCTCCTCCATTGTCGTTGCGGTGGGTAACATTTCGTCCACAAGAACATCATCGACGGAGAAGACACTGCGAATATTGTCGTAGGTTTTTTGAATGGTGTTGCGTTTCTCCACCAGCGCTTTGAACTTGAGATCATGGTCAAAGATATCCCACAGGTCTGTCATGTTAAGAAGCTTCTCCGCGCGGATAGTGTACCCTGAGCTGGAATCGGGGTCACCTGCCCCATCCGTAGGGACCTTGACTGTGTGAATCATGTAGTCTTTGCGGTGTTGGAAGATAAACGGCACCTCCCAGTCGTCCGTGACTAGAAACTCCAGTACTTTGGCAACTGAGCGCTGGAAGGGCTCCCGGAGCTGGGGTTCGAGACGCTTCTTCAACAGCATGAGGTTGGAAATCCAGGCAGCTTCTTCACGGAATTGCTCTTCTGTTAGCACAACATTGCGATAGGGTTTGCGAGCGATTTGATGTCGCTCAGGTTCATCTATGAGACGAATCTGGTTGTCCTCCTCTGTCAACATTTTTTCTGCGAGTTGTGACGGCTCAAAAACGTCTTTGAGATCCAGGTGTTTCTCGACATCCTCTTCCCGTTCCTCCTCCTCGTCTTCCATATCGAGAGCGAAGTCGTAATCCCTTCCATCTCCGAAAGCGAGACGCATATCCTCGAGGGCGTTCTCGTCGAGCCCGGCGGTATCCGCAACTCCAAAGCCGACCGATTTTTTGGGACGGGCAACTTCAATATCCTCTCGTTGTTGTTGTAGTTCGTCGTCGGAAAATTCATCTTGAATAATGAAACCCTCCATCTCATCGTTGCCATGTCTTCTATGGCCTGGTCGGCCGTAATCCGGAGCGGGCTCATCGTCATCGTCGGAATTGAAGATGTCGTCGATAGCTTGTGACGCCTGCCGCATATCTCGATCTTTGTTACCGCGCTTCAAACGCTTGAATTTCGACTATTACCGGTTAGCATGCGCTCCCAAGGGAGAATGGCCGGTCGTGGAAAGTCAAGGGAGGCCGTACTTCTGCTGCAGCTGCAGATTGAAGCTCCGGATTGAGCTCGCCAATCAATTCCAGATCCTCATCGTCCAGGTGTTCATCTTCACGTTCTCTCTCTTCGCGTCTTCGCTTTCGCCGTTCTCGCCGGCGCTGTTTGTGTTCCTCGTCTTCTTCGTCTTCGTCAACAATGAAACCTTCTCGGACCTGTATTAGGCGCTGAGTTAGCGTACAGAAATAGCGCCACGTATGCGACTTGAGTCATCAGGCCTTCACGTACTGCTTTGGCTGCTTCTTCGTCATCGTCTTCATCTTCATCCTCTTCACTCGAGTCGTAGTGACCCGCGCCGCGGTCGGCTCTGCGTTCATCTCCCTCACCATCATAGTCATCGACAAGCTCATCCTCATTCTCGTCCTCATCCAGGATGGCCTCCCCCACGACTAGATCCCGGGCGCTCATTGTGTTTGCGGGTTCCTTGCGATCAGGAGTGTTGCGGAAAGTGAGAGGAGCCGCGGTGACAGAAGTGAGAGGAATCTGAGGTCAAGCAGGATTTTAACAGAACAGGCGCCTAGGCACCAAGTCGACGAAGGCTGCCTTGGAAAAGTCTGGGAGACGCTCAAAGAACGACTGCTCTCCAGCATGAATGGCTGGTTCGCCGGAGTCTTTTGGGTCGGTCTCTGTTGCTTTCACCGCCCGGCAGCTGTGGCGCTTGCTTCAAGCGTGGCTAGTTTAGAGTCACGTGGGAATGATTTATCTTTGGGTTTCCGGAGGATCACCACCAGTCATGCAATCAACCAAACATTTTCAGAGTTCAGCATCCAGTCTAGATTAACTCGCGCGGGCGGGTAAATCAAGTTACATATTTAGCACCTAAGATATTTTGATCAACAATGTGTGCTCCGCGCACTCAGGACACTGGTTCTTTTTTTAGGAGCGTAGTCCGGCGCATCCTAGTAGACGAAGCTATTGAATGAAAAGCGGGCGTAGCCTTTGTTCAATGTTTCTCTTCAGGGAACCAGATAAGACTCATAAGAGTCAAAACCCCCTGCTGGTGTGATCCTTGCCATGCAGTTTAGTCCCTTCACCCATGAAAATCCCTAGGCTGCTCTCGGGTCTGTAGGTTGGTTAAAGCTGCTCTGGAACACCGCTACTATTCGCTCTCGCCTCTTCGCGCCTGTGTTTCGATCTCCATCTCCCGCCCGAAGCTCCACCATCCACACTCGTCCGCCATCCTCCAGCGGTCCCAGCGATATCCCTCCATCCCCGGCGGCCGGTCTCGTTTCATTATTGATTCCTCTTCTAAAGCTCTTTGAAACCGCGTCAATTTATGCGCGGTGGGCTTTGGATCCGTTGCAAGACTTTATCAGACACCGGCTGTCGCAGTAGTCCAGGGGAACCCCCCCACCTCGCTGGTTCGGACTCACGGCGCTTGTCTGCATCTCGGCGCCCAACAAACAACCAGGCTTGCTCTCTTACGGATCAGCTATTCGCTGCTGTGATTTTTACCCCTTGTTCCTCGCCGTCTATTTCTGTCGACCGCACCGCTCCCTCTAACCTCGATTTCCTGACCTTGATCCTACCCCTCCATCCCGCGGTACCCAGCGTCCCATCGCCGCCGCAGCCATGGCCGATCAATTCAAATCGCGAACGCTGAAGCGCAAAAATGTCAAAGGTTTGGCCTTGAACTCAGCTCCGAAGCCTGCCGCCAACCCGCCCGATGGAGATGCTCAGGTACCCGGAGCGGTCGGTAACAGCGAAAGCACCCGCACGGATACCCTGGAGATTGGTCTGGAGTTCAGGTTGGACCTTCGCAGTGAAGACCTAGTTACGCTGAAGGAACTTGGTGCCGGAAATGGTGGAACTGTATCAAAGGTTATGCATGCTTCGACCAAGGTTATCATGGCTCGGAAGGTACGGTATCAC
Source organism: Aspergillus ustus (assembly GCA_000812125.1). Lineage (NCBI taxonomy): Eukaryota > Fungi > Ascomycota > Eurotiomycetes > Eurotiales > Aspergillaceae > Aspergillus > Aspergillus ustus. Next base: position 100,390 of record JOMC01000019.1, read on the forward strand.
GTCTGAGAAGAGGTTGGCTTTTGTTGACATTGCTAGATCATCCGTGTCGATGCCAAAGAGAACGTGCGGAAGCAGATTATACGTGAGCTTCAGGTCGGCCATGATTGCAACTCGCCAAACATCGTGACCTTTTACGGGGCGTTCCAGAACGAAGCGAGAGACATCGTGTTGTGCATGGAGTACATGGACTGTGGGTATGTGAGATCTACATTTCTTTGCGACGGACGATCTTTAGCCAGTGAACCTGCTGACACCTCACTCAAGCTCGCTCGACCGTATTTCCAAAGACTTTGGTCCGATTCGGGTGGATGTTCTGGGCAAGATTACCGAATCTGTCCTGGCGGGCTTGGTGTATCTCTACGAAGCCCATCGTATCATGCATCGTGATATCAAACCTTCAAACGTCCTTGTGAACTCTCGCGGCAACATCAAACTTTGCGATTTCGGCGTCGCGACCGAAACTGTCAACTCGATCGCAGACACGTTTGTTGGCACTTCCACCTACATGGCCCCAGAACGTATCCAGGGTGGTGCATATACCGTGCGCTCAGACGTTTGGAGTGTGGGTTTGACGGTTATGGAACTCGCAGTCGGTCGATTCCCCTTCGATACGACGGATTCAACAGCTGGAGACCGTGCCAGCGCAGGGCCTATGGGTATTCTGGATCTTTTGCAGCAAATCGTCCATGAACCTGCTCCTAAGCTACCGAAGAGTGACGCTTTCCCGCCTGTTCTGCACGAATTTGTCGCCAAATGTCTACTCAAGAAACCGGAGGAACGACCAACACCTCTAGAGCTATATGTATGTCTATTTCGCTGCTTGCTTGACTTCAAATCACTAACCCACCTTGTAGGAGAAGGACGCATTCCTGCAGGCCGCTAAGCGAACCCCCGTCGACCTTCAAGACTGGGCAATTAGCATGATGGAACGACACAACCGCAAATCTTACCTCGCCCCTCCCGCCCCGAAATCACTCAAGGAAGACTCTTCGTCGCCTGTACCGAAACCCGTCGTCAGCAAGCCTCCCGCCACCAAACCCTCCCGACCCTCTGTCGGGGAGATTCCCCTCAACGTCGCCCGAGACATTCCATCCATCCAACAGCGACACCAGCATCAGCACCCGCACTACCCTCAACAGCCTCAACAGCCTCAACACCAACATGTGCCTTCAAATCCATCTCAGTACCCTGTCAGATCGACCCGTTCACCAATTTCCCTCGAGCATCTCTCCCTAGAGAACAAGCCAGATGAGTTTCGCCAGACCCGTCGTCCGTCTCGGACTCCCCTAGGCGACTCGAGCTCTGCCCTGGACCCCTCCCTCCGAACTTCTCTTGGCTCCCGCTCAGCTAGCTCGCACAACACCAATTCACGGATGCCTCTACAAAGCACAGCCCTACCCTTCCGCATGGCACCGTCGCCCGCTGGCAATCAGCCGCCAAGCAACGGAACCTGGCAGCGTCAACCGCACCCCATGCGCGGCGACCACATGACAGGAGCCGTCTAAAACGATACAATCCCTTGGCTACCCTCTTGACTTTCAACGGGCCACCGTGTTTCAGTGTTTTTTTTTTTTTTT
>JOMC01000019.1:102606-163673 GCA_000812125.1 Aspergillus ustus
TGGTTAAGGCGACAGCCTCGAACGATCTATGATAGCTGTTGGGTTCGCCCGCGCCGGTTCGAATCCGGTCGCTGACGATAACTTTTTTGGGTGTGGACCAATTTTTTCTTGGACTCTAGGAGACGCCCAGGAACCGCGGAGCAGTTCCCGGGCTGTATTAACGAGAAGAGAGTATTTCTTGATGCTGTATGTGTGCGTTAAGTGGGGAGAAAGTGAGGGAAAATGGCGTCGTTGTCGCGTGCTTATGGATTGAATATATATATGTATATATATATTTATATTGCCGTCGAATTCGACAACCTGCCTACCCTCCTATTTCGAACAGGACAAGTACTGGGCAAGCATCTGTATCCGTTCCTTTGGCATGCTATATGTATATATTAATCTTTCCTCGAGCCATGTAGAGTTCTGATACATAATGTGCGGATCTCCGTAGCCCTAACTCTCTGGCCCGCAGACATCGCGGTTTTTCATGTCTCTCGCGTATCCCAAGAAAGACACCAAGCTCTTTGAAAAAAAAAAATGAAGAAAAGTCAGTGAAAGTGGCACTCGCCATAGAAGCTATTAGATTAATAACCCACACAACCCACTGTTACTGAGTACCAGAATGTCGAAACCTTTGAGCTCCATGAAAGTCTCGGAACTGGATCTCAAGTAGTCTGTCCCCAAGCTGCTATCAACCGAACGTCTTGAGTCGCAGGACATCAAAAACGCCCGGTCTGTTTGCTTGCCACTGTTTTGCACCTGGAAGCCAGGTATCTCATCGAGCGAGGGTTGAATCATTGCTCGTGAGTATCCCAAAAGATTAAGTGGGTTTACATTAGAATACTAACTCGAGGCCAGTATCCCTTGTGCACCATACCCTGAACAATCAGCCATGGAGTGGCTGCATTGCAGCTTGACCAGATATGCGCTATCTGGCAAAGGGATTATGGTTCAAGGCCACACATGATGCCCCCGCCCCTACCGGATTCCACTCCATCCCGACTGTCTACCATGGTCGTCCCTGGTATTTCTTGCTTTGAGATAATTGAGAGATCTCCCGGCTTCATACCTCAGACGTATTGATGCCATTTGCTGATATAGCAGTCCGTTGCAGCAGCTTCATATACCCTGCCATCGCCGTGGCCCTCACAGATTCTATCGACATGGCGTCTGTGCGGCCTAAGGGTGAGTCTACAATGACGTCGGATCTGTGACGCGACTCAACTGAGCATGGCTCATCGTGATCTTCCCCGACAAGAAGCACGGCAGTATATCCACCACCACGACCAGGGTTTACTCGTGTTTCAGCCCGATCTTGAAGTGCGTTCCACACAAGAAGGTGACCGCCAACATCAGGGGGTGCTGAGCCCATAGGTATGCCAATGTTCGTGCAGGAAGATCATCACCTTGCCCTACCGCTGTGTCTGACCGCACCCCCCCGACGTAACGAGGTGCCGCCTACACCACATTAGGTGGAGTCCAGACGGTCATGACTCCAAGTCTCGCTAATCGGCTTGATTGATCGAAATGACGAAGTTGAGCTTGTCATCGACGCCAAGAGGGCCAGGCTGAAGCTCGTCAGCCTCTTCCAATTCTTCTTTTCGGGCAGCTCAGGAGGCGGCAGCTCGCTCGCCATTCCCGGAATGGCCTCCGATTCTGACTCAAGCCGCTAAGCATGTACTCTGCATGTCTGGCGAGTGCGTCAGTCTTCGTGGCTGGCGACTAGGACTTTCACTTCAATGGAATCGGCTTCACTGCCTCGGATGAGTCCATCACGAAACCTCATTGATAAAGCTGCTGCGCGGCTGCGCTTCTGCTCTTCTCCTCTTTCTTTTACTTCAATTCATCTTTGGGGCCGATGGTACTTTCAATCATCACAACCGTCCTTCCATTTTATGTCAATAGCCAGACAAACTGGTTCACCACCTTTTCGGTCCACAATGCCCTGCTCCGGAGATGATGATATCGACGATGCCACTGCGGAGCTAATCCTCAACCTGCGCGTTGCTGCTATACTTGACTGGATTGTGGGCAAGCATATGGCAGGACCGCCCTTTATAAGTGTCCATATGCGCTTGAGATGCTACTATAACAATAGTAGTAGCACACCTTCCGGTGCAAGTGTTTCTACAGGGCTGTCCTCTAAGCTGGTTATATCGTTGATGATAAATTAGATCAGGTCACCGTTGATTTTGTCATGCAGCTGCAATGCGATGACGATGGTCTCTAATTCGCATTCCGGCCCCCAAGCCGATCAATGAACAACTGGTTTCCCGCCGACACCTCGGTAGATGGAGCGAGGTATTCTCATTGACGGCAGCTGGGTGGACCCAATGTTAAGCCATACGGAACGAAAGTCCCACGCGGATATGCATCTACTACGGCGCTCAGCTCCAACGCCTCAAGTCAAACAAGGTTAAGGCGCTGGAGCTTGAGGTTGAGTTTGATCAAATAAGGCGAGTAAAACACGAGCCAAGGTTAGTGAAGCAAGTATAGCTCTGGGTCTGCAGTCTCTGGTCCATCAACCCACGGACAGAGTCCCTACCTCGATGATCTGGAGGAAGATGATCCAACCGCGAAGGCGAAACTTACCAAAGAGCCTCATAAAATCCAAGTCATTGGAATAACGCAAAAGGAAGTTGAAGACAACCTACGTTCGACGCTGCGCATATCTTTGTCCCAATAATGACACAGGTATCCTCTGATGCTGCTTAGTACAGCCCTAGCATGGCTGTAATCATATGATGTGCACACCCATTTCCCCTAACCCGGTATTCTTCTGGTAAGGAGAATTAACTTATTGCTACTCTTTACTCTCTGGTTTGCGCGGCAACCCGAAGTTCTTCTACAACTGCCGCATTGTTGGAAAACTGCAGAGATCGTTACTTCCCAACACATGCGCTATCTAGCTAGGTTCTTCGCACAGAGTCTTGACTCAACCCGGGGGCAAAATTTGGTCCAGGGACTCCGCACTCTCCATCCAGAATATCTCCCAGACATGCCCCGCTTCAGCAAAGTCTGTTACTATTCCCGCGCGCGAGTCTACAACTTTGATTACGGTCGTTGTCACTTTCTCGAGATCTGGACTTTTTCTCGGGATCTCTGGTTGTTCTCCTAGCCAGCCAATAGACCCAGCATGGACGGACTAGATCATCTGGCTCAGGACTAAAGCCGTTCGGCAAATGGATTTGATCAGGGTGTCTTTCTTCACGTCATAATGGAGTCCGAAACCGTCCAAAATCCCATAAACGGACAGAGTAGGCGAGCAAACGCTAACCCCTCAACTGTTCAATATTCAACAGAAAGCCAGAGCAAGGAGTTCGGATTTCAAGTTACACAAAGTAAGCTTGTTACGGGACACACCAAAGACCTCACAGCCAAGGGCAGCGGGCGCCTTGAGAAGAAGAAGAAGAAGAAGGAGGAGGAGGAGGAGGAGGAGGAGAAAAGGAAAGTGGAATTCGAGGTGCTGTTCCTGGAATGTTTTCTTATTTCAGCTTCGATAACCGCTATGGTAGCTAAAAGCACCACGTATAAACAGCGGGTATGGAGGAGTGACTGAACTCTTGTTATGCAACGCACTGGACAATGGCAACAATAAATACCCCAACGGACACGCAGTCATGGTGGAAATTTGGACAGTGCCCTGGAGGTGTGTGCGGTTGAGTCAGAACCAGCCACTCTGGATGCAGATGGCACGGCCGAGGTGTACAGAGAATCTAAGGCCAGCAACCTATGTGCGGAAAAGTTTATAAATGACAACTCTATCAGAAGAAGACATGGGAAGGTTGCCGGGCGAGATAAAGCATGGAGGGGTGAATCCCCAGATGAGCAGGTAGTTTTGCGGATGGCGCTCATTAAAAAGCTTGGTACGAAAAGCTTCGACCCCCGCATTGCTAAGGGATGTGCGATATTTGGACGTGATTGTTGGCGCCACCCAAATGGCAGCCGAATGGTTCATATCAAGGCCACACTCAGTTACATGGAAAATGTGTGCAACCACACGGGCGACTGTCCCACAGACATGGAGCTTGATAAGCTACTACCCAAACCAAAGTCAAGGCATCTCCGCTATAGTTCAGCTGCAAACACTAGTATTACCGTCTTTGCCTGGTAGAGCTGTTCGAGATCTCACCCACGGATGAGTCCCTCTTTCCAGGCGGCCCCTGCTGTCGTTGATTGGGGTTGACTAGGCCTTGAGCACAAGTCACGTCGGGCAGGCGGTTCAAGGTTATGTTAATTATCCACGAATCCTTGTTCGCTGCCCCCGATGTTTCTGCCCCGCTGCTGTCGATCACCAAATTCGTTGAGCCTTGAGTGTAAGTGCAGCAGTCCATGCCTAACAGAGGGCGTCGAGACACATTCTACGGACGAATCTTTATTCCCCCCATGTGGTGGGAATGACTATTATGGCGAGTGTCTTATGGTGTGTGGAAATTCATGCTCGATCGATGGAGCCCTCCTCCTGATGCGCTGCCGACGGCCAAAATGGAGCCCGAGAAGAAGATCGCTCTCGCAAGAACGAGCAGTTCCACATGCCTCAAAGGGTTATACTTGGGTAATCCATGAGTTACATCCATCCGCCCCCTGACTCCATAGCCACGCTAGTCATATGCCGCCCAAGGGCATACAGGCGCGGCTCGCAAGGGGCTCCGCAACATACACCCACTCAGCCTATCCAGCCTGGCCTGTTTAACGGGATAACAAAGCGATTGCTCGACATTATAAGCCTGAAGGCATAGCTGCTTGATATCAACTATGTTGAATCCGCTCTCGGATCCAGAAATTTGAAATGACCTGGCTAACTTGAGCGCGGGCGGCTGTCTACCAAAACAAGTAATTCTTGGTGTAGAACACAATATGTGGCCGTGAGCGCAAGGGGAATACCAAGCCAGATTCCACATTATTATTAATCACGCAGGGTAAGCTATTGCGACGACAATGATGTTGTTCGACTTGCTTTAACTGCCCAGTCCACACCTCGACCCCCCAATGGTTTATGATCTTTCTGTGGTGCAAATCCATGTTTTTGGATTCTGATTTTTGTCGACTTCTGTTGCTCTTTGCGTTAACCACTGTTGCGCATAAGATGGGCCTGGCCGTCTCGCAAGGCAATTCCCTTGCTTCACCATCGCCTCTCCGTACCCAACTCTTAGACTGTCGCTCCAGAAGAGCGAGTTCTTCGATGCCGATTTGGTTGACTTTGCGGCAGTGCCGGGTAGTTGGGCTGGGCCACGGATGCAATCATATTACATGACTACTAGTATTCCCTACTCGTGTCAGACGATGGGGCACATGCAGCTGTGTGGAATGTGATCAACACTGGCTCCTGGAGCGCGCGTATGAGATTATTAACCGGGACGGCAGTGCCCACGGTACGGTGCTCCTGCAGCAGTTGTTGAACGGACGATGCAGGACCTGCGGCGCAACCACGAATGTACCCACGAGAGATACTGGCGGTGGATTAACGGCTTGCACCACTATGAGGAGTGCTCTTATCGGCTGCCGAATTATATCCTCAACTGCCTGGATTATTGGCCAAGGGCTTGTGTGAGGTGCAAGCATAACAGGTTGTGATTTTGCACTCAGATTTTATGTCTTTATAGGGTTACTTTGGTTTTGTGGTGGTGGCGACCTCGTGCTTACAGCTTTATTTTCGAAGCTTTGGTACTCCTTGTTCAGGGTAGACTACAGAGTACCTTGTGTGAGATCAATCAGGCAACCGTCGATCTCATACTCCACCGGGCTCATATGCTCGACCCCGAAAGGGCAACTTTTGGAAGTTGAAAACCGCCACCAGCAATGAGGCTTTCCTCTGGCAACAGATCAAGATTCCACTCCTAAAGCTCTCTGTGGTAACTGGCGCCACTGTGTCGAATTAGCGACCCTTATGTATCTCATTCTCCGTCGATCACACCAACACTCAAGCTGGCACGCATCCACGGTCATGCCCGTCATGTTTTACGTGCTTAATCTATATGAGTGGACCAAATTGGGTCATATACTACACCAGCCAGCCTACGAACACTTGTACAAATAATGGCCCTGATGGTTCTATAATGGACAGATCCAGTACGAATGCAAGCAGACATGGGCCTTCTTGTTTCCCGCGAACCATGTCGTACCCAACACACGCGCGAAAACTATCTGCTTGTTCCGGGATATCTCGTTCTGACCTTCCCAATTGCGATACTATTGAGGTTTTTAATTGCCTACGCGATACTAGTCTAGTATTCCCGGAGTTGGCTCAAAACCAAAACGCAGTCGTATCGATGCAAGTTCTGTTCAGTGCCTCCCTCCCGTACCGGTCTAGGGCCCGAAATCTGGATGGGGTCATATGTACCTACACGTCCCTGCTATCCCGGAACTATTTTCTACGTGCTTCGGCGGTTGCACATCAACATTATCGGAGCAGTGAAGTAGGGACAACTAGAATGGATTCATTTGGCCCCGATAACAACAACGCCCAAGGCTTTTTTTTTGTTCATGAGGCTTGGTTAGCAAATCGGGTCCTCTATTCGCCAATATTAGCATAAGGGTCCAGAACAAGCCAACAGGGGAAAGACCGAGCACGCCCGAATATAGCTGTCTTCTAGCTCGTCTGGAAAGCCCTCATACGCGAGACGAGCCACCCTCCGGCCAGAATACGGGGAAGCGTCAGGAGTGTCTCCAGTTCGTGCGAATGATACGCGCCTCTCTCTGATTTGACGAGCAACTTTCTGGTATGCCCCCACCAAATGACTTGGGCTTTCGGTATCCACCGCGCTATCACTGCAACAAGGACAAGGATGGTTTCCATGCAGTTACCTAGAGAGCTTGTGTAAGCTTAGTCCTGTTGACTCAAAACTCACTTCCAACGTCACAGTCCTGCTGCATGATACAACAGTTGTATCATGCAGCTGTTCGACTTCGCCAAGTGATCGAATTATTCACCGTCCTCATCTTTGGAACAGGTAAACGCCGCCCGCCCGTGGCGATGGCCTCTTCAACAAACTCAATCCCCTTCTTGAACCTACTAGGTGTGGATATAGGTCTAAGACCATCCACCCCTATCCCCGGGAGCTTTACCATCTAAAGGTTTGGCCGCTGGCGCGCTCTATGAAGGACAGAAGCATAGATGAGTTTCTCTCTTGATCGCGTGATTGTGTTTAATACACGCCAGGGCCGCACGCCCTGCTTTGCCTACGGCCGGGATTGAGAGGCTGTGGCTTCAATTGCATATAATAGAGTTAAGGACGTACGCCGATGGCTTATGCCTCGATTGCAAGAGCATCTTTAAAGTCGCTCTGTGAAGGCCATGATATCGATCACGACTACTGGCAGCATGACAAAGTGAAGCATTGGGATGCCGAACTGCCGCATTACCCATACACAACCGATTATTAAGACCGGCTTCGTCCGGCTCGCGGCTGTACACTGCGGACTCTGCATAGTCTGTTCTTCTGCGAGTCTTTGCGAAAGTCTTACTCTACAGTTCACTATGGGCCTGCATTTTCTCCTGTGTCACGTACTTCACGTGTGAGCACTTCCATTTGTAGCCAATACCTGGGCTTATTTCAACCATTTTCTCACGTTCAATCTTCTGCGATTTCCCTTTACCCATTTCCCACCGCAAACTTGCCGCATGCTTCTCTTCCTTTCCCCCCCTGGCACTTTGGCTATTCCCGCCTAGTTTCACCGGCGGGGAGCATCATTCATAGAAGACGGTGCAACAAGACAAAAAAAAGATGGGAAGGGACTAAGACGTTCAATGACAGCAAGAAGGAACTTGAAGCTCTCTAATACCATGGACCTTCTTAGCAAGATGTGGCTCTAAGTCCACAACAGTCCCATTCATGTTAAAGGGGAATTGGCGATAGATCACGCTGCGCCAGCAACAGCATATCAATAAGGCGCTAAGCATCATCGCAGCCGCCGTGCAGGCCGATCATCGCCAACGAGATATAAGGACAAGGACAAGGACAACCCATGGCCACAGGCCGCGATGTCAATACCACAGCCCTGGACGATTTTATCACAGAGATAGATGCGCACAGCGTTCAACCTGGTGGGGCCCGGGAATCTGTTCATCGACGCGAGCTATGTATTGGCAACCGGGCGCCCCCTTCCATCGCTAAACCAAATGGGATCTTAAGCCCGCTCGTATCAGAGTGCCAGACTCAAGTTTGCTAATGTGGATATGATGTCTACCGATCAGACTAAGGCCACCACAGAGGAGGGGTTTGGCTTGTGGCATACGTGTGGAGGTCCGTGGGTATCTACGACCATTGCCCTTGGGCGTGGTTGCCAGACACTGGACACTGGTCCTGGGACAAAGACGTGGTTCCACAGACGCTTAGCATTGCAATTTCTGGGAGCCAAGCCACCTGCGATCGATTTAGAGCTCCAAGGTGATCATGTACTTGAGATGCTATCAAAAGCATGGATAGCACAATGGAACGATAGGGCGAAGTATGAACGCGCGCCTCGTGCCTGACCCCATTGTAGGCAAAGATGTGGTCAGACTCTCTGACAAAAGCCCTTGCGGGTTTCACAGCGAGGTTAAGCCTACTTACTCCAGGCTATTTCGGTCGACCTCTAGAGGCAAACTTTTGGCACTCGTGCTTTATCAATGCATGTGGGTCAACATAACCTCCATCACGCGCCGCTCCCTCTCGCACGTTGCTCCACGCGCTAGGCGGCGCATAACTAGTCTAGTAGTGCAAGAACCTCATTTTTTTCTTCTGTCCAACAGGATAGAATGGATCACTCTCCTTGATGGTTCGAAGAAAAAGTGGCAGATGGGCGGTGAAGCTCGACTATGCATTTAGTAGTACTTCTACTCCTTGAAAGAGAGCAAGTCATCCGAGATTATTTCCCGCCAGGGAGCGAACCTGGCGTCTGTCTGGCTGTGTAAGGGCAGAGCACCACATACCCCAAAGCACATGCGCTGGGCCGATTTACAAAGGATATAAGTTTTTTATCCGTACTATGGTTTCCAAAAGCTGGATGCAGATGTCCGGCTCCTGCGCCAAAACCACTGGCAGTCATTAATAAATCAAAACTTTTTATGGTGCTCTGTGTTATCCAACGATCTATTTCTTCTATGGACAGCCACTTATCGACATTAAGAAAGATGACGCAAGCCTGCATGTCCTCAAGAGCGCATGCATGCATGCTGATTGATCTTACTCAAGTCTTGGTGTGATATAGCGTACCACCACCACCACCGGTGTGGTGTTGTCTGCTTCTGCCCCCTGTTTCCCCATTGAGCGGGTCTAATAAATTGGTTACTTTGGCAAACAAAGCAATTAACCAACGCGTGAGAGTGATTGCAAAACTGTCTCCTCATAGGATTGATCAGGTCAAAGCAATCCAATCCTGCTGTTTTTCACCCATGGGGTTCGTGTCTGATGATCCATCAAAAGACATGGAAATTGATCGAATTGGCCATTACCGAACTCAATTTATTATTGCAGTCTAGCCTTATTAAAGGCCGTGTTTCATAATCCAAGCTTATGGACCACATCCTATCACACATATGTCGCAACGGCCGTGGATGCATGCCTTTTTTTTTCCCCAGGAGGATACTCCTTAGAATCACGCACTTGTGATGGTATATAACCCATAGCTACGCTCGGTGGCGCAAGAGGCGACGTAGTCGCAAAAAACTGCTTCGAGATCAGCAGGCGTTTGTCTATTCGGTGAACAGGGGGCCTGGCCCATTTTTGTCTTGAGTTACTCTGGAGGAGATTAAGAATCCCGGTTTACAGGAACATTTTTGCTGAATAGTTATGGGTCTTGGTATTCAACGAATTTATCACGGAGCAGGTGCAATAACATATCAACAGAGAGGAATGAAGCACAGGATGCTGGAACGAAAATCCCCGGTTTCTCTGGTACATACGCGTTGGTCGGTATGTACATATCTGTACAAACCCCGCATTTTTTGGGGAAACAGATCCGATAATAAATAACCCCCTAGGTACGACTTGCACGGAGATCTAAAGCAGATTACCACTGCGTTGTGGTCGTGGACCGTCGTTGATATGGTCTTGTATATACCTCTTATGTATCTATCGCATTTTCTTATCAATTTGCTTGTCACATTTCTTAATTCATACTGCAGGCCGCAGGCCGGCCCAAAGACCCTCAAGATTCCGCACACAAGCCTCCGAAGCGGGCTATATGTATGGATGTTATCTTCCGGCTGCAAAACAGTGGCAAGCAAAATAGACCCAAGGTTTTGCGATGTCCTACGGCTCAAGACGTTCGGGTTGATAGCAGCTCGGGGACAGACTAGTTAAGATGTCGGATGATTCGCGAATTAGTCAAGTATTAAGATAGCTGTTGGTTTCAAGTGGTATAGTAGAGCTAAATTTCTGAGCACCGCTTCCTCGCAGAGGCTGCTTGGCTTTAGGATACAGAGCTCTTTTATACGCGTCTCTTTGTTGTGCATGGCCAGGGTGCTGTAGGCGGGCTTTCTTGTTAAGTAATATATCATTATACTTGCAAATACTAAGCTATTAGATATGTATATTACCTAGAGATAATATTATATTATAAAGCTCTGTTTTAAAAATACAAGGTAATAGAACGTGAACACCCAGTGCCACTTGAGAGCTGGTTGGACAGAAGGAATCCCGAATTGGATGTTACACTCGCGTTCCAGGATCTGGTTGTTGGATGTGGCAGGATTGCCGGCCTCAGAGCCCTGGAGCCTGCCATCGCCGCTGCAATCTTCAATATGATTAGGTTCCGTGGACTTCCATGACCGATATTAGTCGAGCGCTAGGTGGTTCTCCATGTCTAGCATCTTTATGCTACACTGGCCGCACAGAGAAAGCCGATCTAGTCGCTTTGATTTCAGGTGGTGTCGTGTTGACCTCTAGTCTGTTTTCTAGTCCTAATTGCCAGTAATTTGTAGGAAGTTTATACCGCATACCTGCACCTCTACTTGATCTGTCTAGAGAGTGGATAGAGCAAATGGTGATGCGGATCGTAGCCCGCCATAGAGTGCTGATTCCGACCCCAGAAGCCCTAAGACCTAGGAGCCAAAGCAATGCAGCTAAAAAGAAGGTTCTCTCCCCCCTCTCCTCCATCCTCCGCGTTCAGCTTGATAATCCTCTTGATGCCCAATTCAAGCGCCCGCGGGCTGAGTACATCCTCATCGTCCGCAAGGCTCCCCCTCTCCAGAGCCCCCTTCCTCGACCCCTCAAGCTCCCAAAGCTTCCCCCCGCTCTTAACAAAGCTCACAAAATGCCCCCCATTGCGCTCAGTCGTCGGGTCCGCATAACTATCACCAGCCTGCTCGACCGACTTGTGAGCCGCTTCAAATGCCTCGCTGTTATACAGCATTTCAGCGCGTCGATCCATATCCAGCGGTATGGCGCTGCGTCGGATCGTCGCAAGATCCGAATCGGGCTTGATGAAATCGACGGCCGGCCCGTTGATCACGCTGTGCAGCAGGCCGATCGACCCGCAGGCGTGCCCGATCGTCTGCTTGAACCAGATGACTGGCTCGTCGGCGCGGCCGGGGCCGGAGCAGCCAGGGTAGGGTTCTTCTTTGTCGGCGTCTTCGGCGTGGCGGCTTCGATCCCACGCTGGTGTTAGTGGGATGATGACCAGTAGAGCTAGCGCGGGGCGAGGGATGTGTGCGAGTTCCATTTCGGGGTTGTCCAGGGAATAGACGTCGTAGAATTCGAGCTCTGGTGATAGACCCAGCTTCGTTGCTAGCTGGTTCATTACTTCGGGGTTGTTCTCTGCCGTTTGCGATCAGTTTCTTTCTCCAAAAGGACAAGCAGTCTATGAAGGCTTAGGCTTCTTACCGAGCATTTTCCATATCTTTTTCGCCATTTTGGGCAATCAATAAATGGAGGAGGTTGAGGAATCAGAATGTTGGTAAGACGCAGACTACTCCAGGCTCCAGGCTAAGGGAGTGAGAGTAAATAGTGGGGTAACATACATCCATACATAGACCAGGTCACGTGAGATCCCCCAGACCAACACCACCAGAGTGATCAAGATGGAAACTCCCACTCCAGACGCTGTCTCACACATTCCTGCTCCTTATCCAGATCCTTTCTATCGTATTCTCCATAATCGTACATATTTTCATGCAATATGTCCTTAGACCATCCCATGTCTCCCAGACCTCGAACAACGGCCAGGACCGACTGGTGGTAATGCCACCGGAGGCACTCGACACTATTCCGGCCCAGCCGCTTCTCGTCCCTCGCTGTGAGATTAAGCGTCTTGCCTCCTTGGTTTCTTGTGGTTAGTTAGTTTCTAATATAAACCCAAAACGCGAGCGAAAGACGGATGGATAGAAGATGCAAGGAGAGAAGGAAGTGAGTGAGTGTAGATACACACGCACGCACATCGGAATCAACAGTAAGCCGAAACAGATCCCACATATGCTTGGCGGCAACATCAAGGAGCAGGCCATTCTGAGGCGAGAACAGCCTATCCTCCGGCGCTGCAAGACCACCATCGTGGTCGTCCGGATCCTCGCAAATCCACGAGTCATACCCATTCCGCGCCCACGACTCGTGCATCGCGACGGGGAAGATGTGCGTTGCGCTGAGCATGTGCAGCCGGTCCGCCGGTGACTCGGGCGGCCCCGTGATCGGACACACCTTGTCGCGGGCGATGAGGCGGTCTTCGAAGTGGCGCTTATTATTTTGTGAGTAGTTTGGATGATCCGAGGGGGGGCTAAGGGGCGATTGGCCCGGTGCGTGGGGTTCCGGGGTTTGGAGGCGGTGCAGCGCTGGTTCGGTGATGATGGTTAAGGGGATGGGTTGTTGTGCGGATGGGGAGGATAGGACGGCGTAGCGGCCGTTTTGCAGCGGGGAGGATGAGGTTCTTGGGATCGGGGTTGGGTCGAATCTGTTCGAGGTGGTGATGGGGTGGATGCTCCATTCGTTTGGTTGGGCTGAGGGTGGGAAGTTGATAAAGTGCGTGCAGATCCTGTAGAAGGCCGCGTGGGAGATTTGGGGTGGGTCGTTGACGCAGAGACCTGGATTGGGCATAACCTATTAGTGAGTTGTTCTGTTTGGAAATGAGGCTGGGGTGTATCACCTCCTAGGTAGTCTCCATTCCCTGCGAAGATGTGAGCGTTGCGGCCTATACAAGCCTGTGGTGGTGGATCAAATTGGTCCATAGCTGGGTTTGAAAAAAGAACAGAAGAGGGTGCACCAGCGCAGCTTTGTGTCAAATTGGGAGGGTCAATTTTGAGTGAAATGAATCGTGATATCATAGCTGCGGAAACATTCTGCTGTGGCATGATAGCCCTAATTAAGCTTCCAATATTGCTAATCTTAGACTGAGCAAATCAGGATCCACCACCTTTTATGTCCGACCATACCCTACCTGTTTGTAATCCACTAGAGGCGTCAGCGCTGAGCGCCAGCATCTGTATTCAACCAGGTATCTCATTGCTAAATTGTCTTGACTATTTGATTTATTACTGGTAAGTGCTTCTTGAATGATTCACGATACTCCATAGAGTCTCTGTAAACACATCATTTGTGCTGAAGCATGAAGAAAAACCAATAACTACTATTATAATAGATAAACTTCCATGTCCACATGCGCGTCTACCTATACTACAATCACTGATGAAGATCAGTGTGAATAACCACGCGTAAAAACTGTCTATGTCTGGCAGACTTTCAACATTATCAGTGCATTTATCATGCGCTGCCAGACATTTCTCTAGATCACGCAGGTACCTAGATGTAATTTCTTATTGCTTCTTTTTAAGACCACACTGGACTTGTTGATATCATGCAGCACATTCACTCACTCTTCCTTGACCGCGACCTTCTTGTGTCCGGAAAGGCCTTGCTAGGTCACCTGTACACATGTGATCTTGAGTGCTTAGCAGCTGAAGCAAGAGACAGGGACTCTGTTGCGGCGCAGTTTGGGCTTCCCTAGTTTCAGGCGGAGAATACATAGATAGGGAAATAAGTTGCAAGTGCCTCTCTTTTTGTAAACTATCCATTACACTGAATAACTTAACTAATTGACGTCTGGCCAACCCTGACTAGCACCGTCTTCGTCTCAAGATAGTTATCCAGACTATGATGGATCCCCTCCCTCCCAATCCCACTCGCCTTGTACCCTCCAAAGGGAAGATCAAAAGCGCCCGTCGGACTCGTACAGTTAACCCCGACAGTGCCGGCCTCCATCGAAGTCGCAAAGCGCATAGCGCGACTCAGATCCTGTGTATATACGGCGGCGTAGAGGCCAAACTCGGACGCATTCACCTTCTGGATAACCTCCGCCTCGGTCTCGAATGTGTTGATGTTGACCACGGGACCGAACACCTCCTCCTTCATAATCTGCGCGTCCTCCGGCGTGTTGGTGAATACCGTCGGCGAGACGAAATATCCCTTGTGTCCGCTAGCGCCACGCTGTACCGCGTCTTCTTCGTCCCCAAGCACAAGCTCACCATCCCTCTTCCCCATCTCGATGTACCGCCTAACATTCTTGAATTGCACCTCATCAGCCAGCGGCCCATGATTCACCTGCGGATCCAGCGGCTCCCCCATGCGCACCACCGCCTCGCTTAGAAAACCCTTAAACAGGACCAAAAACCGCTCCGCAATCGACACATGCACATAAACCCTTGAATTCGCCATACAAACTTGGCCGCTGTTCCACTGGATACTGTACGCGGTCTCCCGCGCCGCGCGCTCGAGCTCCGCGTCTGGGAACACAACCGTGGGCGATTTCCCGCCGAGCTCGAAGATGACGTTTTTCAGGTTCGAGCGCGCGGCTGCTTGTTGGATTGCTCGGCCGGTGCGGCCGGAGCCGGTGAATGTGAGGAGGCGGACCTCCATGTGGTGTGCGAGCGTCGTGCCGGAGGTGTGGCCGTGGCCTGAGAGGACGTTTATTACTCCCGGTGGGAAATTGGCGCGGTGAATTAGCTGCGCGAGTTTTGCGGACTAGATGAGTGTTTTGCTCGTTAGTGACAAATTAACAGTGTCGAGAAAATAGAGAGGCATATCTTACAGTCAAAGGCGCCTTCTCGCTACTCTTAACAACAACCGTATTCCCCGCCGCAATGGCCGGCGCGAGCTTGTTGATGAAGAAATAGACAGGGACATTCCAGGGGATGATAACCGCAACGACACCAAACGGCTGGCGGAGCGTCATATTAACAAACCCCGGCGTGTGTAAGCTAGTCTGCCCCTGCCCGTTCCACGCGCACGAGGCGAAATACTTCAGTTTCCGCGCCGCCGCTTTCGCGTCCCAGTAGCCCGAGACCGGGCGGCCCATTGAGATGGCTTCTAGATGCGCGAGCTCGGACTCGTGCTCGAGAATGAGGCGCGAAAGCGAGGTCATGTATTCTCCGCGGTCGTGCGGTGAAAGGGATGACCAGGCTGGGAATGCGGTCTTGGCTGCTGCCACGGCATCGTTTGTGTCTTGGACCGAGGCTTCGGATACTAGATTGTGTGGAAGGGGTTATTAACTGCGTGTGAGGGTTGGGGATTAGGATAGACAAGGGGTGTATGTATGTAGTGTACTCTGTACCTTGTGCGGTGATCTCAAGCGTGGTGGGTGATTTCAATGGGAATGTTGCGCCATCTGAGGCTTCGCGGAACTACGTATAACAGTGTTAGTGTGTGTCGTGGGGTTAGATCCCCCTCACTCACCTCGCCATTGATAAACAGGCGTGTTTCCGGTGTTACTGCTGATTCAGGAGCCATGGCTTATGCTGAATATGAACCGCATATAAATCAGGAGAGAACAGAGAAGAAATGCCAACAAGATTTCGCTACCGGAACTCGTATTTATGTAACCGTTGAAGAGACTGGCAGCAAGAGGGCGGGTCCAGGACAGGGACTCCGGAGTTAGAGGATTTAACCTTCAATTTATGTCCTCTCGTGTCCAATCAGAGCTCTCTCAGACCCTGCTTGTGGGGCATCTGATACTCGGAAGTCTTCAATGATTGGAATCGGCGGAATTGACCTCGGAATGGCTCCGAGCAGCTGTTTCAAGGTTCCAACTTTGACTCTTGCGGGGAAACAGAATCACTGTCGTAACCTTTCGAAAATGGGTTTGCTTCTCTGATATTCATACCACGCACACTTAGGGCGCCATATACAAAGACATCCCCCAGAAGAAATACGGCTACCCGGAACGACTTCCGCGAGGACGAGTGGAGGCGTGTTGGGAGTATCGTTTGCTGCGAGGTTGGGGACAAACAGTAGCCGAGATTATATTCATACCGATGACTATGAAGTAGACACGAGGACGCGAGAGGAAGCTGCCAGAAGATAGGTACTCAGGTAGTGTAGTGTATGCAGAAGAGATTAACGAGCCCTAGATAGGTAGTGTGAAGTGATGGCTGAATATTTTATATTTTACCTACCGATGCGACGCATCAGGGCCAATAGTAGCTCGGCCCAAAAAGGCCGACGTACCTAATCAGAACCTACTTAGTACTGTGGCCACATCGATGGATGTCTGCTGCGTGCTTCCGTGGTCGATTGTGATGGCCTACTAGTAGCCGCCGTTCCCGGCCTGTGTTTGATAATCACCTGGCACTGACCTGACCATGTCACTTTGGGGTCTGCGTAGGCGTGGGTCACAGGTCCAGACGCGCTTCTGCCAGTCACGAAAGTTGTAGTAAGTAGTACTGGCGCTTTTGGAGGGGATCCCCGAGACACAGTAGTTGCTATAACCTGGCTATAGATTTGCTGCATCCGCTGTAAACGTCGCGGTGTTCAAGGCGACGAAATCACTCAATGCGAGGCGAGGCCATATTCGGGGAGTGTCTTACCCATCGCTAGATTGTATGGCATATCATTAGTGAATAATATACACAGCATTTATACTACGTCCACTAATACTATACATATATCCAAGGCATCGCATAGTCTCTCGATAACTATCCTCCACTAGTAATATGGCTAATTAATATTCGATAGCAGGCTTAGCATATTTAGCCCACCAACTGGGTGGTGTATATGATTTCATTTATTTCTCTTCAAAAAGGGGAGTAAATAAGCGGCTGTTTTGAGGCCCACAAAGATTCTATTTATGGGAGTGACGGCCGGGGCAGGGTTATAATACAACTTTCAAGTTAAAGAAACGGACGAAATTAAAGACGATGGCGGGGTATATATCGAGGTATCGAGTTAGACAAAGGGGGTCTATCTGGTGGTGGTGAATACGAAGGTTGTAGTAGTTACACTGCGGCGAGGAGGGTGTTGGCGGCTACTAATTCAGATAGTATTATACCTAGGCGTATGTATTTCCTTGACCGATGATGTGTCAATCGGAAGGGTCCCCCGGCGCTTATAAAAAGAAATAACAGCGAATCATCACTCTCTGCTGTTGTTGTGTGTGGGGATCATTTAGACAACAAGTCAGCTTACATATTACATATCTCGACGGTGAGGCTGAGCCGCATGAACCTACCCCATACATTTCTTCCACGAAGCAGTCTCGCAGCTTATGAATCCGCTCTGCAAATATACGAATAGACCAATTTACGGCCAAATCCGATACCAAAACAGCGCTTCGCCCAGAACCGCATCATCCACAACCATGTTCCCCTTCTTCGCGCTCCCAGCAGACATCCGGCAAATCTGCCTCGAATACGCGCTGTTCTCCAGCCGCGCGGCCCCCGAATCCCCAACGAAGGACAACAGAGCCCAATTCAGGGACATGGGCTACACATCGTGGCGCGCATGGGCCTACTACGAGCTCGACAGGACCTATAGCAACTCCCCAACCTGCCTCGCGCTGCTGCTCACCTCGCGCACGATGAACGCCGAGACGCACGCGATTCTAGCGCTGAATTCCTCAGCGCGGTACAGACACACATACCACCTCGACATCTCCGTGCTGAACGACAACGACGTGTTTCCGACGTGGCTATGCGTGCCGCAGCTCTCGACGCGCGTTGATACGCTCTACGCCGACGTGCGGCTCTTCGGGACGATCATCGACCCGAGCGTGGCGAGGAAACTGGTCGGTTGTGGCGGGCATGTTCGGTACGAGTGGGATTTTCTCGCTCTGCTTGAGCGCTTCTTGCAGTATGGCCCCGTGGGCCAGAAGAAGAGGAGGCCTTCAGATAGCGCGTACGACACTGTCATCATCGACAGACAGATCAAGCTCGATACACTCATTCTGAACTTCTCCTCTGCCGAGGAAAAGAAAGAAGAGAAAGCGGGATTCCCACCGGCGAATATCAACTACGGCCATTGGCGCGTCTGCCGGTCTGGTAGCCTCGCGGTGCCCCGCCGCAGGCACAGGAAGCTTCAGTTGGAGAAGTACAATACGCGGCCCGAGTGGGTTGCGAAGATGCTCTTGGAGGAGATTAATCTGTTGTTGGATTTCGGGTATGATAGGGAGCGGTTTGCGAAGGTTTTGTTTGCGCGTGTAAGGCTTATTCGCATGTTGATTGATGGGGAACTTTTTCGGGAGATTGATGTTGCGCAGAGGTTGGATGAGTATAAGTATACCGAGAAGAGGAAGGATGCGCCGGATTGGGTGATGGATTTGTAGTAGTGGACTGACTGCTTAGGAAAACTGGTGGGTTATAACAGTGAGATTAAGACGGTTTCTACGCATGATATTGGCATGTCATTTACAGGGATACCTTTGGAACCACTGTCGCGGCGGGCCACGCCATTTAGGTGTATATACAAAACCTGCGGCTAATAGTTCCTAGGGTCTATCGAGAGTAGATCAAAATGATATCAGATATCGTATCATGTATGGCCCTTCCCAAATACATCTGTACCATAGCCACCTCTCTAGCATCCGCAATCTAAACAACAAACGTACCCACCCGCGGCCCAAAGTACTCCCCAGGCGCCAAACTCAACCTTGTACACGCACTACTCTCACACCCTCTCTCGGGACTATTCCCAATCCAATCAACTTCGGCCCCATGATAACTAACCGCGAAAAAGATCACGACCGCAGCGATAGCAATGCCCGACGAAAATGCCGCGGAGAGCACATAGTTATACTTGGACCAGAAGCCCAGATACCTTCTTCTCAGGAAATTCCAGCTCAGCCAACCGGGCAGAACGGCCGGCCACATGTAGCCGAGGTTATACGGCGACCAGGCGTGTGCACCCGAGAGGATCACGACTGGGTGGATTTTCGTTAGCCAGTGGGTTGGTGGGAGGTGGCGGGTTGCGTAGTAGTGGATGATGGGGAAGAGGAGGCCTGTGGGGAAGGCCGCCAGGAGGGCTGTGTATTGCGCTCCAGCGCCGAAGACGCGGCGGGCGCCTAGTGAGCCGAAGAGGACGGCTGCTGTGAAGTAAGATTGGAGGTTTGGGCATGTGAAGCGGTTTTTCTGGTTTGGTTCGCACATGTCGGGGATGCGTGTGATCTGGAAGTTCATTACCCCTGTGCAGACCAGGGCGGAGACAATTGCTAAAACAGTACAGATATGTTAGTGGAATCATTCCATCTAGAGATTAGGATGGTTTTGTATGGGGAATGCTCACTCGCAACGACTTGGCACCAGAATGTCTGGCGCGGAGGGACCTTGAGGTAGTGGCCGAGTTTCAGATCGTTGGCGAAGCTGAGAGCGTGCGCGACTGTCACGTATCCGAAGCCCTTGAAGAAGTTCATCTGGAGGAGTCAGTGGGGAGAAAAAAGAGCACAATTTGACGTATCAGGACTAACCGCTAAGGCATTCCCAGGCTGCCACGCGCCTCCGATAAACTCCGCAAGCACGTTATACTCGACTTCGATCCCCGTCGTGGCGTAGATGATGCCAGTAGGCACGGTGAAAATGACTGCCAGTGCGATGCCGAAGAACACGACGCCGACGTTCGTGTTTGTTGGCCAGCCTGCTACGGCGGCGATTCCGAGTCCGATGGCGATGAGCTGCGGTTGTTAGCGATCTATCATTGTGGAGCATCAGGAAACTTACATTCAGGATCAGGTACCACCATTCTGGAGACTCGCGGTATGATCTCATCAGTCGACTGTGGATGTCGTTAAAGTCATTCTTTCTGTTGTCGCGTTTGAAGGTGTTGAATAGAGATCTGAAGCCTAGTGCTATATCCTTGCGGTGGTAAAGAATAGCATAAGAGACCACAGCACTGTAAACGGCGAAGAAGAAGATGCTAGATCTGGTCAGCTAGAAAATAGCCAAGAAATTCGGAGTTCTTACTAGTAGACAATGGACGAGGCAGCGATATACACAGGGCTGTACGCCAGGTATTTCTCCGTATCAAGCAGGCCCTTGTCATTGAGAATCGCAGAGACACTGTACTGCGAACCGTTGTTGGTAAACATGGTATTCGTATTGATGGGAAGATACGCCGTATGGTACGTGTTGGTCCAGTAGAGGGCGATAATGACTATAGCGCCGATCAAGACCCCGATGAACATGTTGAACGTGACGTGGAAAGGCACGATCAGCGGGTCAACGTTGTGCGTGACGATGTTCCAATCGAATGTCGGCAGAGGGTTGAATCCGAGCCCCTTTTGGAGGCCCGTAATTGCAGCCAGGTTGAAGTTGTTGGGCGAGATCCACGCGAGCCAGTTGAAGAGCGAGACCGCCGAGACGATCAGTTCGGGGAACCAGAACCAGACGAACATGGCTGCGAACGCGAGCAGGAAGAACTTGTAGCGGGACGTGTTGTATAGCCGCTTAAAGGGGCCTGGGACGGAGTCACTCTCCTCTGCAGTCTGTTAGCATCGCCCTGAAGTATGAAGTCAGGAACAGACCTTCATGAAGAGACTGGTTCAGCGCCACAGTAACTAGCGAACGAGGCCAGATGCAAAACGAGGGGTAGACCAGGAATCGCCGAGCCAGACCAGCAAGGCCGAACCCCATCAGATTCATGGAGAGCTATACGCGATTAGTCTCTCAGACGCGAGCAAAGTTGTGTATAGCCAGCACGTACCGAAACGCAAATCTGAAACCCAAACGAGCTCGCAAAAGGTCTATTGAAATACCTCTCCATCCACGTTGTGAAGATGATATATCGCGAGTGAGGCAAAGCAGACGCCACATTCGCCATGATCGAGATCAGCATGTGCTCCTTATGATTGAACTTGCCCGGGTTCAGCTTAAGAGCCTGACCGAACACGGTGAATTCGCCCACGGGCAGCCATCGCTCCCAGGCCTTGCCTAGAGGGAAAGACAGCAACTGGACGACGGCGCCCTCAACGCGGATCGCAGGCTGGCGGACGGAGAAGAGCTGGTTGACGAAGCTTAGAAGCACGACGAAGAGAAGGCCGATTGTCCATGCGCGGATTGTACCTGCGGGTGCCGAAACCTCGTCCTTGTTGCTGACCACAGCGCGGACTTCGGCATAGGGAGAGTTCTCCGTGAGCAGAGAGATTTCGATCTTAACCTCGGAGATGAGCTCGGCGTGCGCATCTGGGTTTTGGAAGAGATCGGGATGGTCGACGAATGCTTGCAGGCGGATGATGGCTTCGCGGTTGAAGTTGGGGTCGTGCTTGTGAAAGTGGAGGATATGCCTGGCACGCTGATTTATACCAGTTGAGTATGAGATGTCGTTTTTCTAGGGCGCACACAGCCTGTAAGAATTGAACTTACACTGGCAGCGTCTTCCAGCTCGAGAGTTTTGCTGTAGTCCTCTGCTTCGAGGAACTCCTGCGGACCGCAGCCGAGGAGGTGAGCCTTCTCTTGAATCTGGTCCTCAGAGTACTCAGACTTTCCAATTGGAATCGTGGATGGAACCACGTTCACATTGTCTTTCTCATCGAATGCGGCCATTTTGGGTTGGAGTCCCCCTGTCTCTCAAGATTTCCAACGAAGCCCGAACCCCCGGCTCGTGATAAATGTGCGCTCCCATCTCGTTCGCTGTCTAGCAAGCTGTGTGATTTTATACTCTGTGCCATGGCCGGAATTGCGTGCTTGGGATAAAGGCATCCGTATCGATTTCTGAAAGGAAGGAAGGTCCATTGCTAAGGCGTGCTTATCGTGGCAATCACGTCGCCCCCGACCCACCTCATGCGGCCACTGAATGTGGTCCATCCCCGTGGACGAGTACGTAGTATAAACCCTTAGCATCGCTTGGCAGACCCCGCACCAGTAGCAACTTGATTCTTGCCGGTTTCTGACTTTCCGTTGATAAATAAAATTGGAAAGGAACGGGAGGGATTTAAGCATAAAATGAAACTGATACGTGCAACGCTGGCAACCTTTGTTAGAACGAGTGCTTGACAAACAGAGTGTGCAGTGTAAGCAAAATGCAGTATGTAGATATAGAATCTTAATTCAGCCACACTGTTTGTTACCTAAACACTCCATTACTACGGAGTATAGTGGTGCCATCCGGCGTTCCCGAGCTGCTGTCTCCAACACTTGGCAAGTGTTGTACTAACTCAGTCTCACCGATGGTGAATTGTGATGGCGGTGGTGGGGTGCCAAGATGAAGCCAGCCCTCGTCTCACATAGAAACTATAACGCAAGAAATGCCCAGCATCGCGAAGCATCTCCTGGCAATGCTACCTCGATACATCCATTCATGGTTTTTTTTATCGTCCCCATGTATCTACCCGCCTACGAGTTCCAACAGAATCATCTACTTTACATATTTTTAGCCACCTCACAGTCACCCACCCATCAGCCGAAGCCCTGAAATCGCGTGATCTCCGGCAGTCGAGAGTTGGGCCCCTCTAAACAGCAGGAAACCCAAGCTTTTATTTATTTTTCTCTCTCCCGGGGAAAGACAGCCTGGCTTTCTGGCCTTTTTGAAGCTAAAATTTGCCCAGGTAGTAGTAAGCCCATGTGGGTCAAGCAAGGGAATGGATGGTATGGAGTCCACGGGTAGATACCTAGTAACTGTCACCGAATTCCGAAAGCATGCGGTGTGGCTTCAGCTGATGGGTGGAAGGCCGGTCAAAGTCCGTCCAGTGTTAACGCGCAGGATGCCCAAAGCAAAGAATGCATTTCACCTTTGCTTTTGCTATTCATATTGCATACTGGTTGGCTAGCGTGATGGTCTCAAAATCTGTGGGTGGATATGTATATATAACTATATCCCGCACTTCCATACATAGCACCAGGCTATGTTGAAGCATGCTTATCCACGCCAGCGGAGTTACACCACAACATACAAGACAGTATACCTAGCAAGCGACATCTTATACATAAAGAACCACTGTCACCGTGTTGTCCCGGGATTTACCCGAGATCATACATAACCTAGTTCGGCTTTAGGCGCCGCCACAGCTGGGGACTACGAGTGACACTGACTGGTGTTGTAGTATATTGTCTCTTCCCCGCCCTCAACCCCACGCTAGAGGCGCCTGCGGGAGGCGGAGGTGCAAGAATCTGCCATGGGAAGGAGGCAGGGCTAGTGATGATGAATCAAAAAGGGCCATGAAATAACACTTGGATGAGCCCACTGTCCGGACAATGGAGGAAAGAGCAAGGAACCAGTGAGTGAAAGAGTAGAGGATGCTGGTGAGGATGCGTGGTATAGGAACGAGTGACAGGTAGATAAAGGTTACGGGCTAGTAATACAGCCTTGTCCCCATGGTGTTAAGAAAGAACTGAACTATTGTGAGTAATATAGAAGATGGGACGATGGCTGATTGTGTTGAAGGAAGGTGCGAGAGGGAAAAGGCAGGTTGGGACCTTGAGTGTTACCTTAATATGGCAAAGGGAAAGAACATACAAGAGAAATAATTTCAAGACGGTTGTGCTGTCTAATCTAAACCATAGCTTTAAGCACAAAGTCCCCCCGCTAAGGCGTTTGTACGCTAATAGAGCCCACAGGGAGGTTGGCAATGCTCCTAAGGCAGTGGGTTACACCATCAAACAGATAGACCTTGCACCTCCGTGACCGGCTCAGATGTTGACAGGAGGGCACATATTGTCAGACTAGAGCAGTAGGCCTGCTTTAATGGAGGGGCATTTCACGGTCTGGCCTTCTCTGCTCTTGCCTAAACATGCGCCCGAATCATGGATCCTCCACGCAATCAAGGTCACCAACTTGTCCGGCTACACCTGGCTGGCGTTTGATCCGAGTTGCCAGTGCCAGCAGCAAGGGGAAATGAATATCAGAATAAGCGACTTTCCCAAGTCTTCCGAGGTCCAGAGCTCGCTCCAGGAGACTGAAGCAGCGTAACACTAACATTAATTAGATTTCTTCTAGGCACTCTTTCGTTTCGCTCCCTTTAGTCTTATCGCCCATTCATCAAATTTCTCTGCCCACCCAAACTCGACCAGCATTTCCCTGACCTCCTCAACGACTCTTCCTGCCTTGGCTTCATCCAGCAACGTCCTGCTCCAAAATACTACCAGCGGATTGGCTCCATGTTTAAATAGTTTCCTGACAAGCGTGACATCGCCTTTTCTGGCGGCATACAACAGCGGGGCGCGCAGGCGTGTTCGCAGCCGCCGTATATTGCCCGGTATACGGGCACTGGCATCTGCACCGTGATCAAGTAGGAGGTCGACTAGTTTTGGATTATTCAGGCGGATCGCCGCTTGCAGTGGTGTCCCCTTGACAGAAGGGCAAAGTTCGTTCGGGTCTGCTCCATGTGCGAGAAGCATTCTGACCATCGGGACCCGGACCGCGGGTTTGCAATCATGCAGCGCGACGAACAGCGCGCTCTTGGGATTCGTAAATCTGGCGGCGGCGTACTCAATCTCGAACCACCCGAGTTCGAGTATCCACTCGGCCACCGCCAGCTGGCCGCTCCTGATGGCTTCCATAAACACGTCAAAGTGCGTGCCTGAGGGGTCGGTCCAGTAGTATCCGCACCGCCCACTCAGATACTCCACCATCTCCATGTCGCCGACGCGCGCAAACTCGATGAATGCCGTGCGAAAGGTCTGCCAGGGACACGACTCTGATAGACGCGATAGCCGTTCGGAGCCAAGCCAAGCGTCCAAGACAGCGTGGTTCCCACAGTGAATCGCAATCTTCATCGCCGCGCGCTCGGGTCCGCCTCCATGCCACGTCCCATATTGCAAGAGCGTCTCCATAATCTCTCGAGTCCCAATCCGTGCAGCAATGCACAGCGAGGGCGTACCGAAGAGATGGCTCCATAGCAAATGCACACTACCGGCATCTTCGCCGTCCTCCAGCACGTTCTGCAGCGTGATGGGGTCATTGCGCGTGATTGCATCCCGCGCAAGAGCGATCTGCAGCTGAACGATCTGCGTCGCCCAATTCGCCTGGTAAAACGGCGAGGCAGCCATGAGGTGCTTATACAGGGCCGGATCTAGGTAGGAGCCGATTCCATGGCCCACGGGTACTAGAGCGTCGACGATCTGTTGGACCTGGATATTGCGGTCCGGGCTGGGTCTGGAGTCGAGATAGCTGTGGACGAGCTGGGAGAGCGAACATGGTCGCGAGTCATTCTGGTCGATTTTTGCGCGCAGATAGAGGCGCTTCAGGCGCTCTGGAAACGCTGACCAGCGGTATAGATGTCGCTCTGAGTATTGCTTCGGCTCGTGGAAGACTTCCTTGCCGATGCGGTCGGTTTGTATCAGAAGAGTAAGGATCTCATCCGCGAATGCGGCTGCGGCTTGTTGTTAGCTTGGGCGGTATTCAGCGGGCGTTCGGACGCACCTACTGCTTACAAGGCGCGCGGTAAAGATCTCTGGAAATGCCCAGGACCATTCGACTCCGTGCTTGATGATGAGAAGCAGGATCTCCGAGGGGAGCTTTGGTGGGGATGCCATGCGGGGCAGATCCGTATCTTGCGGAATAGGAAGAGGGGCAAGTCGTACATAAAACACGAGGAGTGAGCAGTTTTAATTTATTTGGAGCTCACCAAGACGAGGCTTAGCCGCGAATCAGCCGCATTGCGCATTGACTCATCAGATCTTCTTCCAAGTTGGTGTAACTAACTGCCTGGTTTTAGCGCCGCAGCCGCCTGCACATGAGTCGCCACATACAAAAGTTGAGATCTGTCGTATTAGATATATATAAACAAACTATCGTCAAAACGCACAATGAATTTATAGCCCCCAACACCAATGCTCGAAAAGCAAAACTACACTCCCCTATGAAAGCCCCACGCTCCTCCGCAGAACAAAGTTCGGCACAATCCAACCCCCCGAAACAACCCCATCCCCAGTAACGGGCTTCCCATCGCCCCGGGCAAGATCAACGAGATACTTACTCAGAAACTCAGTCGGCGAATGACTCTTCGTAAACACAGTCCGCATAACAGGCCCGATGAGCGTATGCAGCCCCCGTTTCATCAGCGCCTGCTGGTCCGGCCGCTTCATGACATGCTCGCGGACCACGGGGTCGTTCGCGCAGTCGACGTAGGCAGGCCGTACAGAGTACGGTTTTAGACTCGGGTATTTCTTTGCGAGTTCGAGGAGCCCGACTTCGGCTTGACCCTTGATCCGTCCGAAGAAGGGCGTTAGGCGGCCTGGGGTGTGCGTTGCCTGGATGAATTTCTTGTTAGAATTGGGCATTCGAAAAATAGTTTCCCGTCTTTTTGGGGGGAAGCGGGGGACGTACACCCTCGCCAGAGACGTAGACGAAATTGAACGAGTCGGATAGACCTGCAAAGGCCTCGGCCGCGGCCAGCGGGTAGTCGAGGGTGATTTTTATGTATTCCCTGTTTGATTCACAAACCACCACATTAGCCTGCATTCTTCCGTTCACTTCCCATCCTTTCTTTATCTTCTTCTTCTTCTTCTTCCTCGAGGCATAAACATACTCCTTCGAAACCTGCGCCTGCGAAATCCCCTGCGCCCAAATACACCCATCGGCACCCTGGAGTTTCTCGAGGAGGTCCGCCGGATACTCGTTGAAGTTCTTGTGCTCGATCACGGTCACGTTGGGCTTGTTCTCGGCCATGGGGACGGGGCTCCGCGAGAGGATGTACAGTGCTGAGACTTCGCCGGCTGGTAGGCTGGTTGTGAGGAGGTGGTTGAGGGCTGCGGAGCCGACGAGGCCCGTTGCGCCGGTGAGGATGAGACGCATTTTCTCGCTCTTGGTTTGTTCTGTTCTGTTCTGTTATTGTTTATTGGTTGTTGTAAGTCGAGGGGTATCGTATCTATCAGGAGCGGTTTTTAGAAATCGAAATTGAAAAGAAAAAGAAAAATCTCAAGAAAGAAAAGAAAATAAGAGGGAAATGGGCGAAACTCCATATATACTCCTAATCCGGAGATACGGAGTATCTCAGCTCTGCTAAGTCCGGCTGGGCGTTGTCAGCCATCGTGTGTTTTTCCCTTGGTAGCTCCGGAGATGTTGACGATCTCCCCTCCGGGCGCGGGCGCGGGTGCGGTGCGGGAATTGGATCCCATATCGAGTGCTAAACTTGTTGGTTTTAAGTGGGTTTGATACGTCGAGATCATCGGATTTAAACATTTCAAAGGGCTTAAACAACAATGGGACCCAGTCAGCTGGCATGGTTACACTTTATTTTTGGGGGGGTTGTCTGTGTGACACGGCTTTCGGTTTGTTTAAGCCCCCACTATGTAAAAAAATGCGAACTGGAGAATTCATGACACAGATCTTTAGGTGCCCAAACCTCTATATCAGTGATGCTTTCCCACTGGCGATGCGGCGTCGCGTCTCTAGTGTCGTCCTCCCAGCGTGTTTGTTTGATCGGGTTTAGACCCGAATCTGAATGTCTACGTAGACGCCCTGGGGGCCTTAAGGCCCCTACATCTCGAATCTAGAATTTTGGAAGAGCAAGAAATCCTTTTTCATCCCCAACCAGAATCTCCAGCTTGACTTCATCCTTTAATGTTCAACCCCCCCTTTATTTATGTAGTCAGCGACTCCACCGCCAGCCTCAGACTTGACCGGGCTGCCGATACGTATAACACGTTGAGCACCCAACACACCTACTCACGACTAGACTACCCCGCTAGTACTCCAGCGGAGAAAATAAGAGCACACCGAGATACGAGTGTCGTTTGATGATGATGATGATTCAGTGCGCTAGGGGCCGGCCCATCTCTTGGGGCGTTGGTTGGATCCATCCAGCCTTGAGCATCGAAAAAATAAGGGACAAGGAATCATCGAGGCAAAGACGATGGAAGAAGGGCGGGGGCGCGGGAGGAGCGCAAGAATTGCGTGAGACTGCCGGTGTGAACGGTCCCAGTCCTCCAGGGCATTACAACATATGTAGTGCCTTGTGGTGATGCTTTGGAAATTTGGCGGCTGCCTAGCTAAAGAATATTATCTATCTATCTACCTAATCATCACAGCAGTAGTATAACTACCTGTTAGATACGCAAGAACCAATCCCATCAAAAGACCTGTGTGGCGTCTAGGTACTACGTATGTGAGGTCTAAGCCTCAGCCAAGATTCCCCACTGTATGTATGCATCGTGAATAATGTCTCAAATCATTCTACCATGTTGCTAATGCGGGTATAGATACCAGTTTCAACTTACAGGAAGATATGCATTCTCGAACAGGGCGCCACGTGGTATGTATACTGCGGCGGATCTGGCTCCCTCCAGATATGGAAATGCTCTTCTGTCCCCGGGCCTCGAGATTTGCTGGGTGCTTATGCTGACTATGTACTAATCGGACTAGCTAATAATACATACTCTAGATGCCACTTTAGTGACTGTTTCATTATCTTTTGTACAGTCAAGGTATTCTTTGAAGGACACTATAATTTTTGGGGCTAGACATCCGTAGTATATACAAACACAGTTAGACATACGACCCCATTGAGCCGGTAAAATTCAGCATCTTCCAATCCCTGGCCTCACCTCCCTCGCCCCCGCAAAACCCATCTCAAATCCATCGACTACCAATCTATACAAGAACCCCCGGCAGTCTTGGTCCCCTCACCCTCTGAACCTCCCCCTCCCTGCCCTCGAAAAACTCCTCAAAGCCCATATCCCCATTGTTCACATTCGCATACAGATTATGTGCATCCCGTCCTTTTATCCGGGCATAGGCGAAACCGCTTACCGGAGGCTCCATCACATCTGCGAGGATATCATGGATAGCGTGAGTCTCAGTCTCGCTCACGATTGCTGATAACTCGGAGTATTTGTCCGTATATACCGCGATGATGGTTTGATCGGCACCCGACTGCGCATCGATGAAGAAGTATGGTGGTTCGATGTAGGATTCGGAGTATTGAGCTTTGTGGGTGTGTAGTTCGAAGATGGTGTCCCAAATGAGTGCGATTGTTCCCTCGGTGCCGTGGACGGGGTTTGGGGAAGGGGTCCACGGGACGAAGGAACAGACTTTTGATTCGTCGTCTAGATCGGCGTCGGTGATAGTTTGGATCTCAAATTTCAGAGCCCGTTTTTGCTCGATGGTTAGGGCATCGGTTAGGTAGAACAAGGGGATATCGATCGCGCGGCTGTCTGGGGATTTCCAGGGGAAAGGGTTCGGCGTAAAGGGGGCGTCGGGGTCATGGAGGAGTTCGATGTCTGTTAGCTGGGAGAAGGGGGTTGAAGCGACCTCTGATAGTCGTGTGCTGACTCCTAAGGACTCTTTTACTATGGCGTCTAGGGTATTTTTGGCGACGATTAGGGGGTAGAACTCGTTATCGTAGATGGTGATGAATCGCGCTTGGGAGATATCTGCGTCCGGTGCAGATTCGAGGAAGTGCAACCTGTCTGTACGGTTTACGTGTTGCGTGTATGCTGTCCACAGGCGATAAATATCGCGACGGGAGGGTACACGATCATGCTTCCATGCGGCAAGATGGACGGTTGGTGTCTTCTCGCCGGTGGTCGCCTGGGCCTGGTCTATGGCTTGCTGGATCGCGGACTGAATTTTCTGACGCTCATCCAATGTGTTAGGGAAAAGAAGGAAGATGTTCAAGCTATCGTCTGTTTTAGGAACAGAGTCTGCGATACTTGGGTCGGTGCCGTCATAAAGGCCGGGAGAACCAACTGTGGATCCCGATATAATGTCTCCTGTGAAGAGGCTTCGACTTGGATCATGCAGTACTAGTCCGTCTTCAAAGCCACGGCATACGGCTATGTTTGTGTTGAGCGATACAGCGTCCAGACTGTCTGTGGCGGTACGGCGGGCGATGACCTCAACTTCATCCCGGTGCCTAACATTGACCGCAACCCGAATCACAGAAAGCAGCGTGCTCTCGCGGCCACAAGTATTTCCATTTACTTGGCGATTCGTTAACCCATCCGCGACGAGAACGGCCGACCACCCGGATTGGTAAGCAGCGATGGAAAGCGCATAGATGGTTGCTCGGCTGTCTTGAGCCTTGGGGTGCGGCTGCCACAGTATGAGATCAACGTCACCGAGCGACGCCTGGAAATGCTGGAGTAGACGGCGGCTGTCACCTGGAGCCCAGGGGCCAAGAAACGCCACAAGATGGGCGTTTCCAGAATTTGAGCGCTTGACAGGACATTGCAGCGCAGGCGCCATAGTGCGGACTTTGGGTTTCGAGGATGAACAAGCATGGGAAGGCAGGAACACATTTGACCCTGATCATTGATGTGCTGAGACGGTCGCCGCTAGCTCCCGTACGTGGCAGGTCACGGGAGATCGATTCCAGTTTAGGACTGGGACAATGACAGATGATTGGCTGCTGATCTCAGAGCGCTGGGTGTCAGTGCATCAGGAGGCTGAGAATGAGAGCCTTGGAGGAAAAGGATGATGACACTTTCTGGCCCTGTTGTACAAAGAACTTCAATTAGAGAATCTGACTGGGACATACAAGATGATCACCATGGTCGGCCAGTTGGACCGCCTCAACCCGCAGAACAAAACATGGTCATTCCCTGGCCCCGTAAGCTTTTCACTCGCACAATGTCCTAACTGAGAATCAGGCTCGCCGGTCAATCGACAGCCAATCAGGAGAAAATCTCTGTCTCAGTCGCCGCACTCCCATAAAACCCCCTTCTCCCCAAGTTTCCATCCCCGCCAGGGGGCAGGTCTGATCTCATCGTCAACATGGCGAACTCCTCGCGGCATTGTTATTTCCCCTCGGGGGTTATTGCGGAGACAAATGTCCCCTGCTCTGGGGAGGAGTATACTTCTTGCTGCGACCATTCAGATATTTGTCTGTCGAACGGGCTCTGCCTGAGTGCTGGTCAGCAACCATACACACTGTCTCGAGGGAGTTGCACAAACCAGAAATGGGATCAGGGGTGTCCGGAGTATTGCGGTGAGTTCTCACATTCTATGTAGACGACTTTCACACACCTCGACAGAATGTCTAACCATTGCTAGCCGCCGTCAATCCGGAGGGAGGTTGCTCGATCGTCAACTATAGCTTCATAAATGGCGTCTCGAGATACTGCTGCGGGACTGCAATAATCGACGGAACGCAGCTCGTATGTAGAGATGGCGCTGACGCAGACTTTACCGTTCCCACCGGCGAGGTGTTGACCGGCTATGCCCTCCTGCAGAATGTCACCTCTCTCAACGCGACGGACTCGCCGACGGAGTCACCGACGCAGTCAAACTCGACCTCGACCTCGAGCTCAGACTGCCCCACGTATTCACCCTCTATCGATGCCTCGGATTGCAACGAGACAGCAGTCGGAGTTGGCGTCGGCGTGCCGCTAGGCGTAATCGCATTGGCGACGGTAGGATGGGCTCTCTGGGAGCGAAGACGAAGAAAACGCGCTCTAGGCGTTCCGGTTACAGGATATCTAGGGTCTTCCCCGGGCGAGATAAAGGACAGGGGCGTTTTTGCACCGGAACGAAAACCAACAAGCATGTCAGAGCTGGATTCGCAGCGACCTGCCGCAGAGCTGAATGCATAAGGTTGATGAGATATTGCGGGCGATTTAATTAACGAATGGGAAACGGCGTCTCACGCTCTCCTCGCGGTCATGAACACGAGGATAATAATAATAATAATATGCCCCTTAACTAATAAGATAATCTGGCCACTGGTCACTGGTGAATGATCGAGGTAATCAATAAGGCTTGCGGCTGGCTCTTGAACCCTTGTCGATCAACGGTGTCTTGAATTAGACTCTCCGTTAGGCCCCCAATTTTTTGCCGGATACGGCATGGCAGAGGACAATCGCTGGACGGGAGTGGGCTTACGAGTGCACAGCGTTGCTCCGCCACGCTGTTGAGGGTGTTGGGGTCCAAAACTCGCAGCGCCAAACGGGTCTGCCTGGGCTTTCGTCCACTCGCGAATCAGCCGCCTGCGTAGTCTGTCACCCTGAAAGCTTGGACTTCTTCACACCTTCCATCTTTAATAATCGGTTTCGAAACTCCCCGGGGGTTTTCTCCCCAGATCGCTCCTCGATTGTCGCCTGTCTAACTTTTGGATTACTGAAAAGATGGCCAACAGACGGATTACGCGGCCCCGATCGCGAAATGGCTGTATTACGTGCAAGTAAGTCTGTATCCACTCGAATAAGCCGGAATAAAGTGCTGACCTCCGAGCTGCTATGTAGACTCCGGCACGTCAAGTGCGATGAGGTGAAACCGGAATGCATGCAGTGCCAGCGATCCGGCCGGACGTGCGATGGCTACGATAACGCCTCTCAGACTCAACTCCGCCAGCGTATTGCTGAGCGACATCGTCCGCTTGATCGGGACATGGTCGGTGCCGATCATCGGCTTCTCCTGCGGCAGGAGACACGCACCGAGAGGCGCTATCTCGAATTCTTTTACGGGCAGAGCTCGTCGGCCTTTTCGGGGTTCTACGACTCGAAGCTCTGGTCGTATCTCATCCCGCAGCTGGGCGAGCATGAGCCGAGTATTCGCCATGCGATGACCGCCATCGGCGCCATTCATTCGCGAATTCAGAACCCGAAACTTCTCACGTCTGGGGAGGATTCGGCCCCGACAGACTGGTTCGTGATTGAGGAGTACAACAAGTCGATCCAAGCCCTGACAAAATCGCTGTCCTCTGCAAACGCCGGTATCGACCTGACATTGACCACCTGCTGCCTCTTCGTCTGCCTCGAGATGCTTCAGAGAAACCGAAGAGCAGCCCTGGATCACATTGAAGCCGGCCTCCAAATAATCCAGCGCCACGACCAATCCTCCCCCATCAACGCCCGCCAATCCGAACTGTACACCGAGCTCCGCAGCCTCTTCATGCGTCTCAACCTCCAAGCCTCCTTCATGGGCCGCCTCCTCGTCCCCCTGAGACACTCCCCCGCCGATCTCGTCCGCCCAGGAACCCCCTTTACCTCGCTCCTCCAAGCCCGCAGCCACCTTGACCAAATCATGTTAAAAGCCCTGCTCTTCATCCGCTCTGTAGGAATCATGCGCGAAGCCCGCGACCCGGCCGAACAAGCCGCGCTCGAGGAGAAGCAGGAAGCCGCGAGGCTAGACTTCACATCGTGGCGCTGGTCGCTCGACAAATTCCTGCAGAAACACGCACACACCCTCACACCCTCGGAAATATGCGCCTCCCTCCTCCTCAAAATCTACTACCACACGTCCATCTTCTGGACGCTCTCTGTTCTCTGCCGCTCCGAGGACGTCTTTGATGACTTCATCACGGACTTCGAGTCCGTCGTATCCTACGCCGAGGAAATCATCCGCATCACATCATCATCATCATCATCAACATCAACAATATACCCACCAGAAACCCAACCCCCACCTCCACCTCCACCCTCGGACACAGTATTCTCGCTCGAAGGCGGCATAATCGGCCCGCTCTACTACACCGCATGCCGATGCCGCGACCCCTTCATCCGACGGCGCGCAATAAGCATGCTGCTCCAGTACTCAAAACGCGAAGGGATGTGGGACGCGCGACTCTACGCGGCGGTCGCGAACCTCGTCTGCGAAGTCGAAGAAAGCAAGTGTGTTATCCCGCCGACCTGTGCGGCGGACATCGGGAGTCTGGATAGAGTCTATGAGGAGGTGCAGTCCAAGGAGGTGAAGACGAATCCGATGTTTGTTGTCCTGTATATGAAGCCGCAGGGTGTCGATGGGCCGTGGTGGACGGATAGTGTTATGGTTGAGTGGTGATTGGTTTTTTTTTTTTCTCTCTTGTTCTTTGAGCGTGGATGGCTTGTATTGTATTGTATGCATTTTCTTCGTTTTTAGGTTGTTATATTTATCCGTATGACGTAGTTACTACTATAAGAAAGGACTCAGACTGCGTGATGCACAGTATCCAACAGGTCTCGTATATGGTCCACATTCTATGTGCTTAGCAGTCATTCCACGCAAACGACTCTTGTGGCCTCCTGTGTCCAACACACCTACTACTACTATAGAAGAGTCTGTTATTAATACTGGCCTGACTTAGTATCAGCACCTCAATTTATAATGGATCTGCATATCTCACTTGCTAATGGACAGGACAACGCGAACGAGGCTCTGAGTACCTGCCTTTTCAGTCTAATTCGGACCGCACCTGCTTGGTTGGAATAGTTTGATTTGCCTTCCCCAGCTGGTTTCTCCCTATTTTCTTTAAAGGATATGATATAGGAATGTCCTCTATGTATGTAATATAAGGCATGTATTATTTTCTTTAGCATAAATAGAAACGAAACACTAATGAGGGTCCATGAAGTTCTGAAGATTGTCACTAAGCCGGTCACTAAGGCAGTCACTAAGAAGGGCTTTAATAGAGTCAACAGGACACTCACCAGGACACTCGCTTATAGAGTCACTTATAGAGTCACCTAGAGAGTCACCAAGAGTCTCTAGGATAGTCTCCAGGATAACCTTAAAAGGTCATACCTAATCATAAGCATATCTGCAGAGTACCCATATGCAGCAAGGTATGCCAAGTGCTTTAAATAGGTCTTAGAAAGGTCTTAAGGTAAGATAGAGCTGCCTGAGCATAAGCAAGGAATAGCATATTGTGTCTCCCCATACTTCTCACTTCCGTTTGCACTTTGTATCTCTAAGGGAATAATTATGGACATTACGCCCATTTCCTCACAAAATCCAAATACACAGTTTTTGGTTCGCCGCACCCAAACACCACTGCACCATTCGGGAAGTCGTCTGTCCTGGCAGTGGAAGAAGCCTCATATTCCCGGTTTTGCACCCGAATATCTTGAAGAAAACTGGGGAACTCCCAGCAAGATATTTCGCCCTTCTGGTGGGAGCACTTTTCGAAAGTCGTTTCCGTCGGTATCCAGCATCCGCTTTTGTCTGACAGTCGCTGGCCGCTTGCTCGAAGCGTCAGTTGCGGTTGCAGACTGGGATACCTGGTCCACAGCGCAGTTATACTAGAGGTTGATGCTGCCATCATATCCTGCCCCGTCGGGACCCGGTTGCAAGGCGAATCGAGGCAAACGGCGCGATTACCTCTGATAGCATCTCCAAAGTCGGAGCAGAAGAGACAATTTAGCTCCCCGAGGAGCGGCGACCACGCTAAGGCCTGTCTCTCAAGTTGTTTCTGCTTCAGCTCGCTCCGCGGCGAGTCCTTAACAACGTCCATGAACTCGTAACCATAGATCCTGCGGCCATTGGACTTGTGCACCGACGCCTTGGAAAGATTGATGGAGAATCCCATGATCAGGTCCCGTACCGTCAATTCATCAGATCCTGGACCCTCGATCACGAGAGATGCCTTGTCCTTCAGAGCCTCAAACGAAGCTAAGCCGCCGTTGTTGCTGCTGCTAGGATCGGCCCGAGGCGCATCGGATCTGATTTCATGTGTTGGAATATCCTCCGAATAGGCGAGCAGCATTTGGTGCAGCACGGTTATTAGAGGAACGAGCCAGGCTCGCCGTTGTACTGTATCGTACACGATGATTTGCTCCGCGATGCTGTTCCTCAGGCACTTCACATAATTCCCAGAGGGGCTGAACTGTATCATATTGGATGACCGAGAAAACGAGAAGCCTACTTGGCCTCCGACTTGTGCTGGGGCAGCAGATTGAGCCAGCAGCTGTAGGTTTGCGCCGGTCCAGTGCCAGGAAGTATGTTTCGTGGTTGCGTCGGACCATTTGACATCTTTTGACGCTTCGTCCGTTCCTAGAACAATCCTGGCCTCAGGACACCACCCAAGTAAAACCCTTTCGGATATAAGGTCGTCCACACTTTGTGTCTGGATCCATTCGCCCTTTGTGGCTTGTAGCTTGGACGCCTTGAGTTGCGTGTCATCCTTGGCTACCTCTAGATGCCATTGCGTGGTTTGCTGGTCTGTTTTCGCAATTGGAACCAACGCGGTGGAGTAGCCCATAAAGACAATACCCAGCCCACTCGAAACTGGATACTCGACGGCAGATAACTTGACCATATCTTGGAATTTCATGGACAGCCACCACTCGGAACCGGAATCAACCATTTGCTCCTTTGCTATCACTGCGGAGCCAAGTAGCTTAGACCAGCAGGAGGTCTCAGACCTGGACAGGTTGCCGAGGGGGTAGAGCGGGTCTAGAAAAAACCATTTTCCAACCAAACTCCCCGAAGAGATCTGGGGGACACCGTATGGGTTCTGCCGAAGGGCCAGGCAAATCCAGTGCATGGCGTAAGATAACTTGAAGCCCCCCATAGTTCTGGGAAGGCCCATGGTGAGGCGCTCAGAAGTTGCTTCTACTTTGATGCCTCCCACCACTAAACTCTTTAGTGAGTTGGGGAACACGAGTATCAGGATGCAGCAACTTACCACAGATCCCTTCGGGGTCCTTCATGGCCCTAATAATATACCTCAGTAGATCAACGCTTTTTGGCCCGTGTTCCGTACGGAGGTATTCCTCGCAAGTTGATAGAAGTACACAGCCATGTCTTTTCGTCAATGTGGGGAAGCCGAACAGCTGCTCTTCGTTATAATCTTCTTTGGTTGAGAATGGAGGATCCCAGTCATATATCATGGTTTTGGTTGCGCGTGTTATTTCGCCAGAGATTCTACTCTCTGGTAGCGAGAGAATAAATTCTGTTAGAAGCGCCTTTCTCGTCGCATCCACATACGCCCCTGCGTCAAGCAGCATTCGAATGATTTCTTGGTCCTCAACCCACACAGCCACCTCAAAAGGCATTTTGGAAGCGCCCCGTGGTGAGTCTCATGTTCACATCGGCGCCTAAGTTCAGAAACATTTGAACGACTTCTTTGTCTCGGTAGCGTATGGCAGCGGCCAGAGCGCTGCCATCGTTTCCATAAATGAACCGGTGGTTAACGTCGGCTCCGGCGTCGAGAAGCTCCTGGAGAATCCATTCGTCCTTGTACCGGATTGCCGTCATCAAAGCACTGCCGTACATGCCATGCGTCAGCGGGAGGTTGACATTAGCTCCCACGTCCAGAAGAATACCGACAAGCTCCCGATTTCGGCATCGGATGGCAGCCGCCAAAGCACTGCCGTCCATTCCACTCGTAATCTGCAGGTTAACATCTGCGCCCGCGTCCAGAAGCATCCAGATAAGGTTTGTGTCTCGACGCCGGACAGCAATAGCCAGCATGCTGCCGTCAGCTCCAAGGGGGCAGTTTACGTCAGCTCCAGCGCGTATCAGTGTCTGGATAATCTTCCTGTCTCCGGATTCTGCAGCTAACACTAGCTGCGAGGCGCTGATTCCATCGAGCATATGGCTCTTCTGGAGAATGGCCCGTAACACAAGCAGCCGCTTGGCATCGAGAATCACCTGGCCGGAACTGGGTAAAGGGCTCAGGTTTTTGAGCGCCTCCTCGGCCGCCTCTTCCATCGCGGCCTTTGGATTGAACGCCTCAAACTCATGCCAGGATCTGGCCTTGAACGTCCGGCCTGCGACATAGACTCCGCTAGACCAGATATCGTGCGGCCCTTTGCCGTGCAATATTAGCTTTCATATCCAATCGTACTAGCTTTTTGTCTCGGTAGAAGGAGAATTTGCGTGAGATTTGGATGGGATGCTTACCACGCGAGCTCTGTTGGTAGGTCTCGTATTCTGGTGGATCGATATTCTTCGCTTCGCAATACTCTGCCAGCAATCAGCATCAAGTACAGTGTGTGAACTGTAACAGAGATACCAAGCACCTTGAAGCCTCTGTTGCGCGGTTTTTGTCCCCTTTTTCAACAGGCTCCCGCCTTTACTAGTACTTGCCGCAGACATGAGCGCGTCTAACTTGAGTTGAGAGGGTATTCAAAGGCGAGGAGGTATACCGCTTTTTTCCTTTCTCTTCTTTTTTCTCGATTGTGAGAAGAGACCAGTTTTGCGCGTGCGACACGGCAGACGATTTAAGGCCGCGGTGCCCGGTCGCGGAAGGCGCTTTAAGATGAGGACGGGATCGCACTTGCCCACGACAAGGCTGAGAATATAATCGATGATAACCCCGCACCGGGCGTGCATGAGCAAATAATGTTGTTCCGGTCAGATTGGTCTTTTTCGCCCTGTTACACCAGGCTCCAGCACTGCCACTTTGCTTAGGACATTTTGCAGAGGATCCTTGCTTGCAGCCCACCCAACCAGATGTTTAGTGCACTCACACATTGCCTCTTACTATAGACTTGGCCTACTTGAAACCTCACCCTTCTTCATGGGGATGTTGTGAAATGTGTTGACTATTTTCAGCCTCGCAAATTTTCAATCTGCCACATAGAGAGAGCTTTTTTGTATTTGAACGCAAGTTTCGTCCCGTTTTCTCGCCCATGGTACAGAATGATATTAAGAGGGTGCCCGCTAGATGTACACCGGCCTCTGCTAGCCACACACTGGCCCTCGTAAATACTAATATGGCTGTTAGTAAGGGACGGTGTGCGTATAGCCAGCTGCTCCAGGTACACTAACTAATAAGTAAAATAGCCTTCAAATGCACGTTAAAATTACCCACTTAAGTGACTGCTTAAATGACTGCTAAGTACCCTTGTACATACAAACACTACTTAAGGGTCAGGGCAATGCGTGTGTGGTTAGCGGAGGCTGATGTGTGTATGTATAGGGTCCTTGGCACGTGCTGCTGGCATATGTACCTTAACAAGAAGTCCCGCGCGCCGATGGGACTGATTAAAGCCTGGACAAACTGCCATTGGCTGTATCTTGGCACGTTTAGCTAGAGGTGGTTTAGCGCATCAACGCTCCCTACTATTTCCAACTCGGTCCAACTTCGATCCACATCCACTGCGGGGGTTGTCCGATTGACGTTGCTTTGATAACACTATTAACTGCATATTTAACTCTGAACTGCTCCTCTCTTGACCTGTTCTCATTTTACTCTTTTATATAATCCTCATTCTCTCTTCCTTACTTTTTAGATCCCCTATTGATTCCTCTTTGCCGGCAGCTCCTCGTCAATCAACACCCCCGCACCGCACCGCAATGGCCGCCACCGCAAAACGACCCGAGATCATCGAGATCGCACGTGGCCTGAACCACATCCCCATGTGCGACGACTACGAGAAGATGATATCTGGGATGATGTACGCTCTCTCACTCTCTATTATCTTCTAACATTACCAAATTAACCATCCCATTCCAGGTACAACCCGCTCCTCCCGATCCTGAGCGAGGCGCGCCACCGCTGCCGCGGCGTGGCGACCGACTACAACAACCTCGACACGAAGAAGATCTCCTACGAGGAGATTGGCGACAAGCGCATGGAGCTGCTGCGCGAGATTGTCGGGAAAGTCGGCGAGGGGACGTTCATCGAGCCGCCGTTTTTGCCCGATTACGGGTGTAATATCGTGATTGGGAAGGAGAGTTTTGTTAACTTCAAGTGAGCCCTCCTTCCTCCTTCTTACATATATATATATATGTGTGTGTATACCCATCGCAGGGCCTCGCTCGACATTAATATGGTATATATAGTTTCACAGCCCTCGACACAAGCCTAATCGTAATCGGCGACCGCGTCCAACTCGGCCCCAACGTCTCAATCTACACAGCGGGTCACGACACGAGCATCCTGTCGCGGCGCAAATTCGTCGAATTCGGGCACCCCGTCTTCATCGGCGACGACTGCTGGATCGGTGGCAATGTGATTATCCTCCCCGGGGTGACGATCGGCGAAGGGTGCACGATTGGCGCGGGTTCCGTCGTCACAAAGGATATCCCGCCGTTTTCGGTTGCTGTGGGGAGTCCGTGTAAAGTGCGCAAGACGATTCCGAGTGCGGAGGAGGAGATGCGGGATCCGGAGAATCCGTATAGGGATTTGCCCGAGAAGGGGGTTTAGATGCGCGATGTTGATCGATATTTGCTTTGGGGGTAGAGGAGAGAGACTAGGCCGATGGGGTCTGAGATGTGAATAGAAAGAAAGGAAGAAACACATATAGAGCGATTAGTTTAATATTATCTTATGCTCAAGTGTTGAGTTAACTGTGTCCGCCTCGCAATAGCCTCCTAACGTGGCGGAACCCCGAACCCGACCCCGATACTCATACTGGCGCAATGGTGGACCTTCAAGGCTTGATCGACATTCTCAGCGGACAAAAAGACCGATCGTTCCCTTTCTGATGCTTTACCAACCATGCAAAGGTCTCCTGGTGTTGGCGATCGGCATATAATGGTCAGAGTTCCGAGTATACGGGTGGAATGCGGACTGCAGATGGAGAGCATATGGCGTGTCTTGTCTCGGAGGAATTGTCTCCACTGACTCTATATGCTGTATATGGAATGGCCGTCGCCTGATGATGATGATTATGATGTCAA
Source organism: Aspergillus ustus (assembly GCA_000812125.1). Taxonomy (NCBI): domain Eukaryota; kingdom Fungi; phylum Ascomycota; class Eurotiomycetes; order Eurotiales; family Aspergillaceae; genus Aspergillus; species Aspergillus ustus. Next base: position 142,962 of record JOMC01000019.1, read on the forward strand.
TCTTCAATCGGGGTCCGCCTTGTCCTGGCTATCGCAGAGTAGACTTGGCTATAAATCCCTCTTCTATCCGGGGCGCCAGTGTACTCCCTGGGCAAATATTTCAAGACCAAATTCTTAACTATTCCTCCACTGCTCCTTAATACGTCTAAGTGAATAAGTCTGATTACTGGCCACTAAACTTGTTGATTACTTTCAAGCACAAAGCTTTTGTCCACGCTAGGAAATCTAGCCCTAACTTTATGTACTCAAATTAAACCAGCGTGAAATACTACTTCACTGAGAGGATACAATAAGCTGGCAACAGGGGGTGAATGATCAGCATCAAGAAATCAGAATTTGCTTTACTCGTAATGTTTCCAGGACATGATGCTCCCCTCCTTTACGAGCAATCCCTGGTTTGATTCGCCGTCACGTCCGAGTCTCGTATGCAGAGCAGGATCAGCCGCACTCAGCCTCAAGGCATTCGAGCTTCGACAATTGTTGCCTAGCCTTGCCCCTCGACTTCGTATATCAATGCCGTTATCCCTCTTTTTTTCCGAAGGAAAATATTTCAACCTATCCAGCCTCCCCCTATCATGTCCATCCTGACACCCCAGGATAGCTTTGAGACCGTCCCCGACGAATTCTTCAACATCACCATGGCCACCACCCAACGGAATACCCCGCAGACGCAACGTGCCTGTCCCGAGTACATCCCCCCGGACACCACCGTCGCCTCCGCAGCACCCACTCCCACTACTACCACCGCCGCCGAGGACTTCCTCCCGGAAGAAGACGACCACCCCATCATCATCCCCCGCGACCGCGAGCCCCGCGGCCGCACCCGCCGACTCCCCATCCTCCGCCGCCGCCGCGACTTATCCCCCTCCTCGTCAACCTACTCGCCCTCGCCAACGCGGTCACCCGCGCTCGAGGTCATCTCCTCACACACGGAGCTCTTCACTCCCTCGCGTACTACTACAACAACTCCCACACCCGACCGCCTCGTCCTCCTCAGCCCATTCACCCGCCCAACCTACATAACCACACACGCCGCATCGCGATACGACTTCACGCACTGGCTCCCGCTGCTCGCGCTCGGCGACCCGGAGGCGTGGTACGAATTCTCGCACAACAACAGCGTGATCTCGACGTCGCTGAAGCAGCCCCTCCTCGTGGCCCCGAATACATACCTCAGGCCGCTGAGTGACCCGCGGCCCGTCGGCCTGCGCATCCCGCGCATCAGCGCGAATGATCCACTCAATCCTCACCCTCGCCACTCCTCCTCTGCACTCTCTGCAACCAAACTCAAGACCGAGGCTAAGGCTCCTGCTACCGCAGATCAACCAGACATCGACCTCATCTACCTCTCCATCCAATCTAGCGTCACGGGTCACTCGACCCACCGCAGCGGCCGCTGGGTCTCGCCGGAGCGCGGGATGATGCCGGACCTGGCGGGGTCTGGGATGACGGGGTCGAGTATCTACCGGGTTGTGCGTTGCGGGAGCCGCGAGGAGGCGGCCGCGCAGGCGTTCTACGCTGCGGGCGGGAACCGCTGGTCGACGCTTTTCACGTGTGTCGTTGTGGATGATGGGCATAGGGCGCTCTCGGGGAGGGTGCTTGTGCTTGATGCGGAGGGGTATGAGAGGGTGAGGTCTTTGGGGGAGCTTGGGCAGGGAGCTGAGAAGGGGGGAAAGATGAGGGTGTTTTATTAGGGTTGTAACTATCTATTTAGTGAAGGGAGGAGGTAGGGTATTTTGGTGGTGGTGGTTAGAAAGGTAATTTGTGTCTCACTCTAACGAATTGATGATCTCTCCAGCGTATATATACATTCTGGTACTAGCAACGCGCTCTATCCTCCACTACTTACTTAGTACATATCCAACCTCAATGCCTCCGAGACTTATAAGTAGACCCGATATCGCCCCAGCGAATCTTGTCAAACGTAATGCTCGTATCCGGCGTATTCGCCTCAATGAAGCTCGGCGCCCCCTCAGTCGCATTGCACGGCCCCGAATCCCCCCCATCAAGCCACTGCATATAACCCCCCGCATCATTCCAGATACTCAGCGCAAGCACCATGCCCCTCCCCAGCGCCTGGCCCATCCCATCCAACCCATCGAACCCCTCAAACCACGACGCCGTCGTCTCACACAGCGCATCCGTCAACGAATTCCGGCCCCCCTGGACAACAGCATTACCAATAACCTCGCCATCCTGAACATACAACCGGCGAATCTCAACCAATGCCCCGGACGTCGTGTTATCACTCGTAACAAACTGCGTGACAACACTAAACTTCCGCGTCGTATCAACCCCGAACCCGCGTCCCCTTCCGTAGAACCCATGGTTGCCCAGCGCATACGGGTTAAACCCACACCCCCATTTATCGCAGACGCTATCGTTCTCGCCCGTGGGACCATTACACTCCTCGTCGCTGGTGCACTCGTACAACCCGCCACCGGCATAGTGACACGCATGCGGCGTGAACCCGGTCGCGCGCGAGTTCCCTTCCCAGATATCCATCTCGTTACAGCACGCGCCGTTCCCGTCGACGTTCGCTTCGCCGTTGATCCACGCGTGCACGTAGCACTGCGCGTCGCAGTACCCCGTGCCGTAGGCGGCGCCCGCAGGGTTGAGCGCTGCGCTCCGCCCGCCTGAGGCGTCCATCTCCGAGAGGTACAGCGCGCCGTTCATCCCGCAGGGTAGCCCCGATACGTCAACGTCGAAGGTGAATTCCTGGTTGAGCAGGTGCAGCAGCTCGTAGTCCTTCGCGGCGTTGCGGTCCTTCGGGTGTCTGCTCTCGTCGACGAGGTACACGCGCGGTGAGACGGAGGTGAGGTTTCCAGTTTTTGCATCGCGCAGGTATTGTTTGAGCGTTAGGCGCGAGCCGTGGGTTGTTACGCCGTGAGCGGCGTAGTCGGTGATCCCGTCGATGACGCAGTTTGCTGCGCAGGTTTCTTTGTCCGGGCAGAGGTCGGCGTCGAGGGTGTCGTCGACGGCGCAGGGGGTGTCGGAGCCAATTTTGTGGATGTCGTGTGTCGCTGCGTCGAGGACGATCGAGGTCTTTTGCTTCACGCAGCCGCGCGCTGTTGTGCACTTCCAGGTGTCGAGGAGGGGGCGGCGCTCCGCGGTGCCAATTTGTTGCGCGGAGATGAGGGGGAGTGCCGCGAGGGCTATGGATAGAAGGGATCGAGCCATTGCTCGTCTTTGGATGGATGGATGGATGCTTTGTTTGATGAGATGGGGAAGAGCGTCCTGCGAAGGGGCATTTATATTAGCGATTGGTTCGGCATGTCATTCCATGAGGACGCCGGCAGAATGCTTTCCTGCAATCGGTCCGCCGGGCCGTATCGACCTGGTCCGTCATAATCTCCTATGTCCGTGACAATTTCAATCGAGGATGATTGTGATCTACAGGGCAGGTGAGTATGCGGGGAAGCGGAGTGTGGGGTCGTTTGAGACGAAGAAACGTCCGCGTACGGCCGGATACGGGATATCGCCCAGGGGAAATTGGCCAAGAGTGCCAGGACTTTTATTTTGCCCCGACGTTTCCGTATTTCCCTGCAACGGGTTTGGTGTGGTGGAGGTACTATGTATTCGCTCCGTGCCTGATATGGAAAGAGCCGTTCGCATTCATCGCGGTCAACACCCGAGCGTTCTTCATAACATGTCGTAGAGTCGAGATGGCCGGATATATTCCTGGGCGGAGTTTGCCAATTCTCCGTCGTTTTCTATACACGCATGAGCGAATCTTACTAGGCACCGCTAGAAGCGTCGAGAAGCGAGGCGCGTGATGAGTTGGAATGTTGCCTCGAAGCTGTCATTAATATCTCCAATATACAGGCCCATATGATACAAAGTTGGCGTTAGTATACATGAAACAAGCGGCTAGTCGTTGCCAGTCCGCATACTAATATGACCAAAGACTTCGCGGACAAGCTGCTTTTTATTAACTAGGGGGAAAATGCCAGTTAGCAATACTCCAATATTGTGTGAACGAAAGGCCAGACTTACTCTTCCCCATTGCATTTCGCGGAAGCTCGTTGTGAAGAACTTTCATCTCCATCGGAATTTTGTGTCGCGCGAGCCGAGGCTTCAGCGCGATCCACAAATCGAAAACGTTCCAGGGATATCCCTTGTGGCCAGTTTTGGCGGCGAGTTCGGCGTTCAAGACGACGATAGCTACGAGTTTCTCACCCCATTTTTGGTGAGGGATACCGACGACAGCGGCTTCTTTGATTTGGGGACTATATTGGTTAGTCGTCGTTTTGGGGAAAGGGATACGGGCACATACAGCGATAGCAGTTCCCTTTCAATTTCAAGCGCGCTGATTTTCTCGGCGCCGCTCTTGATAATGTCCACGCTCTGTCGACCTTGGATGAAGTACATTGGCCCCTTGGCCCATTCGCCGCTGGTGCCCTTGCCAGAGCCCTCGACAGGTTGGCGTATAGCAATGTCGCCCGTCTTAAACCACTGTCCTTTCCCATCGTCGCTATCGACGAAGGACTCTTTCGTAGCATCTTCGTTGGCCCAGTACTTGGTGAAAAGCGTGGGCCCGCGCAATTGGATCTCTCCTTGGCGCGGGTGTCCAGTGGCATCGAACTCCTCGCCAGGCTTGATAACCTCGTTCGTGTCCGTGTCTACTAATCGCACGTCGACAGAAGGCAGAGGCCACCCAACGCTGGCGTCAACACGATCCGCAAAGTCCAACCCACAGCTCAGCGCCATTCCCACTTCGGTCATTCCATATCGTTCAAGTAGGACATTTCCCCCGGTAAGAGTTTCCCACCCCTTTTTAATCGGCGTCGGCAGCGACGCGGAACCGGAGACATTCAGACGAAGGTTCTCTGTGGCGACGGCCTTCTTCGCCGCTTGCTGGATTGGAAGCAGCATTGTCGGGAATATGTCTAGTAACCGGTGATACATCGTAGGAACGGAATTGAGAAACGTGATTTTATCCGCGGGATCACCCTCTGGTAAAAAGGGCGCCGCCAGCCGCCTCCACACGTCGTCCGGCTTGAAACGCCACTGGAGCTCGACCGATGAGCCAGCGATAAGCGGTGTGAGGAGTGCATTCACAATCCCATGAATATGGTGTAGCGGCAGGATATGCAGTAACCGGTCCTCGGGGGTATAGTTCCAGGCCTGGATCAACGATGCCGCCTGAGCAGCGAGTGCAGACTGCGGAATCAAAACGCCTTTCTAGAACCGCGTTAGCCTTCATCAAGACACCTATGTTCGAGTACATACCGGTCGATTCGTGGTCCCCGATGTGTAAAGCATCAATCCGCCGTGTCCACCGTCTAACCCATCCAACTGTACTGATTTAGGCGGCGCGGCAGGCGTCATGATCTTTTCCCAGACATTAAGGACCAGCGTTCTCTCTAAGTTTTCATTCAGAAGCGCCTCCGTCTTATTCAGAAACTTCACGGTCGTAACCAACGTGCTAGCCTGCGAGTTATCCACAACATATTTCAGCTCGCTGGTCGGATAGGACGGGTTCAGGGGAACGGCAATCGCATCACTAGCAAGTATAGATAGAAGCATCACTTGACTCTTGTTAGCTCCAGCCCAAGAATTCGCGCGCAGTAAAGAAGAGAACATTAGAAGAAAACAGTACCTAGCCAATCGTAGCAATTTTGTGATAAAAACGCAATCCGTTCGCCTTGCAATGCATCGGGCTTGCCTCCAGCCTTGCGGAGTAATTCTTCCCGGGACCTAAGCACATCTGCAAGAATATTTCCGTACGTGAAGCGCTGCTCCGTGGCGACAATGGCGAGACTCGAGGGGTCGTGGTTCTTCAACGCCTGGAAGAGAGGTATATTCGGGAGGGCTCCAAAGGACCGGCGCTGGGCGAGGCGGGTCGTGCATGATTTGCATGTAAACAGCGGATGTATTTGACGCTTGAGGGGGTGTGTTCTCCGGGCTGCGGAGAATATCGTACGTTGGTGCATTGTTGGAATTTGTCAAGGAGGAAATCCTTGATGTCATGGAAGCACAACCGCGGAGGTTTGCAGTCTCGGTGGGCGAGATTATCCGCGTCACCAGGGCTCGCTATACAAAACTGAGCGGATTCATATCAAGGGGTATATACAGCAAGGTTTTAGATGGGGATGGAGAGCAGCAGATCCAAATAGAAGTTTTTCCCAAGCACTCCGCGACACCTCCGGCGACATCTCACGACGAAAACCGACCTTACCCAAAACAGCAACCCTGCTCTCTCCAATCCCATCCCGATAAAATCGAATGACCTTCCACCCATCCACAAGTTCTTCCTCCAGCTCAGCATTTTACTCCAATTCCTCTTCTTTCGTTCGTCGTACTCTATTCTACAAAATATAAATGCCCCGACCCTTCGCTCTCGGCCTGGTCTTCCCCCGCCGCCTACTCTCAACAACCGCATGTAGAATGGCCTCCGCATCCAACACCCCGATGGAAGATCTCATGAGAGAGAAGGTACCCTCCCCTTCTATGCAACGGCTTTTTTTTTTCTTTTCAATCTTGACCTACTGACACTGATAACTCTTTTGATTCTCACAGATCACAACCGCATTCAGTCCCACCACCCTGGTCATTCGCAATGACTCGCATCTCCATGCACACCATGCGCCGATGCGCGGATCGACGTCCAAGGAGACCCATTTCCAGTGCGTGCGCCTTTGACTAAGAAATAAGAAGGAATATCAGGACCCTGGCTGATGCCGTGTACAGTGTAACGATTACGTCGCCGGAGTTCCGGTCCAAGATGCAGCCTGCGAGACACCGGATGGTATACGCTTTGTTGAAGGAGGAGATGAATCAGGAAGGCGGGATACATGCGCTGCAGCTGAAGACGAAGACACCGGAGGAGGAGCAGAGGGAGAAGGAGAGACAGGCGCAGGCATGATTGCCTCCGCGGGCATCCAAACCATTTACGAGCGAATGTTGGAAACAGTTTACGATATACCCAGCTTTCAAAAGATATTAAATTATTAGAGGGATTGATTATTAAATAGTTTCTGGCGCCAAGGAAAGACCAAGCGAAGAGACTCTAATATATACACAGCGACAACATCATGCACAGCTTCCCAACGAGCAGCGACGGAACCATCGAGCCGTGTACGAGGAAATGCATACTGTTCATGATCATCAGTGAGTGGCAGGATAGGGTGAAGGCATACGAAAACATGAACGAAGGATGCGTGCTTTTCAAACAACATATAAAATAGCAGCGACGTGGTATAGCAAGGGAATACAAAAGAGAACAACAGGAGACAAAACAGGCCGAGGCTCGGCTTACCGTGCGTGTAATGATTACCGCAGTATCAGTACTCGAACAATAACCGGCGCGACCAAGAGCAAATTCGTTTCGGACAAATGCTAAGCGAACTAGTGAAACATTGGAGAAGGGGATATTGTAGGGTGTGAGCGCAGTCGTGACTGCACTCGAGCGCGCTTCCAATCAAGCCCAACGCTGTATCTAATTATTCGCCGTGACACCGACCGCAACACCCACAACAATGGCAATGATGATGACTGTGAAGTTCCATGTTAGCGCCGTAGGTCGAAAAATGGCCAGATTTCGATAAACTTACTAACGATGATGAGGGCGTACCACTTCCACCTCCGTGCCTTGCGCGCACTGTCGATGGCACCCGTAAGCTGGGTGTTTGCGTTTTCCAGATCTTGGGCGACATTGCCTGCATCGCGGTGGATCTGGTCAACTTGAACGTCCTGTTGGGCAGTCTGTTCGGCCACATGCTGGACTAGCGGGAGCAGTTCCGCGATACTCCTCTCGATATTTCTAATAGCAGCCGAACGCACATTAACAGCATTCAATGCATCATGAGCTGCTTTAGTCCGAGAACCGGCGATCTTGAGTTTATGTTAGCCAATTTTCAGCGGCAGACCTCGAACGATCCTCACCTGGAAACTTTGTTCGGTGCCAGCAAGAATGTTCTCGACACCTTGTTCAACTTCTTCAGGGGAAGCCTGGGGGTTTGTCATCTGGTATCGGCGTCGCACTTGCTCGGTCAAACGCTTTTGAATGGCAGACTGATCCTTTATAAACAGGTCGGCTTCCGTGCGAAGGTTGCGAGAAGTGACATCGATCTGGTTTTGAACGTGGCTGGCATTCGACCCCGGGGTACCTTTGAGCCTCTGCAAGTCATCCTTCAGTTTAGAGAAGCCTCGCTGGATCTCATCCTGGATATAGTCGAGAGCCTGGCGGGCGGACTCGTCATCCCTTGCTGTTTGTGACTCGAGTAAAGCGTTTTGGGCCGCAGCAAGCTGTCCCTCCCTCTTGCTCTTGAGTTCCCGGATGCCGTCATTGATGCTTCTGCATCTGTTCAATAGCGCGGTGGGATCTTCGCTCAGCTCTATGAATTTGACTCCGTTAGCAAAATGTCCCTTCGGGTTCGCGCTAAAAGAAAGGCGGCTTACCGTAGCTGCCACCGCCGCCGTATCCCTGGTCTGCATTGTTGGCATACGGGTTCTGGTTGTAGCCTGCGCCATAGGCAGGGCGGTCGCTATAACTCGGTTGCTGGTTGTACTGTTCCGGTGTTATTGACTCGTTGCTGGGACAAAGGGACGCCTAGCTTCCCTAATCAGGGGAAGCCAGAGGTTCAAGCATCATGAAAGAATCCGGGATGCGATGGGTAAAACTCACACTCATCGTGAAAATACGGCGGAATTGTACAAATTAAATATGAGCGACTCGAATCGCAAGACTGTCTAAAGTCGACTGGAGGATGGAGACGTCTGTCGTTGCACGGGGCCGGAATCGCGGGAAAGAGGGACAGTCGGGGGTAAAGCGCGAAACAGCGACCGGGAGATGGAATGTCAACGGGAGAACGTAAGCAGCGGACTTGGTAAAGGACGAGGTGCTCGAGGCAATGGGATGAGGAAGACGAATCAATTAAGAAACGACAGTAGAGATGACAAAAGGATGAGAAATCGAAGAGGAAGAAAGAAATTCGGGAAATCAGCAGCTCGGGCTGATGATGACGGCTGAGACAAGAGGCTGAGCAACGACCGCATCCACCGGCGGCAAAAAAAGTTACGAGTTTAGCGCTGCCTTGCAAATGTGTTGGCACGCTGCAACGAGCCAATTGAAGTTGCAGTCCTTGATGCGAAGCTGCCTGGTTCTTTATTGAAGGGTCTTTTCGTTTTGGTCCCTGATTTTTCTCCCTTTTGTGCTCTGCGACACGGGAAATTGCGTTGCTTGAGTAGGGGGCTAGATGAGCACAGACCAGGCGGTGATCGTCCAAGTCCCCTTTTCAACACGGCTCAAATCTACAATGACTTACTTTTTACTATCGAAGCATCAAGGAAGGATAGACAATAACTATCGAACATCGTAAAATTGTGTCTATAAATGACAAAAATAGCGATCAGGAAATTTGAGCGCCTGAGGAAGGCAGAAACGTTCGTCCCATTCGTCTCCTCGTATGTAGTAAAGTAAGCTTTACGACTGCGCGCGGCTGATGACACAGCCACCTGCTTTTTCTCCGCAAAGCCTATCGAACCATTCAAAGCGGCTTCCTCGAGTTCTCTGGACGTGGACTGGGGGAGAATGTGCGAACTCTCTCAAACAAGGTCCGGAGTCGATCCCAGCGTCCAGATCGCTTAGGCTGCGTCGACTTAGACGCCGCAGCCTCCTTCCAGCGAACCAGTGTTCTAACGGAAGCTTGTGTCGCGTCGTCATCTTGACCCAAAACTTCCCTCCGTAGCTCAGCCGTCCGAACCATGAGCCACATAGCATCGCGGGGTCTTCTACTGCCATGCCAAGTCAAGGCCAGTTGGTGCATGGTCTCCAGGACTTCAGGATGGTCTAGCCCTCGTCCATTTTCCTTCACTTCGACCTTGATTGCGTCCTCTTTCAGGGCCTCCGCCTCGTTTGATCGGCCTTGTTTTGAGTAAATATGTGCCAGGACATGCATGACGTCTAATGTACGAGAATGTCCCGGCCCGAGCACGTCCTTCTGGATGCGCAGAACATCGGCCTCCAATTTCTCCGCTTCAGACCACCGTTCCTGATACATGTATACTTGTACGAGGCGCGACATGAGGTTCAGGGTTTGAAGGTTCCTTGGTCCTAACGCCGCCCTCGCTGCATCAACAGCCTCTACTCCCAGTTTTTCGGCCGACTCCCATTTGTCCTGCCTTAGATATATCGTTATAAGAATCTCAATGGACATGAAAGTGTGCGGACTCGATGGATCAATTGACTCCTTCGATACGGCGATCGCCCTCTGCCCGAAATCCTCCGCCTGTGTCCACTTTTTCTGGGCCGAGTAGCTCATCGACAGGCCGTTCATACTAGTGATGACGGCTTGGTCCGGTAGCATGCCTGGCTTGGCTTCATCGATGACTTTCCTGAACAATCTTTGGGCTTCCGTATGTCGTCCTTGCTTATGATATGCTAGCGCGAGGTTGGAAATATTGATCAATTCTTGAGCCGCATCAGATGGCAAATTTCGGCCGGCTTCGTGGGCTTGGGTCCTGAGTTCCTCAGCTTCCTTCTGCTTTCCGAGGACTGACAGCGTTGCCGCAAGCTCGACCTTGCAACTCTTGAGGATGGCATCTGTTGGCAAGCGCGTCCGATTGTGAAAATCCAGGAGCTGTTGGTGGATGGGTTCAAGTTTCTCCCAATTTTGTTGCGCCCTGTAGATTTTTGAAAGTTGAATTATCGCAGATATAGTGTCCGCGTGGTCGGATCCCAACACTTGCTTGCGAAGTTCAAGCACCTTCAGCTGCTCCTTTTCGGCATTCTCAAACTGGCCCTGCCTGTAGTAGTTGTGTGCAATCATGGAGATGATAGCTAGCGTAGATTCGTCCGTGTCGCCGTATACCTTCCGATTAAGCACCAAAATCCTTTCATATAACCCTCGGGCATCGTCAAACCTACCCATGTGCTGAAGACATTGTGCGGTAATCCAACACACATCATCTAGTTCGATTCGGAATTCATGATGCTCCTCGCCCAGCACAGCGAGTGCGTGCGGCAAGTAATCTCTTACCAGCTGCTGGGTTCCACCATCAACGTCAGGGAAACTCTTCCTGAGCTCATATTCGGCTCGGTAAAGAAAGGCTCTAAGCATTCCATCCTTCTCTGTCCATCTTCGAGCTGCAAGATGAACTAGGCGATGAATGGTAATGTGACCTCCATTGGGTTCCATGGTAATGAAAGAGAACCCACTTAGAAGACCAAGAGCCTCTAGTTTGTCTTTCTCGGTAGTAAGCCGTGGTAGGAAAGTACGCGGGATCCGAGACGGGTTGACGCAAGCCATTAGCGAAAGGTACATGGCTGCTGCTTCATTCGACCTGCGAATTTGCTCGAAAGACACGAGCCAAGTGCTGGCCACTGGATTTTGGGCATTAGGATAACGCGATTCGTCCTTAAACTCTTTGCTTAGAAGTTCTACTAACTCATGTTCCTGCATGTCAAGAATGGCAAGATAGTCCGAAAATGTCACGTTGGGTCCGATTTGATTGATATATGCCGCGGCTTGCGCGATTGCGAGTGGGAGACACGTCAGGCGACGCACAAGGGCAATAGCCGATTCAGTATCGTTAACTAGGTCCTTATCTATCAGTCGGTTTCTCAGCATCTGCAACGCCATTTCTTCGCTTGGTTGCTCGATTTTTATCACTCTAGTCCCCGCCACGTTGAATGCCACTCGCCGATTGCGGGTAGTGACGAGAATCCGCCCTTGATCGCTTTGTGGTAGGATGTCTTCGAGGAAAGCCCAAGTGTCCTCGTCATCGACATTGTCAAAAATAATAAGCCACTTGGTGAGCTGGTGACTGAGATGGGCCTTGACAGTCTCCTTTGCCTCTGCCGGAGCCGTCTTCCGTAGTTCTAGCGTTCGGGTGATTTCGACGAACCCCTGCTCAATAGTTTCGAAACTGGTGCATGGAATCCAGAAGACAGGGCGTTTGTCATCATTCTTCTTTAATCGATGAGCCAGCTCTAGGGCAATTTGAGACTTGCCGATTCCTCCTAAGCCGTTGATTGCGAGCTTGCTGGGCCCGTTGGGCGCAAGTATCAGGCTTTCCAACTTCTTGATTTCATCTTCCCGGCCGGTGAAGTAATTGTTCTGCGCGAAGGGAACCATCCAATGCTTTTCGATACCTACAATGCATGTGAGAAAGAAATCGCCAATCTCGCGAAGGCTTATCCTATAACTAACTTTCGTTGCCGCCCAACGTCAACTGTTCAAGGAAAGTCTTGGCAGCTGCTGCGCCAGTCCCAGCAGCGAAATCCTGCCAAGTCTTGCGCTTGTGACTGTCAGCGTAGTCACAAACTCCTTTGACAATGATGCACGAGACAATGCCATCCCAGAGGCCTGCCCCTTCCATCTCGAAGCCTAAAACACTATAAGCGTCGGCCAATATTTCCCGGTCCACGCCAGACTTCAAGACGGTATCGGCGGACGCTATGCCGCCAAAGTGGATTTGTATCTCATGGCTTCCGTCACGGCGACGCCTGATTGCCGATTCCTCACATCCAAGTGCCTCGCAGTCTTGATCGAGTGCCGCCTGGCATATATCGTCACCTTCGGAACAAGCGCAGGTAATTCCTAGCCCACGATGTTTGTGCGGGTACTCTGGCCTGAAATTAATGTCGGATGCCGACGTCGGGGGTCGCGATCGCTTGGGGGAGAGCTGTGCTAGATGATGAGATACTCGTGCCCGGAAGTCCAGGTGGGCGTCGGTGGTCTGGAGAAACTTTTGAAGAGTGCGAACTTCCAAATTGTGCACTTTCAAAGATGTATCCTTCAGTTTAAAACCACCCGGATATTGGCGCCCATAATCGTACTCAATCAGGTGAGTGCTAATGACCACATCGCCTAGATGTATCTGACGACCGTGATTGTTATAGTAGGGTACTCCACCACATATTCCCACAACGAAGATATATTGGACGCTGGGGTAGCTTATACGTAGGCTTGAGACGGCTTGGGCAGAATTCGTCTTCCCAGCATCGGCCAAACATAGGAGTACAACGTCATGGTTTCCTATCCTTCCAGTGCTATATATATTATTGTCCCCAGAAACCTTACCGTAACCACTGCCATTCTTGTCGTATTTCGCATCGAATAGCTCATAGATAGCATCATATTCCGTGGTAACAGCAGTGACAAAGGCAATCCTGAAACCTGTTCGGTCGGTAGGAGGTGTCATTGCAAAAATCGAGAGAAGCTTGGTGGACGTCGTTCCCACGTGAGGAAGAATGGGATTGAAAACAGATGAACGAAGCTGCCCTCCATGGAGCTGAGCAATACCATCACTTTTCCTTCATCCGTGAGATGGGCTGGGTCTTATGACAAGCGGAGGCTAGGATCGGCTGTGTGGAGGGGGTGCCTGCGACGCCCAAGCACGAGCCAATCGTTGATCCAATTGGGTGCCATAGTCCAGATTCGAATGCACAGCACAAGGATTCGAATCGACCGATGAGGGCGAGGCTGGAGCCTGAAAAGAATGACAGGCGACATGGGAATCGAGAGGCTTGGGTGGGGCCCGACAATGCCAGTCGAAATCAAGATCGATATTATGCACGAAGACAAAAAGATTATCGAGGGAGAGCGTTAGGCGCGGGCCGCCCCCTATCTGCCCGGAGAACAGTTGGTGGGCTGTGCCGACCACTCTGCATTAGTGAGCAGCAAACAGGGGTGGGAATCCTGCCAAACACGTTCGGCGCGTACGTTGTAGCCATGCTGAAAATTCAACCAAATCATCGGCCAACTTTTTCGGCATTTTCGAAGTCGCAATATTGATGGGATGTCGCGCAGCAAGTAGGATTGGATATCGACACCACTATAGCCTGGCTAAACAAAATTGACCGACATAGGCGTTGATGGGAATGTATCATCGCGTGCCCCGGCTTGTCCTTTCCCTTGTCGATCCAATCACAAGTCCAGAATCTCTTGAACTCTTCGTCGGCAAGGCACACCAGTTCCAACCCATCGTACTTTTGATAGTGAAACATAAATTGTGGCGCAGATGTTCCATGCTCCATGTCCATAGTTCAGGCGCCTGGCTATTCGCGACAGCCTCCATCTCAGGCTGTCGTATGCCCAGTCGGCGCCGCCTGGCCAGTCAGTTTACCTGAAGGATCAGATCTTGTCAAGACATTCACTATGCTCAAACACGCCTAACACCGCTGTTTGCCTATCACAGGTAGCGCCGCCGATCAAGGATACCGGACTCTCTCTTCGATGTGTTCCTCTTGAGCGACAACCCAACCCGCACCGTCGGTGACGGAAGCGACTTTTCTCTGTTTCGGAATGACCATATATTGTTCCATCTCAGCAACCTAGATTTCTGGTTACGGTGCCAGGTAAAGAGGCAGCGGCACCGCCCCGTGGGAATAGTGCTGGCAGCATCAAGTAAAAACGAAGACCTCTGAATTAGACTCGGTTGGTTTCATGCAACTAACGCAGATAGATATACGCGCTCGTTTCCGCGACTGAAGCTAATCTAAATAACTTGTTAATAGGATTTTCAGCACAAAGACTAAGCGCCCTGTTCGCGATGCTTCTTATGGAGCCAAAGAAAGCAACGAACCATCGTTTCCACGAACCCAGCTGCCAAGCCAAACTCATGCCAACAGAGACCAAAACCAAACCTCAACATCTATCGGCACAGCACTAGCTGTACCCGGACATATTTTGTCGTTGAAGGAACATTGAAACTTGGGACTTGGAACCGGGCGACCCACATCTCGCGTGGCCTTCTTAAGTTTTTTTTTTTTTTTTTTTTGCCTCTGGCCTCGTCTGGCCTCGAAGTTCGGGAAAACTTCTAAAAGTGGGAATGCGAAGAGAGATTGGAAAAATCAGCACACCCGCACCAGTCACGTTTGACTCCGTCCGTCTTGTGCCTGCGGCCCCAGCAGGTGGACCTCGATTGGCGCGGAATCCTCGATGTAGTAAACTAGTCTCTGCACGTTCAGATTCCTTGTGTCAAGGAAATGCAGGATATGAGCCTACTATACCCTATGAGGCGTTTCGTGTTCATTCCCGTTGGCTAGTCGGCTGGAGTTTATGAGAATATTGGTTCCACACTTCTGCAGGGCTTGAGGCGTTGGCTGCATGCAGCCTGCCGTAGGTTTGTCGGAGTTGGGACATGGTTCCGGTGCTCTCTGGTGGGTGGAAAGTTTTTGATGGACGGAGGGCCATGACTGGGAGATTTGCCGGTGAGAGAGCCTCGGTGGACCCACGGTTCACTGACTCCTTCAGCACCACAATAATAATGGCATAGATTTTTTTTTTCCCAGGTGAGTCACGCTACTGTATACGAGAACGAACGATTGGAAATTATTTTGAAGATTTGAGATTTGGATATTATGCATAGTAGAAAGATAGCTATTATATACACCTAGAACACCTGGCCATCTGCTCAGGTACCAGTATGCAACCCCGTCGCACATACTAGGAATTGGATTGCGCCGCGCCTGCGAGCCACAATCATGTTATAAGTTCAGATTTTATAGTTGCAGAGAACTCAGTTCTCTTCCTTCTTGTCGGAGATGACGCGCGGGACGGGGACATCTGGGTCGTCGGCATCGAGAGCGTTCATGGCGTCTTCCTGAGCGTTCAGGTGACGGTAGATGACGTAGAAGAAGATACCGACGAGGAAAGAAGCGACAGCGAGACCGACGAACATCCACATGATGGCGGGATCGTAGGCGGCGGGGGTCAGGGCTTCGGCGATGGCGGATCCGAACGCGTTCGTGAGGAGGTACATGGACTGCACGAAAGACTTCATCGATGGCGGGGCCTTGGTGTAGGCGTATTCAAGACCAGATACGGAGGCGAAAATCTCGGAGAGACCGATGAAGACGTAGGCGGGGGTCTGAATCGCGATGTGGACGCGGTTTCCCTGAGCGGTTCCATCAATCTCTGAGGCCTCACACAGAGGCGAGTCGTAGCAGGGGCCAGCAGAGTAGATGAGATGCTGGACAATAGCAGCGTACATCATGGCCAGAGAAGCGACAATGAAGCCCAGGGAGATTCGAGAGATCGGGCGGAACCGGATCTTCATGCGGCGAAGCACAGGATAGATGACGGCTTCAAGGATAGGGATGAAGACAATGATGGAAATCGGATCGAAGTTCTGCATCAGATCGTTGGGAATACCGTGGCCCTGCATCTGACCGGCTTGAGTGACGAAGTTACTGGAGAATTGGCCGTAAACAACCCAGTAGATGGGGTAGAAAGCAAAAACACGGCAAGCGACGAGCGCACGCTTGAGCTCATCGATAAAGTGGTCGTCCCAAGGAAGATTCGTCCTGTTGCCACCATTCTCGGCTTGCCATGTGGGCTTGGGCGCATCCATGTTGCGGTTGACAACCATAATCCAGAGGGCCTTGAAAGCATCGGTGATGACTGATCCCTGAGGAGGACGGACCACGTAGTACTTGCGTCCAAGGATGACAATGCCGGTACCGACAGCGAACATGCACAGACAGAGCAGGTAAGCCGACCAGAAACCAACGTCGCGCTCCATGTAGGGAGTAGCCAGCAACGATAGCGATCCGACGTTAATGGCGCCGTAGAAAATCATGTAGATGCGCTGAATGGTAAGAGCGGGGTCAATGACGACGCGCTCGCCCTTGGGAGTGGTCTTGATAGCCATCTTCTTGCGCTTGTACTGGTCGGCGATCTAGAAGGGAGATTATAAGCGGATGAAAATATTTCGAAGACATGCGTATTGTACTCACCAGAGGAGCAACGTTACTCTTGATTCCACCAGTTCCCAGACCAATAATGAGGACGGCGGCGATGAAACCTCCGAGACCAGCACCGTTCTCAAGAGCACCAGGAATGGAAGTGCACACCAGAATCAACAAACCGACGAGGTAGACACCGCAGAAAAGCACGATGGTCTTGTATTTTCCGAGATACTGATCAGCGACAATGGCACCGATGATGGGCGTGACTAGAAGATTGTTAGTTCCCGGGCTCGAACCGCAAGTGCCGTAGTAGACTGACCGTAACACCAAAATTGGAAGAACGTCGTCAATCCAGTGGCTCCCTGGTGACCCATGCCAAGAGCACCGCGTCCCTGACTTCCATCCAAGGGGCGTTGGACGTAGTTTTGGAACAATCCAGACATGCCGTAGTAGGTGAAACGTTCGCACAGTTCGACGATAGCGACAAGCCAAGCGGAAAGAGGCAAGTTCTCCGCGACGTGACGCAGCGACTTGTTCTCCTCATCATTGGGTTCCTCGCCATCGGGAGTGACAGAGAGGGCCTTTTCGGACTCGCCGAAGACCTTCTCAGTGGCGGGCGCTTGGGTGACGGCATTATCGCCAGCTAGGGCTGGCCTAGGAATATGTTAGAATCGAGAGCGCGGCTGAAAGAGTATGTCGGTCGAAGGAGAAAAGCGCGTCGAGTTGAGATCACGGGAAAGAGGGGTGTGAAGTTGGGGAGACTCACAGAGTTGCCTCGATTCCGTGTTCTGCGGCAGACATTTTGAAGAGGACAGGTTGATGAATCCCCAAGCTGTCGCACGAATCGAACTCAACAACTGGTCGGAGAGAAGGTGAAAAGAAAAGCTTCAAAACGCGGCGACAGCGGCCATATTATACTCGTGGGCAAAACCGTGTGCGATGCAAAGCGGGCCCTGTCTTATCTCTGGTCCCGGTGTGTTGAGAAAATCACGAAATGGCGACCCAGTCGAATTTAGTCCGAAAAGAGCAGTAACCACGGATGTAACCCCAGGTCGAGACAAGCGAGATCAAGCAGTGACAAGCCTTGGTCGGCTGTCTTGTCGGGCTTGGTGCCAATGAGAGAAGTTCTCGAAGGCTGGGCCGAGTTAATGGGTCGCGTGGGTAAATGCCGGAGTTTGCCGCGAGAGGCAATTTGCTTTTGCTTGATCAGCTTTTTTCGTTGCCACCACGCTCCTTCCTTGCATGGTTGCACGCCATCCAACAGTACTCCCGTAATCCTGAATAATCTTCGAAAGCACCGACTTGTCTGTCCATCTAGGATTGCGCATAGACAAAGAGTAGTAAATCGACTATCGCGCATAAGTAACAGTTGACCTCGGGAACCAGCGCGACCGACAAAGAACCGCTTCCGGAAGGTGTTAGGTAACATAAATGCTTTGGCCAGCGAACCGGATAACATCTGATTCACCTGGGTCAATTTTGGAGAGATAAGGACGGCATGTGTCATGCTTTGAATACTCCAGAGTCCAGTCGTTCGACGTGCGCTGTGGCGTCTCGAGTCCTCCAGCGTCGCGCAATGTGAGAGGACAGCCCCGCGTTGTGCGACGGACGCGATGTGACCCCGTTATCCTTCTCCATTTCCTAACGTGTAATTTCCCGGCTTAAGGTCCGTTGTGTCTCAAAGCCAACCCTTGCAAGTGTCCAACGAGATTAAGGTCCGGAGAGCCGCGAGGTATCAGTCCACATCCACTGCGAGCGATGTTACCCCATGGGACGAGCAACTTGGGTGTCTGTTGGCGCTGGGGTTTTGATCCATTGCTATCTTTGGTCAACGGGAGGATTATCGCTGCCTTTTTCGTTCGGAACCCCGAGTGTGCGTCAAGGAAACGTGCGATAGAGGGGTAACATTCGACCTGTCAGGGGAACCGCAAATATGCACGTTTAGGTTCGGGTCCGGCAGGGGGCAATTGATAAGCTACCGCTCGGGCTCTTTTCCTGTTTGCCGCGAGTCAGAGGAAACAAAACATTCAGTGGCGTGTTAGAGTCCGGCCACCGGCCGCAATCGGGTTAACCTCAGCATGAAAGCCTCAACCCTGCTGTGGTCACTCCTCCGATGTCGGCACTCGATGCCAGGTCGAAATGCAAAGGTAGGCAGGAATTCAAGATGGTAAAGAGGTTGCTTACCCTTTGGCGCGCTCCATGCCAGAGAATATAGCCATGTTGCAAGACCCTTCATCTAACAGACGAAGATAGGAACAAGAGACAAATCTATGGATGGGTTCGACAAGTCCGATCGCGGACCGAGGGGCCCGACTCAGGCACCAACATGTTGTTCAGGTGTTCATCATTAGAGCCAAAGAACTCGAGAAGTTAGAGGTTCGGGTGGTTTGAGGAGGGCAAACGCTCTTTTTAACACGCCCGAGAAGTGCAGAAGTCGTTCAATTTAACTCTCCTCCATCGGCCGCATGTGCCACTAAGACCCAAGGCTCTGGACGGCGTGTCTTAGTAGTCTTGGGAGCCAATCCAACCATCTCTGGGCGTCTTGGCTCATCGTGAATGGATGCCATCTGCTGCCAATGACAGCACAGGAGAGTTCAAGTTGGAGATCTGTTCTCGATCACCGGGGGATTAGCGGGCAAAGAAGGAATCCTGGTCAAACCAAGCGGTCACGGTGACTCATAACGGCTCGTATCCCCTGGGGGTTCACTGCGACCGGTGCTTTTAGCTTCCCATCCGTGAACTAAATAAGGTCAGGGAGCCGTGCTTTGTATAGGCTCGTCAAGGTTGAAACAAGTGGGTATGCCAGAGCTCTTGATAGCCGTCACAGGATTCGGAGTAAGCCAATGGCTCCGGAGTGTCCTCACTGTCGGACGAGATCATTGGTCCGCTTGTGACGAGAAGAGCGTCCGAGTCAGCTTGCGAAGGCGGCTCGCAAGGATACTCAAAATACATTCGCTAGCATTGCCGCGAGTCAGCTTCATCGAACTCGGGTGTGATGTCAATAGGAGTACAGATTTGTCCAACGTCGTCGAAATGCGGCATCATAGCAACGGTGCCCGATGCATTGCGACGATCATTGGAAAAGGGTCCGAAGAACTGAAAAGCTCTGCCCAATGAATATTCAACTAATCATCAGCATAGGTGCCTCGTATATTCTCAATGTCGAACACGCCGGCACTAATGGGGTGCTAATACTAATAAGGCCCCCGACGGTCCGAACTCGGCCCTACCAAAGAGCCTCACTAGGATTGCGCAATTTACAACCTATATAGTACTCCGTAGCTAGGGCCAATGACTCTTCAATCCTGCTTTATCGGCCGTAGTATTGATTTTCAGTTGGCCCACGGATACTGGGGAATCTGATGCCGACGTCGGAGCTCCACTACGTTGATTGAGAGTCAGATCGATATGCAGTACACAAGAGAGAAGGGACTTTGAGCGCCTAATATATTATATATTATGGGCCGCGGAGGGTCTTTTCGCAGAATCAATTGTTGGTTGAGCCTTCAAATCTGTTATCACTCTTGTTTAATGGGGGCCAGCAGCTTGTTACTCCTTCCTGACAGCCTTCTGTAGACCAATGCTTGAATATAGAGTTGGCGACTCTAACAAGATCGAGGAAAGGCAAATATATCCCTTGAGGATATCAAAGTCGGAATCCGTATAGTTTGAGCAGTGCTAAACAACTTACTATTATTTAGGTCAAAATAAACTGCTTTAAAATGACCTCACACACGAAAGAATCACCGAGCTGAGATCTCGGAGCAAACTGCCTATAGTACTAGGAAGGCATTCTCGGCCTCCTGGGGCTATCAAGTCCAGGAGCATCATCAACCCATCTTAATAACACTCGGTCTGCAACTCTCGTGGGTTTTGAATTTTTCTTCAATTTACGGAATTTTGTTCATTTATTAGCATCAAAGTCAGACCCGCCATACTGCGCCTCACGTACAGCGTTCCCACTGAGTCTTACCTCTTTCTCTCCTTTCCCCAACACGGAATAGATCCCTACTAAGATATGGTAAGTGCAGCTCATCGAAGTACGCATCCACTATTCTTCCCCCCCCCCCTCG
>JOMC01000019.1:163721-312311 GCA_000812125.1 Aspergillus ustus
CCCCCCCCCCCCCCCCCCCATGCTTAGTGTCTTTGTTGGGCCTTGAAAGCCTTCAAATTTCACGGGATGACCTGCTATTTCTCATGCCTTTCATCTGGTTGAAGATAACCTGCACACTCAAATTCCTTTCTCACCAAAAGCGACTCTGTATGCCGATTTCTAACAACTTGGGTAGTCCGGCGATGGGCAGAGTCAGGATCCAGGCAACTCCATCTCTGGCGAGATTGAAGGCGTTTCAGTCGAACGCATAGGACGAAGAACACTGATCACCCTTCCCAACAATATAACAATTGTGACTACCGGCTCTGTCGTAAGCAACACTTTACTTCTTTCCTAGCGAGGATTGTACTGACGTCAAGCCAAACGACTAGACCATTTCATCGTCGAATCGCGCGGCATCCTGGCAACCCCGTGTCAGCGACGGTGTCAGGGGCCGTGGACGTGTCGGCCCTCGAGGTCCCCTTCACGGCCGTGGAACCATTCATCTCCCAGCATCACCAGAACACAACTCTTCGCGACGATCACGGCGAGCACTGCGAGCACTGCGAGCACTGCGAGAATTTAGTCTATGCGATATTGAGCTGGGAGCAAGCTCGCAGTCGGCTGCGGATGCCAACAGTCCCAGCGCCAACGGGGCTTTGGTTCCAAATGCTCCCACGGCCGAACCGAGCACCAGTGATCAACCTGCGAAGGGCGCCACGGCAGCTGCTCCTCCAGATGAACGTACACAACTGGGTACCACGTTAATGGACATTAGCGGCGATGATGAGCCTCGATTATTCAATCGTCTACAAGAGCAATGTGACCGCCTCGAGGATCTCAATACTAGACTCGGCCAGCTAACCACTGGTTCCAATATCTCAAACTTGAGTGGGTTACCTGGACGTATCCCCCTCTATATCCCTGAAGTGTCGAATCTACCCAACAGGGTTGGCTCACCTAGTCAGAACTCGTCCTCGGAGTCAGTCGTATCGGGGGATTTTGTTATGGTGGATCCGGAAATCCGTTCTTCTGGAAGTGACGATCCTCTTCGTCCCTAGAGGGAGGGATATTTTCCCCGGTTGCTAGGCAAATTAGTAAAGAAAAAAAGAAGGGGCTAGCTTAGTCAATTGTGGTAGGAATCTCGGAGCTGGGCTGAGCGTCTCTGAAATGGGGCTGTAGGACTTGTTGAGGTTATGTACTGGGTATAGGCGCGGAACAAGGGCAAATGATGAGTGTTGCACTTCTAAAAGTGCACTCAGATCAATCGTATTAGCGTAATTGTCATTACTATTAACTAGTTTTCTCGAAGTTAGGCTGTTCATCCATAGACGTAATTCCGTATCACGACCTTAACAGACTGCTGCATTCCGTCCTGGTCATTCAATTTCCGTATCTCATGATCCGTTAGACTGACAATAAATGCCCTCGCAGGTGCCTACAGAGCAATTCCGATCTGAGTCCCATCGATAACTTCTTCATCCGCCTTCTTCTGCTGCTCAGTACCCTTCACATCAAGGTTCAAATTTGCATTCACATTCCTGGGGATATCCTCCTTCAGGCTCTGAGGTCCACGGTACGGAATCTCCCCGATCTTCTTACCTCCCTTGAGCTCGATAATCTTCAGCTCAGAGAGCGGGTTCACACGTCTTCCTCTCAGCACAGGCTCCTCGACCCTGCGAGGGAATAGGATCGAGACCTTCTTCATGCAGTGCGAGAGATAGAAGCCCGCATCGACGCAGTTGTCTTTGAAGTTAATGCACTTCAGGCGCTTAGGGTCGAACCAGTGAAGGAAGGGGTCTGCGTCGACGACGACGCCGGTAAGCACGAGGGTGCGGATCGAGAGGCGGTTGCGGGTGCTACCCATGGCCATGGCGCGGATTTTGGCCTTTTCGAGACATATCTTGTCGAGGTATTCGCCGACACCGACTTTGTGGAGGAGGGTACCTTCGCAGTCGCCACTGGTAAGATGGAAGATGATTAATTGGGCGTCTATTACTTAAAGAGAAAGTCGAAGGGAGAATGAATGGAACAAACTTACTAGTAGACAGGTTCTTCCATGTTGGTCTTGTTGAGCTGCCAGCCACCCTTGATGTAAGGCCACTTGTAACCACGACGGAGACGGGGAGAGAGGGCCATGCCAATCTCAAGTTCATCGAGGTTGGTGTTGAGCCATGCGGCCTGGAAGATGCACATCTGGTAAGACTGCATCATACCAGTGATCTTCAGGACACGCAGGTTACGGAACATGCAGACAGGAGCCAGTTCGTCGATGGGGAAGATGGTAGGCTTCTCTTCCACTTCACCTTCATCGCCTTCCTTCTGCTTCACGTTTTCCTTCTCATCTTTGTCTTCTTCCTTGGGGATAGGCCAGAAGACGTCGATGCCTAGGGTGCGGCGGTCCTTGGGGAGGGCAGCCCAGAGAGCTCCACCGCGGAACTCCATCAGAGGGTTCGCGGGAGTTGCCTGGTCAGGAGAGAAGGTAGGAATTGCAATAATGGGCTCCTCTGGCTGCAGCTGCTCTTCCTCCTCTTCCTCTTCTTCGTTCTTTTCCCTCATTCTCAAGCTCATCCTGTTGAAGGTGGCCCGTATCAGAGAGTTCGAGCGGCGGACGTCAGGAGTAACACTGGAGGAGCGGCCACGATTGTTTGAGCGAGAGCGCGAGCGCGACTGAGAATTAGCAAACAGGTTCAGGCCAAGAGCATCGCTCATGCTAAAACGCCTGTTTCTCTTCTCAGTGGTCACTTCCTCAACTGCCTCGTCAGAGTCAGCGGCGGTGGTGACGGTAGATGGAGCACGAGGCGCCTGCTCTGCGCCAATGTTGAAAGGAAATCTGGTGTGAAGGCTCTGGTTGTTCTCTAAGTGAGTAGACTTGTGTTAATCCTAGGATGTCTGGCAATGTTGATGAAGAAAGTCAGTGGAACACTTGCCAGCTTCGATTTTGGCATCGGTATCCTTGTTCCAATCCTCTGCATCTTTCCAAAAGTCTTCTCCGAGGAGAGTGGCCTTCCAATGAGCTGGAAAGTCCTCAATCTCATTTGTTTTGGACTCCGTGCTGTCACCTGTTGACATGGCGATGACAGTTGGAACGGGTATCTGAGTGGAAATCACACTGCGACGACAAGGCAACAAGGGAAAAAGGGAAAGGGAACAGAATTAGAAGATGAAAAGAAAGACAAGGGTCAAAACACAAGAAAAGGTTGCAGATGAAGTGAATGAGGTCCTTGTGTTTGTGCGCTTGTAAATTCGCGCAGATTCCTCTTTTCAACAAACAACCTGCCAACTTCACACATCAGGAGGTTTCTTCCACTATAATACAGCTAACAACTTCTAAGAAACGTGAAGGCAACTTGCAAAATCACTGTTCAGAACTTATCTGAATAGGACCGTGTTATTGTTATATTCATGATCATAACCTAGGCTTAACTGCCTAGCCAGAGAGAGTATCTGGACTTATGTTCAGTTAGTATGCAACAAAGACCCATCAGAGAATCACGGTAGCCACTCTACAGACAAGGTGTGCAGGTCCATATTCCGCAGTATCCATTACTGACTTGCATTTCGTTCTCGAAAAATCAGAGGCACGTCGTGGCTCATAGCCAGCGCAATCACTGAAATGCTATCCTCCAACGCCCTTTCGGCCCGTTCGCGGCCCTCTGCGCCTTGCTGTGCCAGCTCGATTCGATATTTGCGAAGAATAATCGTCAACGCTATCACGACTTCAATTTGAGCAAACTTCTTCCCTAGACATGCACGGACGCCGTCACTGAATGGGATATACGCTCCTCTGACAGGCTTGTGAATGGTCGAAGATTCCAAGCCAGGAGCGTTGACGCCTGGCAAGTCCGCATTTCTCGCAAGATAACTTTCTTCGTTCCTTACATCCCATCTTTGTGGGGAAAACTCTTTAACATCAGATCCCCAATACTCTTCTGAGTAGTGAAGACCGTTTAGGTTCAGGTTTAGGTTGACGCCCTGTTCAATGAAGACGTCTTTACTTTGGTAGTGGATGTTCCTTGCAGCGTTTCCTGTCCATTTTGGGACTGTCACTACTGGAGGAAAAAGGCGCATTGTCTCAAGCTACGGACTCGATTAATACCGCTTGATATCCGAGATTTAGTGGACTCACCATAACACACAACGGAGTTATCAGCTTGGGAAAGACGCTCGCCTGATCCCAGGCATCAACATCTGCAGATTCGTCTTTTGTCGCCTCCTCTATTCCTTGGTAAACCCATTCCTGTGCATCCTGATTTATCGCTAGGAGCAGAAGGGCATATCTCAGGGTTGTTGCCGTAGTCTCGTGCCCCGCGACAATGAATATGTGCCCATTGCTGATTATCTCTTGGTCAGTGAAACTTCCTTCTGCTGATGTTGACCTATCTCTTAACATCCCCTGTATAAGATTCGAAGTCGCCAAGCTATCCTCCGTTTCCGCGATTGAGAGAAGCCTCTCGATGTAGCTTCTCAGGTCTTTATGCGCAGCAAAATCCCGCTTCAGAAACGGCAGTAGCCCTCGAGGCACCCATTTTGGTATCATAAAAATGGCCAGGATAACCGTGCTGATGTTCGAGCTCATATAGTGTGTCACCGCTCGGAACGTAAACTCGAACCCTTGGGGTGGTGTTGGGGTATCCTGGAAGATACCATACGGTCCATCGGTTTCGGCAGAGTCGTCGGCAACGACCTTGAAAGGTACCCGCACACCAAACCCTGCAGCGGAGAAGATATTCAAAGTAAGCTTGGGGATATCGTCCTGAGTCGTCTGGATCACGAGATCGCGAGTCCCGTTCACCGACTGCCATTCTTCAATCATGCTGTTTACCAAACGAATACTCTCTTTCCAGACCAGGTCATCGTTCTTCTCATTGAAGATGATTGCAGTTCGGCGTCTATGTCGCGTCCATTGGTGCTCGTCAGCCTAATTCCGACCGACCCGTCAGCCTTGGTCTAAGTCATGCTCTCTAGATCCGCTACCCACCGTGACCACATTCGGTCCATACAACTCAACAAGATCTGGCATATCATCAGAAAGAGTCCCCTCAAAAATACACACCACGACCCGTTCATCACAAAAATCCAAAAAGAAAAAAGGAAAAAGGAAAAATCTCAACTCACGATACTGCCAAACGGGCTTCGGCCAACCGCCCCTTGTATGCGTGATCTGAGCCACCACCCCCGCATCCGACACATTACACAGCACCACGCCCGGGGTAACCACCAAATAAACCGGGCCATACCGTTTCACCTGACGATTCTTCAGAACCCATCGCGAGTTAGGGATAACATCCCTTATATTATCCCGAAGCCAAGCGGGGAGCGCATGGTCGACGATGTACGGGAACCAACGCGTCTGGAAGAGAATCGCCGGGATGACTCCAATGGAGAATGGGACGACAAAGTACGGGAGTTTCGAGCGCTGCGCGATCCGGATGTTATTGTACAATTTTCGCGAGTAGTCGACGATATACAGGACGAGGAGGCCCAGGGTGAGTGAGAGCCACATCGTGAAAATTAATTACTTTGGATGTGGGTTCTAAAGTTGGTCAAATGGTAGCTAGCAAACGCATCCAGCGCCGTGCCCCTGCAATGCAATATATATCACAGCATTATCAGGGAGGGGTAATGCAGATTGCGAAGCGCCAGAGCTACGGTGAGTCTGTGACCCTGTCACACTTACTGTAATATATTGTTCCTTGGGCTGGTACAGCGTGGGACTATCGGCCGTGTACGATTGACCAATCGTTCGAGCGATCAACTGACTTTGACGCGAGGAGCTCACCTGTGGAATGAGGAATTCTAGCCCTCATTTTAGGTTTGAGTCGTTTTGAAACATCATGATAATAATAGAATTTCGCATGCTTTTGCATATTTATCGTGAGACGGTAGATTGATCGCTCAAGCTGCGGAAATATATCTTGATGCACGAGGAGTAGAAAGGGCATAAACCACCATGATGCGCCTCTAAATTTCCTGGTAATTCACTCTTCTAGATTAAAACGCTAGGCGTCAACCAATCCTTCCAGGTATTATTTATACGACAAATGTAAAACGTCATGGCCGGAGTGTATGTTGAAATCTCGAGCTTACTTGGCTTCTGCAGAGTCGTGTTCATATACGCATTCAAGCTTCCCACGGGTTGTGAAGTGTACAGTCTACGGAGCGGAGATCTACAATAAGAGTGACAGCGATTATCGATGTAGATTGTAAACTCCTGATGCTGTCACCATCGCTTTTCCGCTGTGGTTTCCCACCGCTTGTCTTCGCACCCGTAAATAAACTCCAATATAAGTGGTATAGACTCGTCAAAAATAAAGCTGAAAAGGTAAAAGCTGGTGTCTACTAGCATGTCGTCAACGGAGAAGCAAAGGAGTCTCCAGTGTAGCGTCCGGGTAAAATCATCTTCCCTGGTGCAACACCTCATTCGTGGTCACCGCGACCGGAAATGCTCTGTCATCCTATGTCTTTGAAAGAATTCCACAACCCATGAATCATCAGGAAAAGCCCACATTGTCCGCGAAGCTTAAACAGTGAATTTGGCCTTGGCTCTCGTGCTGCCGCTGTGGGCGCTATCGGTGTGTCCGGAGAATTCGACAACCTCGTTGGCGCCAAGACGGAGAACTTCCTTGAATCGTCGACCGATCGATTCGAGCACATCCTTGCCCTGAGCAGGCGTGCGTCCGCTCTTGTCGCCAGGGATAGTCTTTCCCACAGTCCTTGTCCAGAGACCAACACGGTAGAAACCCTTGCGGACGTTCACAACGACGCCCATAACCTCCTGGTCGCCATCGTTCTCAAGAGTCTCGCCAATTGCCGCCAGCTGTGCGTGCAGCCACAGGTCGTCGATGGGGACCGATCGCTTGTCCTTGAACGAGAAGGACCACTTGCCACCGTGCTTGTTTTGCGGGTCTTCCCACTCGGGCCGGATGCCCTTCTTGAAGAGATGGTAGTCTGCCTTGAGGCCAAGTTCGGATGTCGGGGAGATGTTGTTCTAGGCGAGAGGGGACGAATTAGTGGACATCGTGGGTAAAAGGACCAGCATCACATACGTAGATACCCCAGAATTCTTCAACAGAGTTGAAAGTAACGACCTCTTTCAGAAGGTCGTTCCAGTTGTCGCCCTAATAATCGTCCAATGTCAGCTCCTGGCCATCTCCGATCGGCATTATCCACACATCCTTACCTTTCCGCTAGGAGGCTTGGTGAACCAGAGTGTCCATTCGTGCATCAGAGGATGCTTCACAGTGAAGTTATCCGGGTCGTGGAAAACGGTGACGGCATCACCATTTGTCTTTTCGGTCTTCTCTTCAGCGGCCACAGCGGGGGGAGGAGTGTTCTCGTCTGTGAGCGGTTGGGGGACGTTCTCTGCGACAGCAGCCATTTTGTCGAATATGCGGGAGATCGAGTGAAATCTGAGTGTAGAAGAGTGTACAAGCGGTGAGAGCACGGTGAGACGTGGGTGAGGCGATCGTTGCGAGCGAAGAAAAGTGTTGGTGGGGAGGAGGAAAATTTGTGTTTGTCAAAGGCCGTTAAGGAAGGTGCAGCCCAGGAGCGACAATGAAAGAAGGAGTAGAGGTGAAGGCGCGATGAGCGACGTAGAAGCCAATAATCTGCTCCAGGCAGAGAACACGATATGAGATTGTGTTGTAGGACCCTGGGGATATGATGAAGTTCTTGAGAGCCTTTTCTGAAGATTGCCGCAGCTGTCCCGCTTTTCCTTTTTGGGCCACCTGGGCGATCTGTGATCTTATTGGCTGGTGGGGAGCCCTAATAAAACATGGAGAAGATGGAGAAACAAGCTTGAACGACTCTCTTTGTACTCCATAGGAGGTTGAGGGCTTGCTAGAGGTCAATTTGAGATAGTCAAATAATTCATATTCTTGTGAAATCCGATGTAAAGCAGTAGTCCCGCCCCTGCTGTTAATCTATAAACCAGTATGACCCTTCCAAAGCTCTATATAATACACCGTAAGCACGACCCTCTAATAATCTTTTTCGAAGAAGAATTTGAAAATAAAGTAAAGACGAAGAGAAATGAAGGAAGAAAGGGAAAGAAAAAGAGCGAGGTGCGAATGCCCTGAATGAGGTGCGCCGGCTGTACGATGGGGTATAAATATAGTCTCAAAACGATCGGATTAAGCCTCGCCGCTATTGATCAAGCTCAGAATGCAGTTCCATCCTAGTCACAGTTAGCAATTTCCAAGGGCACGGCGCAAGCGACACCTACCCAAGCTGACCACGTTCACGACAAGCACCCGGAATTCCAGCGGCACGAGGGCAAAGTTGAGACCCTGAACCATAGGCCAGAGGGCGAGATTGGCCTTGTATCCCGGAGCGAAGCCGGCCTTCCACTTCTCAACAGGGTCCTTACCCTCCATGACAGCCATCGACCCGAGGAAGAAGGAAAGGTGAAGTGGAGCGAAGAATAATTGATCGGCGGCGACACGCGCGGCAATCGTAGCTTTGGGATGCTTGAGGACGACGTGACGCTGCAGGATGCCAAACCAGGTCGTGGCGGCCGGTCCGAAGACCGCTAGGCGTGGGGTTAGCGCATAAGAACATGCGATATGACGACGAAAGAGAGATGCGATCAAGATGATGTAAATGTGCCGGTTTGACTTACCACCTCCATAGAAGAACATGCGACCGGTTCGGCCCATGTCGTGCTTCTCCCAGCCCCTGCGATCGACTGCCTGCTGTGCTAGAACATCTCCGCTCCCGAACAGCACCTATTGAAGCTGTTAGCAGGTACAACAAGAAAAGGCATAAGTAATTGGACGAGTCATAAGCGAGAAATTGTAGAAAAGATAACTTACAGCGCTAGTAACGCTGGCTGTGAGAATGGGCTGCTTCGCGAGCTTCGTCTGGTACCTGGATAGCGATAAAGCTTAGTTCCAGTGATTCGATACGGGTACAGGGGTCAAGGTACGCACCACCGGAACATTTTTCTGATTATGTAGTTCAATTGAAGCGAGTGAATTAATGATAGGGAAAGACGAGTGATTAACAACTTCCAGCGATTGAGAAAAGACAGATAGG
Source organism: Aspergillus ustus (assembly GCA_000812125.1). Taxonomy (NCBI): domain Eukaryota; kingdom Fungi; phylum Ascomycota; class Eurotiomycetes; order Eurotiales; family Aspergillaceae; genus Aspergillus; species Aspergillus ustus. The sequence continues at coordinate 172,740 of JOMC01000019.1, forward strand.
AATTCAATTCAAGGAGTTGCAAAAAAGATGGAAGCCGGTTATAAGAACGTCACCCCCAGACCGCCGATAAGCAGTCAGAAATGCAAGCATGACCAGCAAAACAAGCAAAACGACGCCACAGCGCGGGACTATAATTACTATTGGCGCGGAAGAACCCCCAACATGGCAATGGAGCCGTCACATGACGACAGTTCCGGCCTCGTGACGAGGGTCCAGAGCGGGATTCCCAAAGCGGCCGCCGGTCTAGGGCTTAGGGTTGCCGAGCGTAGGGCAGGGCGCCGCGGGTCTCGCTTAGCGCACCCGGCCGCCAAATTTGCGGTGGGAGCCAAAACATAGTGGGAGTGGATAGCGAGCGAGAAATCGACAACCTCCGAACGACCGAACTCGTCGACAACACCCAACGACACCCCTCCCGTCCGATCTACCATTCTCCCCCGGTACATCTACAATCAAAATGGCTGACGCTGCTCCCCGTGGACGTGGAGGATTTGGCTCTCGCGGCGACCGTGGTGGTGACCGTGGCCGTGGCCGTGGTCGTCGTGGCCGTCGTGGTGGTGGTAAGGAGCAGGAGAAGGAATGGCAGCCCGTCACCAAGCTCGGCCGTCTCGTCAAGGCCGGCAAGATCACCAGCATGGAGCAGATCTACCTGCACTCTCTGCCTGTCAAGGAGTACCAGATTGTCGACTTCTTCCTGCCCAAGCTCAAGGATGAGGTTATGAAGGTACGGAAGCGAATTTTCTTCACGAACCGATTCGAAACATTGCGCTGGATTGCACTCGGGGTTTTGCTCTACGGCCTTTGCTGCTGAGATTTGCGCGCATTGATTGGAATTGGGAGAATCGAATTGGAGGAAACAATGGGCTGACAGTTTGTTGTAGATCAAACCCGTCCAGAAGCAGACCCGTGCCGGTCAGCGTACCCGTTTCAAGGCTGTCGTTGTCATCGGTGACTCCGAGGGCCACATCGGTCTCGGAATCAAGACCTCCAAGGAAGTCGCTACCGCCATCCGTGCTGCCATCACCATCGCCAAGCTCAGCGTTCTCCCCGTCCGTCGCGGTTACTGGGGTACCAACCTTGGTGAGCCTCACTCTCTGCCCGTTAAGCAGAGCGCCAAGTGTGGTTCCGTCTCCGTCAGAGTATGCATCACCCCAACTAGAGTCCTGAGAACGCGAAAGGGACCCAAAACTGACTGACATGACCAGCTTATCCCCGCTCCCCGCGGTACCGGCCTCGTTGCCTCCCCCGCCGTCAAGCGTCTCCTCCAGCTCGCCGGTGTCCAGGACGCCTACACCTCCTCGTCCGGTTCCACCAAGACCCTCGAGAACACCCTCAAGGCCACTTTCCTCGCCGTCGTCAACACCTACGGTTTCCTCACCCCCAACCTGTGGCAGGAGACCAAGCTCACCCGCAGCCCTCTGGAGGAGTTCAGCGACGTCCTGCGCCAAGGAAAGAAGTACTAAAAAAGTGCAAGCGATGGGGTATACTAGCATGATTCTCGTTTTTTGATTCCACCTATTTTTTTTCCTTCCGGGGTTCAAATTTGGCTGGAGGAGAGAGGGTTTTCTCTTTGGGAACTTTTATAACCCCTGCTTATGCAAAACTTACGGTGCCACGAATGTAATTATTTGGGAGAACGAGCCAAGCAAAAGCCGGAGTCAATAAAAGCCTACCAGCCATTTTCCTCCTGTCGAGACAATCCTGTGTACCTGGTACCTGGCCGTGCCATCTGTGTGAAACGCGTATCTACTTGACTAACAGCAGCTCACAGTAGCATCATTGTCTCCTAGCGTAAGGCCTTCCAGGTAGGGCTCTTGTCACTGAACTAACCCAGGCAACCCAATGAGCAAAGATACAACCCCCCTCGCAGAGAAAATAAGCACACTGAATCGACTCTGGATTTGTCTATATATGTATATCTGGAGATTCACATAAATAAGAGTATCTACTCTTAACCAAATCTAAATTAATGCCCAACAAGCGCCTGGTGCGCCTCGCCATACCGATTCCCCTTGGGCTTCGCCACATCAATAATCCTCCTCATCTCCTTCCACTCCTCCTCGGTGAAGCTAATGTCCCTCGACGCCCAGTTCTGCTCCAGCCGCGCAGCCTTGGTCGTCCCGGGGATGGCAATCATCCCCTGCGCGGCCACCCACGCGAGAGCAATCTGCGAGATGCTGACTCCCTTCTTCGCTGCGAGGGCCTTGATCTCCTCGACGATAGCGCGGTTCGCGTAGAAGTTCTCGCCTTGGAATTTGGGGCCTGCTCGTCGTCATATTATTATTAGTTCTTGTGTTGTGTTTTGCGGGGAAGAAGGGGGAAACGCACTCCTCCGTCGGAAGTCATCCGGTGCGAAGTCGTCAGGCGTCTTGTAGTCAAAGTTGTCGACGAGCCAGCCGTGACCGAGCGGGCTGTAGGCTACGTATGCAACGCCTAGCTCCTTGGCTGTGTCGATGAGGCCATCTGTCTCGTGGACTGTCTCGAATGCGGAGTATTCAGCTTGGACGGCGTCGATCTTGGCGACTGCAACGTAGATGTATAAGTATTGGGGCTCACAAAGGGAAGAAGATGATGATGATGAAGCAGAAGAATGGTTTGTATGGAAGGAACATACTTGAGTTTGCCTTCCGCAGCGTCCCAGCAGAGCACTCGGAGAGGCCAATGTACTTAGTCTTTCCAGCCTTGCGGAGCTCGTCAAGGGCGGGAATTGATTCTTCGAGAGGAGTCTCTGCTCTTCGTTAGCATGGCTATCTCAAACATACCGTGTGGGATGAGGGTAGAGGCCACGTACTAGGGTCAATCCGATGCAAGTAGTAAAGGTCAGGCGTGAACCCGAGCCGCTCAATCGTGCCCTCGATATATTCCTTGATATGTGCCGCCGAGTTGGTCACGGCGCCGGTACCGAAGACGTCGAAGCCGCATTTCGAGGCGACTATCCATAAATCAGTACCAATTCCTTTGAAGTGGGCATCAGGACGTACCAAAAACCTTATCGCGCAGGTTGTGCTTCCTGATGAACTCGCCGAGGAGCTTCTCGTTCACTCCCGCTTGGTAGACGACCTGGCAATCAATCAGTCCTCCGCACGCATGCACTCCAAGGAATATATATTCATTGTGCCGACTTACGGCAGTATCCCAAAAGGTACAGCCCAGCTCGATAGCCTTGAGAAGCACAGGCTCCGCCTGCTCATAACTGAGGTTCGATCCGAGACCGAAACTAAGACCCATAGCACCGAACCCCGGCGAGGGAACGGTGATGTCGGCGAAGGGGAGTGTTTGGACCATTTTGGTTAATTTCTGTTTTCTTTCTTGAGCTCAAGTTCACGTTTGGAGGTATTGTCTTCAAGACAATCAGGAATTCGCGAACTTTATATATCCATGTATCTACCGGATATACTCCGGAGGTTTGTACACTGGGCCCATTGCATCATGACGCTTAACTGCTTTAACTCCGGAGATTGATGACAACGAAAGGGAATTCGTCGTCCCAGAAGTTCGAGATTCCGAGGGTGATTGGTGATCCCTTGATCAATAATGTGGGGCCGTAGATAGGCTCTGGAGGTTGAATTGTGGTGCGCTATATGCTGACACTTGCAGGACGCTAAGATCTTCGTCTCTCTCAAGGTTGTATTTGTATCTATTCAGACTTGCAATTTCAAAATAACGATTCGCATACATACCCAGAACAGGAGAAGCATAAAACAAGCATTGACTATTGCCTTGGAAATCACAACACTCTGCGGAGTCAAGGACTCTCGGCAGCAAGTCTCACAAGCCCCTCCGCGACCCCACCAACAACATCCCCCCTCAGCAATCCCCCAACCCATCCCGCTGGAATGCCGTCAAACCCGTAGAACGCCCCCGCCAGCCCTCCGTACACGGCACCAACAGTGTCAGCATCCCACCCTAAGTTTACCGCGCGCAGCGCCCCCTCTTCAAACGACCTTGTTGAAAAAAAGGCCCACAGCGCCGCCTCGAGCGTCGACACCACGAACCCCGAAGACTTGATGTTGTCTTCATCCTGTGATTCCCAGTCTGCGAGAGTTTTATACTGGGATAACTTCGCCTGGAGCTTGTCGTCCTTTATTGGCGTTTCGGCGAGGGAGGCTGCGAGTGAAGCTTTGTTGGCTCCGTGCAGCGCATGGACGAGAAGTTTTGTGTACAGTGTACAGGCTTCGGCGCAGGTTGGGTACGGGTGTGTTACCTCTGAGGAGGCGGCGGCGTTTGCAAGGGCTTCGGGCATGTTGCGAAAGTAGACGAGAGCGATGGGGGACACGCGCATGAGGGAGCCGTTGCCGCAGAAGTGCTTTGCTTGTTAGTTCAGTTTGCATTGTTCTCTTCCTCCCTAAGTTGGAAGAAAGGGGACTGACTGTACCTCGCGCTTCAGCGCCTTGTCGATCTCACGCTGGCCACTCTCATGGCCTTCGGGATCATCTTTCTGGAGACCCCGCGAGCGGTCAAAGTAGTGTTTCCATAGCAAGAGCGCCTTGGTTGTGCCGGCGCCGATGTCGAAGCACTCATTGGTGGCAGAGAGGTAGCCGTTCTCCATCCAGTCAATGTAGTTACGGATCGCGGCCTGGGGAATGAATTCGCCCTTGTGGTTGATGAGGGCCTGCGCGAGACACAAAGTCATAGATGTGTCGTCGGTCCATGTTCTGAGATTGCTTAATTATTTCGAGCTTTTGCTCGGACAAGAGGCTCACCCTGGTGGAACGTCAAAGTGGTCATTGTGTTGAAACCCGGTGACAGGATCGAAGCTACCCCGCGGTTGGAACTCCACTGGTCCTCCAAGGGCGTCGACAACCGCCACGCCAAAGATTGACCCTTTGATCCGTGATGGTATGGAAGGGGTTTCCATGATAGTTATAACAGACCGGCAAGTTTGAATGATGGAAATGATGAGATCACGACAAAGTCATTCTGCGCAAATTGGTATCCAGCGCCTTGGCACTGCCTCAGCTCGAGTTCCACACCCGCAGTTGCACCCAGTACCAATACGAGGAATTGAACAGGCCCAATCGATATGTCGCTCCCCCATACCTAACGTCGATCATCTTTGCAGGCACGCAGTGAGTGTCTCCCCACAACCAAATACCCCTGTTCGGATCGGTGCTACCTGCTGGATGCACGGCCGAGAAGCCCACCTAGTCCCATCATAAGAGCGCCGTTTACACAGGCGGGACTTGCGAATCCCCAGTTTCGTGCCGTCAAAATACGCCAGGAGCATTGTTCGATAAACCTCGCCTATCAATAAAGATAGCATGCCCTGCACGCTTGGTTAGCCGCTGTTTAACGTGCGGAGATGACCTGCCTAGAGAAACCACAAGATATCCTTGAAGCTTCTCTAAGCAAGTTATGTATCGTCTTCGCGACGATTGTGATGAGCTCTGCATCAAACAGATATTCGGCACCTGTGGCGGCCATGCAGCGTAACATACACGCCTTGACATGCGGAGCCTGGACTTCATCCAGCGGGCCCGTGTTTCCCAAGCTGAGTGTGCTTCGCTCCTAGGCGCGATTGGAGAAAATATATGCGGCCATCTTTACTCAATAAATCATATTTGACCCTGTAACAGTCCGTCACCCCATCTTCATTGACCCTTGGGTGATCCGTCGGCTACCGATGAATGTCTTGCCAGGTTGGTTCTTGTAGTGTGAAGGCACTTGCCCGACGACGGCTATGGGCTTATTCGAGCTGCTGCCCGAGTAATTGGTGCGGCAAAATCTTGTCGACTAGGATTCGTCAGCCCTTCGACAGGAGCTCGCAACCAAGATGCAGTTCGTCAACGCGAAGCCGAAAGCCTTTCCCGAGCCGGAAGAATGGAGGATGATAAGTAAGTCATGAGATACTAACTGCTCCTCAGGGGCCTCGGCAGCAAGATAAGCCTGCGGCTTAAAACAGTCGCTAGATGCGCGTGAGTGAGGGGGAAGAAAGGTTGTGCAGGATATCATTCTTTGATTCTTGATTAGGGTTATCTTTGCTGATGAGTTGTAGGCCCTTTTTTTTTTTTTTGCGCCGCTCTCGTTGTCGGTGCTTGCTGTGAGCTGAGCTGAGCCGGGCTCTATCAAATCTCCGGTTCTGTTTTTTTCTGTATCCCAAGGAAAGAAATTACCATGGTATGCGCGTTGGCGTGGACGATTTCTTGCTTTGAAGCAGCGGCCACGTGATTAGAAAATATTGAGAAGACTCGATTCTTTCGGCTCTATCTTCCTTTTCTTGTTCCGTTGGCAGGATATCTACGTGAGCGAGTGAAAAAAGTTTGGGCGTATCACAAACAGCTTACTTTTTGCCTACCGGAGAGACGATCTTACGATTGTTGCCCATGGTCAACTTCTAGCGGCGATGAAATACTCAAGGAGAACGAAAGCGCTATCCCTGTGTGCATGGAAAGAATGTAAACTCCACTTGACCCATGTCAAAAGGCATCAATCAAGCCCAAAGGAATATCTCAGCATCATAACGCAGGCTAAATTTCTCTCATGGATTGATAGGAGTAACCTCGGACTCAAGCAGTTTACTTCGCCGAATCAGGGAACTAAAACCGCGCCTCAAACACGCCCATCGCCTTCGCTTTCACTTTCACCCGTCATAAACCGCTTTCTCCTTCTCTCATCTCGCAAGATGAACAGCCGGATAACGATGACGCTTATGATTGCTGCAATGACCAGGCCAAACGTCCCGGGGAAGCCGTACCCTAGTTCCACATAAGCATTTGGGTCACCGCGCTGTTAGATTGGGGAGGGAAAATACTCACGGAAAGATGGCGCCATTGTTTGCGGAAAGATGACAATGGGCAGCCAGGCTGCTACAGCGTATTGGAAGCCGTTCATACTGCTTATGACTACGGCTCGTTGCTCGTTGTCGTCTGCGCAGACTTCGTTCGCCCAGGAGTAGCTGTGGTACGTTCATTAGTCCAGGGCACTCCTAAGGTTGATTTGGTGGTACGTACAACACGGCAGTCATGAGCTGCACACCGATTGTTAAGAAGGCAAACTCTTTCAGGGCGAGACTTGATGGCCAGACCGCTAGGATTCCGTTCGGGAGGAGGCCAAGGATCTGCCAGATGTCAATGTTCGTTATGATCATGGTAGTGAGAAGGAGAGACTGACGAGAGGTATAAGCACAAAAGCGAATCTGCTTCCTGTGTAATCAGACAGGAATCCCCAGAGGACTACACAAGTCGCCGTAATGAGCGACGTGCCAGTGGGGATAACATTCCGCTCAGCAACTGAGAAACCCTCTGCCTTGAGCCAAATCCCAAAGTATCCGTTGCCGCCGCATGCCGATCCATAGAGCTTGAATGCACGTTGTCAGCCAACAATGTTCAAGGCCAGAAGAGTGTCTATGAGAGAAGCGCGATACTCACCACATAGCCCACGACAAAAGCATACCACCTCCACGACCCCAGAATTCTCCCAAAGGTGCCCCAAGTGATCTTGACAGGTGGCGCCTTCCCAGCCCTCAGAACCCTCTCCTTTGCCAGAGCCCGCTCCTCCTCCGAAAGATACCACACTCGTGTCGTATACGGAGTATCGGGGAGAAAGAAAAACGTCGCAAGCCCAACCGGCACAGTCATACACCCACAAACAATATACAGCCACCTCCACCCCTCGATGCCTCTCGCCCCGTTCAGGTTTTTATACACAGCCGCCTGCAGATACCCGCCGAACGCCGTCCCCAGCGGCGCAGTCATGTGGAAGATCGCAACGCGCTTCGCGAGCTCGGTTTTTGTATACCAACTGCCCAGGAGATAGAGCAAGGAGGGGAAGAAGGAGCTCTCGAAGAACCCAACCAGAAATCTGAATGCGTACAACTGCGGTACATTGCGCGTGCCTGCCTGTGCGAATGTGAAGACCCCCCAGGCGACTTCCATGGCAGCGAGCCAGATGCTCGGCCGCACGCGCTGGATAATCAGCGTGCTGGGAATTTGCATCACGGCGTATGCGACGGTGTATGCGGTTGTTGCGTAGGTGTATTCATTGCCGTACATTGAGAGCGCCTCTTGCATTCCCGACACGTATGCGTTCGACATGTTACCCTGGTCGAGGTATTTCATGAAGAAGCCCAGGCAGCCAATGCTGAGGATCGCAAAGTCGAGCTTTAGCAGGAGGCGGCGTTCTTGCGGCGACTTGAGGTGCGTGTCCGTGTCCCAGATGAAGGAGCGGAATGAGCGGCGTGGGGGGGAGGCTGTGGTGGTGGTGGCGCTCTCCGTAGGGCTGGAGACGGGATCGATGGCGGCCGCCGAGCCCTCGGCTTGCTTGGATTCAGGCAACTTAAGGTTTCCCATGCTGTGCTTGCTTCAGATTGACCTTTTTTTTTACTTGACTTGGCTGGGCAAGGATGCGAAGGCGGGGTAATTTATAGATGCAGCTGTCAGTCTATGCTAGTGCATCGCGACATCTTCGCGCGATATTGGCCAGGGAATGGATCATCGTAGCCAAATGAATATCGCGCCGCTGTATCTACTCCAACAAGCAGGGACTTTTTTCTTTCCGAACATGGAGTATAGCAGAAGAGGACTCTGTTACCTAGTCCCTGACCCTTGTCTTAGACTAAGCCAGATCCTGCAGACACTCGCACGAAGGTGCTAGTAGAACCGCCCTATCATTTACAGACCGCTTATCTCGACTTATTGCACCATTTGCTTTCTGCTGCAGTGCTTGTGACGCGCCAAGATTTGATTACCAAGTCCTTTTGTCGAATGTATGATGCGAGCCATGCTTGCGATGGCCGAAGTACTGTGACCCAAACCCCGACAGAGGAACAGCAGCTTGACGGTGGGTCAAATTAGCCTATCTATAAAATTAGAACGGCTTAGGCTTACGGAAAGCTACAGGATTCCAACATAAGCTAGAAGATATATACCTAGCGTTGGTAGGGTTCGCAAAGGGCGTGGCAGCCTCGGCGGCAGCTTTGTCTTACCTGCGTCGAGGTTAATTCGACTACAGTGGTAATACGTATCTGCAGAAAGATCAAATCGGCGTATAGACCTTTATGACTACTAGCAGAAACAAGAATAGCCTGCTAAGTAAAGACCTGGTTCCATTCTCGCGCATAGCAATTCCAAGGGCTGCGCATGGATACAGTATGATGTTTTTTCCAACCGAGATGAGATCGCAACGAAAACTTTTCAACTCCAACAACCAATTCCAGCAAAGTAAGAAAAGACAGTCGAGGAATTATCAGAGCTTCTCAATCCCAGAACTTGTGGCGGGCTTTTTAGAACGCCTCCAAAAAGTCCAACTCAGCCGTGGAAACCTGCGGCTGGGTCTTGGCCAGACTCTTCGTCATTCCCTTGGTAATGCTCCTTGCCAGACCCTTGGTGACTCCCTTGGTAGCAGCAGCACCCTTAGCGCCCCGCTGGCGCTGTTGGAAGCCAGTCTGCCTTCCAAACTCGGCCTCGTAGGCAATCGCCACGAACACCGGGGAGACACGACGAATGACGCCGGGCGCGACCTTGAGGATCATTGGACCGTAGCCCTCCATCACCTCACGCATCACCTCGAGCAGGCCTTCCTGCTCCAGAGACTCCTCGGGGATCTCGAGGATAGCCTGGAGTGCGGCCTCCGAAACGGCCGCGCGAAGCGGCAGGAACTCGGCTGTCAGGCGCTGCTCGTCGCTGTCGAAGAAGCTCTGCAGCGAGAAGCGCTGGCCGCGCGAGTATTGGTGCTGGTACTGCTGCTGCTGCTGGTGGGTCCAGCCGGTGGACTTGCCGCCCTCGACAAGGGGCCCGATGGTTGCCGGGAGGTCGCGAGGGATATCCAGCTTGTGCCACTGGATCTCGGCGTCGTCGGAGAGGGCCTCTGAGGCGATGGCGCTGAAGAAGCGCTGCGCGCGGTCGCTGCTTGATTCCGAGACGGCCTCGACGAAGGAGCTCTTCTTGCGGTTGGAGTATTGAGAGCGCTTGGTGCGGCTGCCCTGCTGGCGGAGCGAAGGGATGGGCTCGGCGCGTGTATTTCGGGCGCCCTGAGCAGACTTGCGGGCTTCGTCAAGGGCGACTCGGAGGAGTGGCTCGAGAGAGGCATTGATCACGGCGGGGCCGGCCTGCTGGAGGGTTGGCAGTAGTTTCTTGATCACGTCCGTCATGTTGGCGAAGACATTCTCCTCCTGGCGGAGCTCGCGGGACATCTCCTGCACAGCGACGAGAGCGGCTTCAGCAAGGGTTGCGCGCTCTGCGACGCCGTTGAAGGCATGATCATTTTCGAAATTGGAGCGGTCGATGTGGACATTCTCGAGAACGGCGTTGGAGGCGGAGCTCAAGGCCATGTGGGCGACGGCGCCCGAGGGGATGCCCAGTTGCCCAAAGGTCAGGTTTGCATCCGGGGAGAGGATGTCCCTCGAGATGGGAGAATCGAATTCCTTGGCTAGCCTGAGGATTTCGGCGATGTCGTCCACATTTTGCGTGCGGGAGCGCACAGACTGGCGGCGAGTGGTGCCAACATGCTGGTCAAGGGCATCAATGTAGTCGTCGAAGTTGTAACCCTCCGGGCCGATGACGGTTGCGGTGTTATTGTAGCCCCCTTGGGTGTGCACGCCGATACAGCACATGTCTTCTTCGTCGAGGACTGGGGATCCGGCGTTGCCTAGCCTCTATTAGCTGGTGTAGAGTTAGGGCTAGAACCAGAGAAACACACCGCCGTTAGGATCAATGGTATACTCGAGTGTCTGCGTCCCAGACTGATGCACATTCCAGCAGGTCTCCTGGAAATCCTGATGGAGTCTACCACCGGGTTCGCCATTCTGCTTGATATCGCCGGGATATCCGACAACACCGATGACCTTGCGGGCCGATGCAGGGGTATTCTTGTACTCGATTGGATCGACCTGATAGAATGGCTTGTCGAGCTTGATGAAGGCGAGATCAGCCTCAGGACGCTCGCCCTCTAACCACTCGTTTGTGGTAGCGACATTCTGACCTGAGCGGAACTCGGCTTCTGCGTCGTTGACGTTCGACCGGCCAGTGTAGCCAATGTACACCTTGGCCTCCTCGAGACGGCCGAGCTCGTAGCTGCGATCGTAGGCGCAGTGGCCCGCAGTTACGACCAGGTCATCGCGGATGAGGAAGCCGGTTGCGACGGCCCACTCATCACGGCTCTGGTTGTCGTAGTGCAAGAAGAGCTTGACGATTGCTGCGGAAATTAGGAACCTATCATATCTTGAAATCGGGAAGGACGTACAGCGGTACTTTCCACCGGGAAGGATATCCTTCTTGGGGACGCTCGTGCGGTTGTCCTCATACTCGCCCTTGCCGTCGTGGATGTAGTTGTAGGAGCGCGGGTGAGTTGGAACCTGCTCGGAGGTTTGGTTGAGATCCCAAATGGGGATGTCAGCAGACGAGCGGTCGAACATGAGAGGCATGGTGGACTGGATAGAAGTTATTTGGGTTATAGAATTGAGGATCCTGACTTTAGGATGAAATCTCAAAAGGTGAAGAAGTTGAATAAAACTCAACAGTCTGAGGCGAAGGAGGTGATACTTATAGCCGGCTGTGGAAATTTCAAGTGTAGGGCCTGACCCAGCAGTGCAACGTCAGTATTCATGCATTACACCTATCCGCTGATGCAATTCTCAATTCAATGCAGTCATGAACTGGTGTTCGGGAGTTGCTAGGAGCTTGCATGATGTGCTTAGGCCAGTTGGACCAGACTGGAAGCTCATGGATTGCGTTATAGATTGTGTTTACTTCTGCTCCAATAGGCCCATTCAAGTGGGGTTCAGCCGCTCGAACACATTATGATCTCAACCAGGCTTGCAAAAGTCCGGGGAGTTGCCGGAGTATGGGTTACCTGCCTGAGCGAGATTCGCAGCCCACCGTCGTTCCGTGGGTCAGGCCCTTGTCAGGAGTACCAGCCACACAAACCTTCCCGTCCAGGGGAGATGTGACTACGGTCTCGATTCTCTAACAAGCCCCTGAGATTCTCACACAGTGTGAGGCAAAGCCTCCGCCCATAGCTTGTAGAGCACACCTCAGCTAGAAGCCTCAGGATGTGGGTTTTGTGCCGTTAAGACACCATCTGCCAAGTTGTGGAGTGAGGTCGAATTAGGGTTACGCCTCTCTGGGGATCGTGGTGCCTACCCGGGGCAAAGCGGGGGGCGCGGGGGGCGCATTTTGCCACAACGTAAAGGTTCTGGAGGGGACGTGGTCTTGATTGTTGTTCCTAAGTCATATTGTGACCGAGCAAGGCCACATTAGGGGATCCTACTGTTCACCAAGTCGTACATCCCTAATCATTCGACCCTTAGGCAAGAAATGCAACAGTCACTCGTGAGGGTTCATGTCAGCTACTCGGGGCTTGTTCTGATCCAATTTGATGACCTTGTGCGAAATTATCTGCTGGGCGTATATTGTAGCAAAGGATCGATAGAGAGAAGTCCGACGCGTTGGGGCCCAGAGGATACCAGCAAGACCCAGTCGGCCGAATACTTTCGCGCGAATATGTATTGGGATATCCGAGTGCGAAAAGCGAAGTTTTTTTTTCTGCAGAACTATTGGAGGGGGATGCTCATTAGCACTTCTCCTATCTAAGACTTTCTCGCGAAATCTGAGCATATGCAGCGAAGGCGATGCTGGTAAGGTTTTGAAGAGGGGTTTGGTCCATGCGGGGGAGGCAAACATGGTCATCGAAGACTATATGAGTGTCATAAAGACATGGGTAAATATTGAAGCTGCTGCGAAAGACCCTACGCATTTTAATAGAGTCCAGCGAAGTTTGGGTAGAGACTCGTTGGCAGTTGAATGGCAAGTATTATTTGAACGCGTTTGGGAGAGGGATCCCAAACAAAAACCTGTGTTGAGGGTCAAGATGGGGCTGGTTCTTTTGCGCTGTTTGGAGAGCAGTTGGCAGAGTTGAACGAGGGTTGAAAAAGGATAAAATGGGTTGAGAGCTTGAACGATGGTCATGTCTAGAGCATTCTTTTTGTCCTCTAATAGAGCTCAGTAGAATCAATTAGCATCATCATTACTACATCGGCTGCGCTAAAATTGTCTCCTTTCAATGCGTGGATCTTACCCAAGCTAACGTCTAGTATAAGACTGGATGCCCGTCTGTATCCGTTTAAGCTCGACTCCTGCAAGCTCATCCAGTAGATTGAATAGCCCAAAGCCCTGTTCCCTCCGTCTCTCGTATAAGTCGCGTATCGCGGAGGAAAAGGTCTCGATAGTAAAGTTTGCGCAGCACGGATACTCATGTGAAAGGCCATGTCGCTTGACCGGACAGCACTTATATATGATCTCGCCTTTGGTAGGATATAGCTCCAGGGTGCGCGAAGAGCCAACTTTGGGATCGTCAGTATGATCCAGGATTCGCTTCCTAAGATACGTACCTGGGAGGCGAGCTGTGTTGTAGGACAGAGAGATTTCAATACTCAAGTTTCCATTTGATGGCCGGGCATCGTGCATGATTTGCTCGATTATGACGAGGTCTTCGGCTAGCTGGTCTTGGGGGCTTGGTTGGGTATTTACCCAGTGAGAGCAAAGTTGGGGTGCAGAAGTTATCTTCCACACCCCGTTCACTCCTGATAGATTCTCTCTCGCGGCTTTAAAGAATGCAGGGCATATCGTGAGCAGGGTAAGCTCAAGACGTGTGATACCACGTAGGTTAAGTGCTGGAAACTCTTCGCACAAGTGGAGATGCGCAGGTTGTGTAAAATAATCGTTTGTCGGGCGAAGGCCGAAGTTCGGGGGCCCTGACGAATAAGCCTGAGAAAGCTACAATGGTCCTAGCATCTTACCTATTGGCAGAGATGGCTTAGTCGACCCGACTGTTATATGCAAGTTCGACAACCTTCCGCTGGAGATGGCAGTTTGGAGGAACCCTAGCCACCAGTGTACCTTTGAGTCGGATTCGATCGGCTCCAGTACACCGTGGAGACCAAGTTGGCGCGAACGCCAGGGGAGCTCGGTCAGAAAGTCGGATTCTTCGGTTAGCAATCGGTACGTCTCAATGCACATCCGTCTCTGTCCATTGTGTTGCTCTTGGCTGGGGTCCGCCCCCCAAGGCAAAATGAATGGGTTCGGCAAGCCGACGAATTGAACGTGCTGCGATCTTTTCAGTACTCCTCTAATGTTTTCTCCCTTGTGTCTGATGGAATCGAGTTTGACTTGGATTTTCGAGTTTAGTGCAGGAGAATACGGCCATTCTCCAAGCAGTATCGGCATAATGAAGGCGGGAATCGTAAGGTGGGTAGCAGACGAAACACAGCTGAGTATATTTCTGAGGAGATGTGCATGATAGTAATGCAAAGCTCTAAGTTCACAAGAAAGCCGCTCCTGGGCCTCGAGGTCAGAAAGACGATGCTTCCCAGCTGATCGCTTGGCTAAGCACTCCCCCACAAGGGGATACTCCAAGTATTCTTGCATTATCCGCGTCCGAGATCTGACTTCTCTTGCAGACCCGTATCCGACCGTGAGCATATGCTGGAATGAATAACTATCCCACAGAACGGCCCGGACGACTCCAAGTCCTGCCGCGTGAGATCTCAGCTCGATGAGGCGTTCCTCCATCTTGGCTATGTGCATCATGTCCCCTAAATTGACGACGCAATGGTTCAACATGGGAAGACTCTTAAGTGCCCGCGGCAGCTCTTTCATGTCTATCAGTGCATACAGCCCACTTCTTGCGCCGAGTCCTGCGAAGAGGCTGCTTCGAAGATGCTGCGTCCATGAACAACACACAAACCTGAGAGTCTTGCTCTGCGTGATGAGGGAAATGAGAGAGACATATGCGAAAAATGAAGTTTCTCTCGCATTCTTCAGCAGGCTATCAGCCAGAGCTAAAGCAAATATTTCGGCGTAAATGAAATGTGGAAGGGAAAAGAGCAATCGGACTGATCGTTCAGTTGGATTTCCAGGTGTCGGTAGTGTCCGGGGAGTGGAGGGCAAGCGGGCTTCAATGGAGCGCTCGAATGGCTGGACTATCGCCATCGGGCACTCTGGGTTTCTTGCCTTTGTTCTGGCCATTGTACCTGATTAGGTTTGGGTTTTGGAAGTTGGAGGGGCAAAGTCGTCCTTGCAATTGAGAATACGAACCCAGCCATCACATTTCCAGGTCAATTCTTGGCATCAAATATCCTGACAGAAGGGGGAAGGAAAATATCAATATGAAACCGGCCCCGAAAGAGCCATTTGAAATCTTCGGCTGCACCCATAGGTTCCACATCCATTAGAAAGATCCCACTTTACCCAGGTACCTAGGGGTTTGAGCTTTAAAGCGGAAATTAACCAGAAGCAAGATCACTGGGTTGGCGGGTTATTGGATGAGAAATTAACCAGGGAAAGTGAAATAGATTGCTAGAAACGGAAGTTCAAGCAACTTCTGGTGAAGTGAAAAGTTACTGCAACTGTGAAGGCCACTGGAACTCTGCTGCACCTTAGCGTCTCAACACCACACATACATAAAATGACTCCCGCACTTCTTGAATTGACCTTGCTTTCTCACTCTTCTTCGAATCCTGAAAGACACCCTCCCCATAACCATGCATTCCAAGCGTTCCGAGTCTCGTAAGTCTTCCTCAAAGGCCACTAAAGAGCCTCTCCATGGTATGTGTTACCCTCGAATTCCCCTTGCAATCTCCCCGCCACTAACACACGCCTCTTTAGATCTAACCCCCGAGGAGACAGAGCTCGCCTCCCTTCTCTTACGAAGTCGCGGCTACCAGCTCGCGTGGCATCGAGACGCCATAGAGCTAACAACAGCAAGCCAGCGCACTGCCGCTTTACTCCACCGTCGTGGATCATGCATCACGCCCTGCACTCAATGCGCCGGGGACCGGGCCTGGAAAAAATGCATTGTTGCTCCAATATACCAGGGCCGAAGTAGCTAGGGTCTTTCGTTCTTGTGTATCCTGACTAGAGAGTGGCCGTTTCTTTGGTTATTCAAGGATAGACAACATGTGCCTTATTGGTAGAGCATAAATGTACTCCTAGAGTAGTAAGAATTTGACTCCCGGGTGAATCTTATTGAGCCATTTCGTGTCTTTACGGTTCCTTACTTGGTGTTGAGGTCTAAACGTGTTCCTCGTTAGAAGAGGTCTTCTAATCGCCGCTTAAATGATCTTAGACTGAGTGGTTGGCCAGTCCACGGAACACACTCTGCAAGCTTTGCTGTACCAGCGATGGCATCGTAGACACGGAGGTAGTAGGCGATGTCTATAGACTCGGGAGCTGGGTGGTCGTGCGAGACCACCCTCACGATTCTTGGCCGGGCCATGTGGGAGAGCATGTTTTTGGCCAGTTGCTCGAAGGTGTATGGATCTGCCTCCTCGCCATTATCACTATAGCAGAGCTGCGAATGTTTTCCAACTACAGGCGTGACGTGCAGAACAAACTCCTCGACCCAGATCGTTGACTGTTCTTCCGTGTCTGATATAGACATGGGCGGTACTAGGATATCAGGGCAGACGCTGTGCACGCAGATTGAGAGACGTCGCATATGTTTTCGCAGGAGCAAACCTGCTAATAAAGGACATAAATGCCACGACGAAAATTCGATATCATCACGAGTCACCACGCACTCGCTTCCGCGAAGATCCAGCTCCAGAGAAGCCAAATTATGCGTATAAGCAATAGAAATCAAATCCGCAACCGTGCCCGACGAGATAACAGACTCTTCAACAGGCATCGTGAGCCAGTAATTCTCGCCCCCGTGCTGCGCACGAGGCGCATAGAGCCCATAGACACCGCACCACGTCCTAAAAGATAGGTTCTGCAAAGAGGTGCACCCGTCCAGAATGACGAGGAGATCTCGAGTGTGGTCATGCAGATGCTGAATCCATCGTTTGAGCGGCTCTCGTTTCTCATCCTCGTCTTCGTCCCCTTCTGCCTGGAGTGTGTAGAAGACTTGTTTGGTAAAGCGAATATCATGTGCGTATGCTTGTAAGAGTTCTATGCCGCGCTCCCTGGTCTCGGAGTGAAGGAGTCTGTACACTTTCTTCGGAGTGATATCAATCTCTCGCAGATATTCACGAATTGCAAACGTATACCATCTCTTAGAGATGACCAGCCGAGCGAATTCACTTGTGAAGAAGTCCCGATCAACCCATCCGAATGTCGCTGCGATGAGCTCGTTGGGGAGGTCGAGGAAGGGCATCGTTATAAGATGTATGTACTTTGGTCAATATGGGGGCCCAGCCGGCTTTCTGGCACTGTTTATGTTTGCCCTCGTATCTCCAAAAACCCGCGAGTTCGTGGATAGTTCAAAAAGAGACCCTACAGCAAGACAAGACTGTTTCAGCGTCTGTATACGAGGTCGTGGAGAGACAATCGCGGCGAGGTTCAAGCAAGGTTCTCGCAGCTAGCTGAGGCAGTCTAAGACCGTTTCACTTCTATTTTAACATCAGCCTCTCATCCGGATTAGGCGGTCGAGGGGCTGAGACCGTTTCACTTTATCTCGACTTTAGCCCTCAAGTCTCAACTAAGCTCCAAGAGGCTGAGACCTAAGCTCAGATTGGCGCTGGTGGCTTGCGTTATTGATTCCTGACGTTTGAACAACGTTCTTATGGCTTGAGGCTATTTCATTTCTATTTGTATGTCTGTCTTTCCAAGGGCTGGGTGGGGTCTGAGCCCTTGTCGGCGCTTAGCACTTTGTATGCGGAAGAACGTTTTATCCGTGGGGCTATTTATGCAGCGAAATATAGGTATATTATGTTACTGTGGCATAATTCCTTGAATAATGTCTATAAAAACCGTCAAAAGGGTGCATGGCTCGGTGGATTATCTAGAGGCGAGGTTGGATCAAGCAGAAGTCCAAGGAAGCTTCATATACGTAGTGGAGATTTTTAAGAGCTTACTGGGATTACAAGGGATACATAACTCATGGTAAGAACTTTAACTCTGCATTTAGGAAAATTGTTAAGTATTACTTGAACATTAATTAATAAGAAAACTCATGCTTCGTGAACAATATAATGCACTTCTTGTCTTGCCTCCTTGTTCTTCCCCTCTCGAATTGCTCCACAAATCCCCAACAGTCTCCCTTCTTTCCTTCTTGTTTGAAAACTTGTGATCGTGTACATAGACATGGCTCGTTGCTTAGCGCTTTCAACCATTGAGGTTGTTGTTGTCAGTCCTTCGTACGACTATCGTATTTACGCTCCCTCTTCCTCTGCAATGCGGATTGCTCCGTCGTTGCCGTGCCCACTAGACCAGAAGCCGTCGACGTAGAGGTTGCTATTGAAGTCAGCATCACGTAACTTTCGCAGAAAATAGAGGAACCACTCACGTTCCAGTAGCGGCATCATTGGCAATCACGAGCCAGTAGCCCAGGATACCCTGGATGATAATGTCGTGGATGGCAAACAGGACGGTCTCACCAGTAATACCCACCTTAAGAGCCAGTGCACCCGCAGCGAGAGTACTAGCGGACAAGTTAGTGCTATGTTGTTGCACACAGCTTAGTCGACTTACATTGGATACAATGCCTTGGCAAGAAGAGCCGTAGCAGCAATAGCCCCGAAGAGACGACGAGTGTGGTTTTCCCTAGTGCTGGCGGCCCTGGATCCCTTAATGCCAATGTGGTAGACGAGGGTGATGTATGATATCGCGCTGATAACGAACCAGACCCATCTTCGCGATGTGTGGCCAGCATAGGTGCCGAAGATACCGGAGGCGAGCATGGCGTAATCTGCAGCAATGGCGGCGAACAGGTGCGCTCCAGGAAGGCCAGAGAGAAGGGTCAAGGCTGTGAGAATCAGAGGGTCCGTTACGAACCAGTTCACGTAGCGAAGCCACAGAACCTGGCGGATAACATCGTGATCAGTGTTAGGAACATGCTTGTGAACATGCTTCACGGTGTCGTGTTTCCAGTCAATGCCTTGTCCAGTAGCCAGGGCGAGATAAACGATGAACGAGACTGTAGTCGAAACGGAGACGAGGTAGTGTACTACACGTTTAGGCTACAGTACGTTAGTAATGTTTTGTATGCGCAAAATGTTGTGGACGTACAAGCTGAACGCGGTTGCTGAGAATATAGAAGACAAGAGACGAGAGCGCCATAAGCACTGCGACAACCCTGCGAGTCTCAATCAGTAGCTGTTCCAATCCACTAAAATACCACTGTATCCTACCATAAGGTCCGCTTTCCGGCGGTGTTGATTTCCTGGAAGGTCGGGTGCCCTCCAGGAATCACAGTGGGGATGGGAGCCACCGACGAGGACGAAGTCGTGGTGGGTTCCGGGAAAGGAACGCCTTTGGTGATAGTTTCCGTCATGGTCTGAGTGACTGTGACTGTTGTCTTCTTCAAAACTGATTCGATCATCATGGGCAGTCTGAGTATGCAGAGCGACGTCTAAATTCCTCCAGTAGATCCGTAAGTGGCCATTGCAGAAGATTGGGAATCGGCTCAATTTATAGGATCGGACAATGGCACATCATGGACGTCGGTCTCGATCTTCTTTGACCAAGCTCTGCATCCCGCGGTTTGCAGCAGCCGCTGCTATTCGCTGAAAGCTGGGGTCTGGAGTGGCATGCCGTTGTGGTCTTACGAGTCAATCGTCATTCTGACCTCGATACTGTCGTCATTGAAACCCCGACTGGCCGCAGCTGGCCGCAGCTCGCCGGAGCCGGCGAGATGTCGTGACAAGCACGACAGCAGATTGGCTCAGAAGAAATTGAGCTTATTTCTGTACGTGGACGGCAGAAGAAGAGGAGAATCGGCTGACCTGTGCAACGGGGAGTGTTGGAGGAGTGGAAGAAGGAGGATCTTGGCGTGGTTGTAGCAGGTTTGGGCCCCGCCACATGACGACAGATTCATGCACGACAGAAGCTGTATACCAGTCAATAGGGGCCCTAAGAAAGCTGCCTGTCAATTCTTTTAATAATAGTAATACAGATCTAGTTAAGCTAATGTACAAGTCTAAATGTCAGAATCAAGGAATAGCGTCGGAGCTGGTCCGTTCACGTAGATCCCTCCAGCCCTTGTACGACCTCCTCACAGCGATCGCACGCCTTCTCTTCGGCCGCCTCTTCCTCCGGAATGACATAGCGCCAGCACCGAGGACACTTGGAAGCCTGTGGACTGAAAACATACACAGTCCCTTTTTCGCCGCTTGGAAGTTGGTACTCCGAGCTATACTGCCATTCGGCGTTGGCGATCATGTCAGGAATTGCTTCATCGCTACCGCCGACAGTAACCGACGAGACGACAAAAGTGTCGGCGAGCTCTTCCTTTCGCTGAAGCACGGAAGATTTATTCGTGTTTTCGGGGAGCTGAACGTGCACGAATGATTGAAGAGACGAGCCAAGCTGTTTCTGTCCTCTCGCGTTCTCCTGGAGACCCTTGATGACAGAGTGGACAGCGAGGATATCCTGGTAGTCGGAATCGAGGGATCCCTGCTGCCACTCCGGCGCGAGGTTCGCGACAACCCGTCTCAGAGGGTGCTCACACTTAGCCTTGATCGCTTCAGGAGTGTGCTCCCATGTTTCTTCCACGAGCAGGGGCGTGATAGGAGCCAGCACTTCCTGCAGATGATTGAAAATATGGAACAACGTCGTCTGAGCAGCCCGTCTACTCGGGCTATCTTCCGCATAGGTATACAAGCGATCCTTGATCGTCTCCATATAAAACGAAGAGAATTCTAGATTCGCCCATCGGTTGACAGCATTGGCAGCCTTGTAAAACTCAAATTTCTCGCATGAGTTTCGCGCTGCAAGGGTCATTTCCGACAGATGGAAAAGTGCAATGCGATCAACCAACAGTAGCTGATCATAGGAAACTTGGTTCTCCGGCTTGAAGTCTGCAAGTGCGCCGAGAATAACCTTAAAGGTAACACGGTACTTGTGCAGGCTAGTGTGCACAGTTTGCAGAACTTGAGTGCCAATTACCACGTCACGGGTGTAGTCACTGCTTGCAACCCATAGTCGAAGCGCATCCGGGCCCAAGGAGTCATACACAGGCTCCTTACTTTCTAGCTGTTTCTTTCCCTTACCCTTCTTCGGTTTGACCGGTGGCAGAAGGGATCCGTCCATAATGCTTTGAGGGTGGAGGATGTTGCCGATGGACTTGCTCATCTTGCGGCCCTCCTCGTCGAGGGTGAAACCGTGCGTGATCAGGGTCTTGAAGGGTGCGCGAGGGTTAGCGATCTGTCCAGAAGCGAGTTGGTGTGATATGAAGGTGAGAAGCCCTGACTGGAACCAACCCCTGTGTTGATCGCTACCCTCGAGGTAAACATCGGCAGGGTAGCCTTCGTCGCCATATGGGGTCTCTATCTCGGCCCAGCTAGTGCCGCTGTCGAACCAGACATCCATGGTATCAGTTCCACGTCTGTACCCGGCTTCAGAAGTTTCTCTCAAAGCAGGTAGGATCCAAGCCTGGTCGTTCGGGTCATCCGTCCACCAGGCATCAATCCCACGCTCATCAATGACACTCATGATATGCGAAACGCTGTCTTTCGTGCACACGGCTTCGCCTGTACTTCGGTCGTAGAGAGCAGGGATAGGAACACCCCAGGCACGCTGGCGAGAAATACACCACTCGCTCCGATTTCTGACAAAGGTCGTCAACCGTTGCCTTCCAGAAGCTGGGACAAACTGAACCTCTTCTAAAGCATTTAGTGCAGGGGCACGGATGTCTGCCACATCGGCGAACCATTGCTCCGTGGCCCGGATGATTATTGGTAGCTTAGTCCTCCAATCACAGGGGTACTTGTGCTCATAGCTGTGCTTAGAGAGTAGCAGTCCTTCTGATCCAATATACTCCAAAACGGCATCCTTTCCTTCGTCCTGAACATTCTTTCCGCTCAGTCGTTTCGGGTCGTCGGGCATTGCAAGGTCAGTGAAGTTTCCTCGGTCGTCCACAGGGGCAAATGCGGGAATTCCACGTTCAGCGCAGGCCAAATAGTCGTCCATACCATGGCCTGGAGCACAGTGAACCAATCCTGTTCCAGAATCTGCGGTAACAAACTCGGCGGCAATAATCGGCTGCGGTTCGGAGCCGGAACCCTTGAGAAGAGATCGATACGTTGTAGCGTCTGCCAGATCTGAACCGAGGATACCGGGAATAAGCACAGAGAGTTCTTCCTTGAGTGTATTTGCAAGAGATTCCAGGCGAGATTGCGCAACAAGAAGATTACCATGAGCCGCGGATTCGGCAATCACATACTCCAGTGCTGGGTGAACGGCGATGGCAGCATTGGCAGGGAGAGTCCAGGGTGTAGTTGTCCAAATAACGGCACTGATATCCTTGCCCTTGAGCAGCGGATTTTGCTCCAAATAGGACGGAATATTCACCAGCGGAAACTTGACAAAGGCAGCGGTAGACACGTAGTCCTCCTTGTATTCCAACTCCGCTTCTGCTAGCGCAGTGCCCGTTGAAGGTGACCAGTACACAGGTTTGAATCGCCGATAGATCAGGCCCTTTTCGACCATCTCGCGAAAGATACCAAGTTGTCTCTTCTCAAAATCCTTATCCATAGTCTTCCAGTGGTTCTCCCAATCCGCCATGACCCCGAAGCTCCGGAACCCTTTCATCTGCTCCTTCACCGTGCGCCTCGCGAGACTGCGCGCGGATTTTCGGATAACATCAGCGCGAGCTGCTCCAGTTTCTTCGATGGTGTCCTTCCGCGCCTCCAGAGCTTTGAGCTCAATCGGTAGTCCATGGCAATCCCATCCCGGTACGTATCGTACCCTCTTCCCCAACCCGAGCTGCACGCGGCAGATAATGTCCTTTAGGATTTTGTTGAGAGCGTGACCGACATGAATTTCGCCATTCGCATATGGAGGGCCATCATGGAGGACGAAGGGTCGATCGGCCGGCCTTTCATGGCGTTGCCAGGCGTAGAGTTCGTCGGTGCATCGTTTGAGGTATTTTGTCTGGTCGGCCGGAGACACGCGTGCCGGGAATGTCGATTTTGGAAGCTTCAAGGTCGACGACCAGGATCGGGCCAGCCGTGGCAGTTCCGGCATGCTACCGCTGAAGCATGTCCTGCTCAAAAGGATCGATCGTAGAGAGTTGAAGCTGAAATTATGACCTTCAACAAGACTCTCGGAGGTCGGGGAAACGCCGTCGATAAATTACGTGAATACGGGCTTGGCATAAAATACTTGCACGCAGCCCTCATAAATACGAGTAAAATACAATCATTAAATTACACGTTTTCATAAACCGAAGTATCATCAGTTGGTCGATGAGAAACGGATCAGTATATAGTTAAACAGCTTACTGCCCCGTTTTTCATGACTTCGAACAGGAGGCCCGGAAACCCAAAGAGCTCCGTGTTTCCCAAGCCTCCGTCGTGCCCACCTTGCCCTGATCTCTGTCCTTTAGCTGTGGTCTCCTCCCATCCACCAAGGAACTCCACGCTGCTCTCGGGGCTATCGCCCCATCCTCTGTTCAGAACCATCGGGCGTTCAAGCGCCCTTTCTTCTGCAGCGTTTTCATACGAGCCTTTCCACACCTCCCTAAGTCGTCCAGAGATCTCATCATACCGGGTCTCAGAATAGGCGATTAATCTCGAAGGATGCACTTCAATCTTCCAGCGGCTGCGTCGGTAGCGGTTGAAAGGATACGACCCCGGCACATTTCCATGTAATACAACTTTGGTCACTACTAGTCGAGAGGAAGGAGTTGGGGGCGTTGGGTCGCTGAAACCGGATCCCGGAAATGCTGGACCCGACGTAGTTGGATGGGATATAAATGCATCGAAGCCATGGTGAAAATAGTTGAAAAAGCATTCAGATGGTAAGGAAGAGGGGTCCAGCGCGCTGGCATGTGATAGCTCCTCGTCCGAGTCATCGCTCACGCTGTTATTCGACGATTGATCTGTGTCAGTGACTTCTATTCCTCCCCCCGAAGATGGGCTCATATGAATGGTATCATCCCCACCACGACCGCCAGCGGCACGGTGGATAGAGATCCTGCGGTCATTCTTACGATATATGGCATCCGGGGGCCCAAACTCCGCAATCAGGTCCTGCGGGGTGGTTTCCGATAGATTGATATATGTTGAGGGTGTAGATCTCCGTAAAACCTCAATCTTACCCGCGCCTAGAATGGTGAATTCTTCTATTTCGTCTGGGACAAACTCCTTGTTCTTGCCTGCAAGAGCCGGAGAGCGTGGGTACTGTGGCTGCTGGGTGAACAACTTTGCTCGGACTTCTGGCCACGAGGTGCCTTGGTATATTGACATAGATGTTGCCGGTAAAGCTGCAGAAGATGAGAGCAGCGCTACGAAATCGCATTGCTCTGACCAAGCTGAGTCCTGAAGGGGAAATGAGAAAGCGACGCCAGGGTACGATAAAACGTAGGTACCGTATGGTGACGGCGGTGTCGGAGGGATGTATTCGCCGGGATATGAAGGGCCGAATAGGCGGTTGTAGACGTGACGGAAACTCGGGCCTTGGGGGGAAGGCGAATGTTCCTGAGGTTTGGAAACGCCCTTTAGAACTTCCTGGTTCTTGTAGATCAGGGTCGTTTTCGAAAAGTCCAGCACTTCAATAAGACGCAACCTTTGATCAGGTCCATCGAATCGCAGGCGAACGCCGTTTGAGGGGAGTTGCAAGGTGACCGGATTCTGAAGGGGGTCTGATGCGGAGTATGCGATATCGATCGCGGGGTAGGTCTGGGGATGGGCCTTTACACGGCTAAGGACATTATGCAGCGAAGCGCCGAGTGCTAGCCAGAGTGTTGTTAGTCGCGCCCGAGATACGAGAATGGCAGCAAGTACTTATAAAGCCCAGGCCTTTCCCAGGATATATCTGGGCCTGTGATGACGTTTTCGAGGCACTCATCATAAGCTGTACCGCATAACCACGTCGTGAGGGGTAACAATGCCCAAGGATAAAGATAAGGTTAGTAAGATGAGGTATGAAACGCAGAAAATATATCTGTATTTGTATGTTTATTAGGATTCAAGACTGAAATATGCGATCCAAGGGAGAAGCATTAGCATTAGGAAGATGTCGAGAGGGGAGGTTGATAGAGACCCTTTGGAGCTTGGTCAGATGGGGGGGCATTGTTATCATGTGAGCGGAGTGGATGACTGGGAAGCCCAGGCCACGACGTGGTCCGTGCTTTGGTCTCAGGTCGGGTTTGTTTATGTTTTCCTCTTTTGGCGCAGAACGGAACAACATCACTTTTGCGACAAACCACCGACTCGACAATCTTTTGACACTAGCATTCGAATCAAGTGCCCATTCGATTGCTACTTAGTTATTGTCTTTTTAATTGCTTTTGTGTGCTTTTGTACGCTTAAGTTTTCAGTATGGCCGGTGCCCAACGGCCTGCCTCTGGCCTTCCCACGAGGCGAACGACGACAGCACGGCAGCCAACGAGACGAGCGGGCTCTACCATACCAGAACCACGAACAGTACAGGCCTCGCCGGCTGTTTCAACGAAAACTTCCGCCGCCCGGGGGTTACGCGCATTGAAATCTCCGGACGCACCTGCGAGCGTTACAACCAAACGAAAGGAAAGGGACATCGAGCGAGAGATTAACGAAGATACAAGCATCCATGTTGTTGTACGATGTCGAGGACGGAATGAACGGGAAGTTAAGGAAAATAGTGGGGTTGCCCTTTCTACAGAGGGAATAAAGGGGAAAACAGTCGACCTGTCGATGGGTCCGAATGCTGTGTCGAACAAAACCTATACATTCGATAAGGTGTTCTCAGCGGCGGCCGACCAGATCACGGTGTACGAAGATGTCGTGCTGCCAATTGTTACAGAGGTACAGTTACCCGCTTTCAAATTCGGTGAGATGAAACATCTAACGTAAATTAGATGCTCGCGGGATACAACTGCACCATATTTGCCTACGGACAAACCGGCACCGGAAAGACGTATACGATGTCTGGAGATATGACTGATACTCTAGGGATTTTATCGGATAACGCTGGTATCATCCCTCGCGTCCTTTATTCGCTTTTCGACAAGCTGGCGGAAACCGAGAGCGCCGTCAAATGCTCTTTCATTGAGCTATACAATGAGGAACTGCGAGACTTACTATCTGCCGAAGAAAACCCAAAACTCAAAATCTATGAGAACGAGCAGAAGAAAGGACACATGAGCACGCTGGTACAAGGGATGGAAGAGACGTACATTGACTCGGCTTCTTCTGGTATCAAGCTGCTCCAGCAAGGCAGTCATAAGCGCCAAGTGGCTGCCACCAAGTGCAACGATTTGAGTTCTCGCAGTCATACCGTGTTCACAATTACCGTGGATATCAAGCGAACGACAGAGTCAGGCGAGGAATACATTTGTCCTGGAAAGTTGAACCTAGTCGATCTAGCGGGCAGCGAGAATATCCAGCGCAGTGGGGCAGAGAATAAGCGTGCAACTGAGGCTGGTTTGATCAATAAGAGCTTGCTCACACTAGGACGAGTCATCAATGCGTTAGTCGACAAGAGCCCGCATATCCCCTACAGGTATGGTTTCTTCTCCCAAACTGGTCTCAAGCCTGCTAACAAGATTAACAGAGAGTCAAAACTCACGCGGTTACTGCAAGATTCCCTGGGAGGACGAACAAAAACCTGCATTATTGCGACAATTTCACCCGCCCGAGGTAATCTCGAAGAGACTATATCAACACTAGACTACGCCTTCAGGGCGAAGAACATCCGGAACAAACCCCAAATAAACTCTACCATGCCGAAAAAGACACTTCTTCGTGAATTCACATCCGAGATCGAAAAGCTCAAGGGGGAGCTTATTGCAACAAGGCATCGGAATGGTGTTTACATGTCGGTCGAATCCCATGAAGAGCTTACTATGGAGAACTACTCTCGGAGGATTATAAATGAGGAACAACGCGCGAAAATCGAGTCCATGGAATCCAGTCTACGCCACAAGGTCCAAGAGCTGTTTACGCTGACAAGCAAGTTCAATGATTTGAAAAAGGACAACGATGACACACTGGCAGCACTGTGTTCAACGAGCGATGTGCTACAGCAAACGGAGATTGTTTTGCAGAATACCAAAGCCCAGCTTGAAGAAGAAGAGATGCTACGCAACGCACACCAAGCGACTGAACACCAGCTTCATGATATCGGCAAGGGCCTGCTAACAACCTTGGACCAGACAGTAAATGACGTCGTTGGGCTACAAGCGAAACTAGAGCGGAAAGCCGAGTTGGAAGCGACCAACAGAGGAACCTGGGAACTGTCGACGAGCGAGGTCTCGAATGTCACCAAAAAGATTGATAGCAAGGTCGACATCTTCCAATCAGAGCATGCGAAGCTTCTTGAATCGAGTTCGAGCAGAATCACAGATTTCATCACACACGAGCTCTCACAGGTGGAGGCAGCCCAGTCTAGATTGTCCGTCTCCACTCAAACCCTCAACGAAGCCTATAACAAAGCCAAAGCCGAGACATCAGGCGCTCATGATGAAATGAATAACGTGCTTGAAGAAATAAAAGACCTACGGGAAGATGTGAAATCCAAAGTTGGTGAGGGTCTCAATGGCCTCTCCGCGGCCGCTGCCCGGATATCCAAAGAAGTTATTGGAGAATTTGCCGAGTTTCATGCCCAGGTAAGAACCTTGAGCTTGGCTTGTTTTGTCCTTGTTACTAATGACTGTAGCTTCATACATCTTATAGCAGCCTTGGGAAGGACCTCAAATCCATCTTCGAGACGATGACCAGCCATCTCCTTGAGCAAAGAAATGAGATTGATCGCTTGCGCGTCGAACTGCAAACTTCCAATCGCGAGAACATTGAATCTACTCGCAAAGCTTCTTCGCATCTGGCACAGACCCTTGAGGAAGAACAGGGCGCTGCTGAGGCTGAACGCGAGCTTTTGATGTCACAAATCAAGGCACTTATCGATCAATCTCGACAGAAGCAATTCGGGAGGTTGAAAACAAAGATTGATACCGTTCGAACGGACATCGCGTCATCTGGGGATTCGCTTGAGCAAGCAACATCTCACCACGATCGCCAGGTCGATGA
This sequence comes from Aspergillus ustus, assembly GCA_000812125.1. NCBI lineage: Eukaryota > Fungi > Ascomycota > Eurotiomycetes > Eurotiales > Aspergillaceae > Aspergillus > Aspergillus ustus. Next base: position 200,617 of record JOMC01000019.1, read on the forward strand.
ATGGGTTTTCAGGTCCGAGCAGTTTGCAAAGGATGTCAGTGCATCGAAGGAAGAATTCAAGTCTCGGATGCAAAGTGACTGGGAGGTAAGTATCCACTGCTTTATGAAAGTTGGAGCTCTCGGTCTAATTTTGTAGGCATTTGATCAGCGCAACTCCTCGATCCAAAAGACGACAGAGTCGGTTCACAAGGAAACGGTGCGCATTGTCGATGCCCAGATGGACGACATGGGGAGACAAATGGAGGCGTTGGACGATTTTGTGGCGAAAGCGCGATCCCAGAACGGCCTCTACCGTGATGCGCATCAGTCTACCCTCGATAACATTGCCACTAGCGTTTATACATCCTATTCATCGGCCCAAGAGCAGTTCGGCAGCCTAGGATCTCGGATGAACCAGCTCCAGGATGAGGCAGCCCAAAGCCGATCCAGCCTGGAAGAGTCCATGGTGCCGTTGCTCGATGGTATTCGCAAACCCCTTTCAGATCTTTCTTCTAAAGTTCAGAACCGGCCGTGGCAGGAGTATGTTTCGACTGGTGCTACCCCCCAAAAACGGAAATATGAATACACCTCCGACTTGCCGGTCACTGAAAGTGATGAGACCTTAAGATCAAGGTTGAGAACAAGTAAGGATATGGAAGTGCTGCCATTCAACAACGAAGATGCGCTTCTCGCTTCCACTAGCTCCCCCGGAGCTTCGCCATCCAAAGGTTTCGTCTACAACGACGCAGAGGACGAGGTAGGAGCTCAAGTACCATCCATAACCAGCGTCACCCCTTCCAACACAGGACTTAGGGAAGTCGATGCAAACGTCGCCGCAAGACCGCTCGCGTCTAATACAGAAGGCAAACCAGCAACGGACCATCTTACTTCGGTAGATGACAGCCCTGATGTTAGTACGGAGACCGACGATATCGATCAACCTCCATCTTCTAAAAGGCGTCGCTCAAACCCGGGCGTGCTCGAAACCAAACTACCCCCCAAGATGGTTTCCAAACGGATGGCCGGAATGAAGGAAGGCCGAGAGAATGTTCCACCACCAGGAGTCTCGAGTGCTCGTAGGCTCAGACACCGTCCTTCACCATGATATTGCCCAAATTTTTGAGATCTTTTGCGCTTTCACATTGCATATATTCTTATACCCTTTGTTTTATCCATGGTCTACGGTTTTACAGGTCTCGGAGTTATGGAAAGATCAATCACATACATTGGGTTTCTTTTTTAATAGACTGCATTCCGGCGGTTGAGTATCTTGTTCCCTGATGGCCACATAGGGTTTATCCTCTTTCGGAGTTCTGTCCTTTCCTCTTTTTATTCTCTTCTATTCTTTGAGGACCTTCTTCTATTCGTCAGCTGCCTTTTTTGTTGGCCTTTTGATTACCCAGCTCCCTTTTTGCCATTTGATTTGTATCAGCACCCCAGAGGCTGTTGTGGGTTGAATTGTTCTTGAATACAATTGCTCCATGAGCATTTATCACCTTTACCTCCAGTTAAGTGGTTTTAGATTGCGAAGGGATGACATAACAACAGTTTGCATTATCAAGGAGTCAATAGTAGATCGTCAATTAATTCCAAAGGCCTCTATACGTTTCACTTCACGGATGGTCGTGCGAAGCAGGGGCGCCCTGATTATCATCTCCAGCAGGAGTCTCAAGCGGGTTACCCGGTGCATCCTGAACAAGCGGCTCTTCCAGCAGCGTCGGATCCTGAAACGCTGGCTCAACCCCCAATGGTCTATTGTGCTCCCCGTTCTCAATCACAAGTCTCAACTCATCCAGTCTCCTCGCAAACTGATCCATCATATCCTCCAGCCGTTGACTGCCCCTCTCCTTATCCTTTCCCAGCATACCAATCGGTAGCCCAGATGTCCCCTGGATCTGGAACATGATTCCCCCATTCAACGGCTTCTCGGCAGAGGAGTTCGTCTCGAAAGTTGGTGCTGGTGCGATACTCGTGTTGAGGACTTGCCAGGAAGGAGAGAGGCTGTGCGCTGATGTTATTGTAAATTGGTGGGGCTGTGACGGTTGTTCTTCGCCTTGTGGTTGTTTAGCGTCGCTTTGCGCTCCGGGCTGGGTATCGGGGGAGCCGGCGCCGGTTTGTTCGGTTCCCTGGTGGGGAACTGGGACATAGTCTACGTCCACAATTATATATTTCTCTTGTACTCCGGGAATAGGGTCCGGGAGGAGAGATTCCTTTCTTGTCCGGCCTTCTTCATCGTAATTCCCTTGGGGGTCGTCCGGCGGTGACTGTTCCGTGCTGTCGCCTGGAGCTCTTGATTTCCCCTTTGCGTTCCTATTCGGGAAGGTATCTTGATCCGATTCTAGGGATCGCAGCGCAGCCTCCGTAACGATATCATTGTCGTCATCGGAGAATATGTAATGGACTGTTGGGTGGTAGTGCTCCGATGTGTGAGCGTCCTCAATCAGGGTGAAGAACGGGTGAGAGAGGATTTGAAATGGAGACCGGAGATCATGATGCGCCTGTTCTTGATCACCGGCATAATGGAACTCCGGGTTTGGTATCGGAGTGTGATGTGGACTAGGATACTCTTCCGGGGTATCGTGGGTTCGCGCGAGTTGTTGGTCGATGCTATGTGGTCGTGAAAGGCGGCCGAGGGACTGTTTTGAGGGTGACGAGGAGGTGGGTAGCGGTGGTGAGGATTTTGGGAGCGACATGACCGATGGCTCAAGCTACATTGTCACAGGAAGCTGTCTGGTTAGTTGGTGCTAAGTCGCAGGTTAGGAAGGCTGAAGAGGCGGCCCTGGTGATGACACTTCTTATCGATAAGGTGCGTCAGGTGACTCTCCAGGCACGCGAGATTCATCCCACATCTGCGAAAATATATGTCGAGAATGCTCTGGAGTCTGTGTATAGTATTAGTCTTTTGAAGAGGACAACATTGAAGTATCATAGGTATATCATTCGGAAGTAATGTATTTTGAGAAAAAGGGTATCAAAGAAGCCATTGAACTCCAACGCCGTATCCCCTCTAGCTGCTGAGCTCGTCATTCGTCGTTTTGTTTCCATTCGAATTCTAGCTGGTTTAGTAGACCGAAAATAAGCTGCAAGACCACACATACTCTGTCGGCACATTGGGCAAAGACCTTTTGATGACTCTTGTTGAATCCAAGTCATAAGACAGTGCTTTGAAGAAAATAATATTAGCTCACGTGCGGTTTTTATTAAAGACCCGCAATCGTACCATATGGAAAGAATGGCCGCACTTCCCAAGCACTAAGATCAAGGTTAGATCAACGGGCGAACTGTGCTCATATTGGAGGCCGCTTACGCAATGAACAATCGTCTCCGGGAAATTTGCAGGTCGGGCAAGTGCCATCGAACTGGACGCGACAGATGCCACAGACTTCATCATCGGGCATATCCCAACGCCAAGTTGCGACCGCGTTCCATTCCTTGAGAGTAACTTTCATAGCTGATATGGGAGGGTGAGATGACGTGGGTAACGTAGTGTTGCTTCTGAGAGGCAGAAATAGACAAGAAGATCGGTGGATCTGGCGACAAGGGTGGACTAGTCAAAACGACAGGTTGTTTACCCTTGAGTCTCACATGGCGCAGAGGTCGGAGAAGCCACCGACTCCGCATCGGTAATCACACTCACTGATAAGTCTCCAACACAACCACAGGGGTTCTTTCCTCTTTCTTCCCTGGAGATAGCTCCCTTGTACCTCTATTTCTGCCGTCGTAAAGGGCACCCAATCTCTCAATTTGCATCTCGGGAATGTAAATTACATACTCTCTTAGGAATCCTCCCATGAACATGGCTTTTGCAGCAATTCGCAGCAGCCTCCCTTCACCGACCCGCTTTGTTCGACCGACAATGACGGTCTCTCACCAAATCCGACACCAGACACAGACTCGACAGGTCTCGTTCTCATCATACCTCGTGTCCCCCAAGGAGCTGTCAGAAGCCCTGAAGAAGAACCCGGCTACAAAGATCTCAACATCGCCTCGCGTGATACCCTTATGCGCCTCCTGGTTCATGCCAAACGACCCTGAGGGTCGCACAGGAATCGATGTTTTCCGCAAGCACCGCATACCCCAGGCTCGTTTCTTTGATTTGGATGCCATTAAAGACACCGAGTCCCCTTACCCGCATATGCTTCCTACCGCTGAAACATTCGCGGAGGCAATGAGCGAGCTCGGAATTCGTCGTGATGACGAAGTAGTAGTTTACGACTCAGAGGAGCTCGGAATCTTCAGTGCTCCCCGCGTGGGATGGACTCTAAGAGTCTTTGGACACCCCAGAGTCCACTTGTTGAACAACTACCGGCTGTGGGTGCGCGAAAACTACCCCACGGAGACCGGTGAGCCTCAGCAACCGGAGAAGACAAACTACCCCGTTCCCACTTACGATTCGAAGCTGGTAATTCCTTACCTCGAGCTCAAGGAAATTGCGAAGGAACACCGCAAGGAAGGCGCGAAGGAGGTGGAGATTCTGGATGCAAGATCCCAGGGCCGCTGGGCAGGAACCGACCCTGAACCACGCCCTGGACTGTCCTCCGGACACATCCCTGGCTCCAAGAGTCTGCCATTCCAAGAGCTACTAGATCCCGACACGAAGACCTTCCTTTCCCCAGATGAGCTTCGCAAGGTCTTTGAAGCGCGCGACCTTGACGCGACCAAGTCCATCATCAGCTCGTGCGGCACTGGTGTGACGGCTACTATCATTGAGACAGCACTGGGACTCGCCGAGTTCGGGGACCCTGCCCTCCGGAGGGTGTATGATGGAAGTTGGACGTAAGTCTTTTCTCTCTACAATGCACTGTTCACATACTTACTGCGACTCTAGGGAATGGGCACAGCGTGTTAAACCGACAGATGGCCTGATCAAGAAAGTCAATTAAGCCGACAGCAACTGGCCTGTATCATTATTGCCCAGTTTCGATACTGGCTCGATGCACTGAGATGGATCGGTGACTCTGAAACGGGCACTCATTGAGCGACTGCGTTCTTCCCATAGAGTTTAATCCAGATATCCAAATAGATGTGTATGTGATAAGAGTAGTGAGCGAATGAGAAATGACTCAGACCGAGAAAATTGCGATAAACTCTGAATATGGATCGATCTCCGTGGAATTGAGAATTGTTAGTTACTCCGATGCGAGGCGCTTACTAAGGCCGCAGCATAATGGTCCGCGAGTTGATCCGACCAACTCCATTGATGCCACGGCTTTCATTCTCTCACTTCGGTCGCACTTCTCACTTAGCCAAATACAGACCGCAAGATGCTGCCGATGACAACTTCCCATGAACTAGGATCCGAGCGTGAGTACCTTATTTCTAAGCTTCCGCGGTCGCGGCTAGTGAAAGTCCTCAAACCGCCCCCCCACATTCCCAGATCCGTCCGCCGACACATCGATCCACAACCTCCTTCATGAGCTTCAGCTAACACCAGGCCTGCGGGTTTAGTCGCAGTTTCTAGAACAGGCTATTCGGAGTAGGGCTTGCACCTTACTGTGGCCTATATCCTACCATAACCCGCTTGCGTTGTCGACTCCGACCGAAACACCATCATGTCGACAGGACGCAAGATCTTCCACTGTGCCGTGGATGAAACGGCACTGACTACGAACATCAGTGAGATTAAAAAATGGACGACGAACGGGGCTATCAATCTTATCGTTCCGCTCTACAGTAAGGCCTGCTCGAACTCGATTCCTACTCACCGCATCTTCAACTCACTCACTGTCCCTTTGCAGCTCTCGAGCGCCTCCACGCCTTGAAGAAAGCCGGGTCGCAGGTCGCCATCAACGCTCGAGAGGCAGTGCGATTTCTTGACCGAGCCACCTCCGGAAAGGACAACCTCGCTTCCGACAAAATTATGTTGCAAGGACCGATGGAACAATACGAAAGCTGGAGCGAGGCAGAGAAGTTTTTCCTGCCGGAGTTTGAAGAGGAGGAAGAGGCAACTCACGGATCTGTCTCCACAGACGCTCCGATGCCACAGGACAAGCAAGTGGTCAGGGACAGGGATCAGCGGAAGAGCAATACTGTTGCTACGGATGACTTGTCCCAGATGCTTCTCAGCAAGCTCAACTTCAAGAAGGATGCGGATGCTATCTCGATCACCTCTACGGGTACTCACAGCGCCCCCGCATCCCGACCGTCTTCCCGGAGCTCTCGGACAAGCCCAGAATGTGCCAACAATCATGTTACCTCGAACGGAGAAGAAACGAAGGATTCTGGAGTAAAGGGACATCGTCGGACCGCCTCTGGATCTACGATTCCCGTAGTGCCGCCCGTACTGCGACCGTTGCTTAGCGCCCTTCTCTGGAGACTACATAGCGGCCCTGACGCGTCGAATGCTACAAAGACGTGCATCCTCATTTCGAACGATCGCCCAACGCAGGTCTGGGCGCAGAAGTTTGGCATCGGCGTCAAGAACATCCACCAGTTGCGGACTTCCATTCAGTACGAGGAGCGAGAGTACAAGAACCGATGCAAATACGTCGAGAAAACGCAGACTACTCCAGCCGAACCCAAGTCGCTGCTGTCTTACGAAGAAGAAAGCGAGGAGGATGAGCTGGTGTTTGTTCCTCGCGGCCGTGGAAAGGGCACATCAAGAGGCGGAAACTCGCGCGGGGGCAACAACCGCAAGACGTCAGCACCAGCCAAATCTGCTGCCCCGCCGCCCCCCGTGGAAAGCACGATGGAGGTACCGACACAGCCGATCGATCCCAACTCGTTCAGTCGATCGCTCGGTGTGACCCCTAAACAACAACCTGCGACGGTTGATCTCAGCACGCAGGCAGGGGCCTCACGTGGCATTGCAGGTGCTTCGAGAAACAACGCCAGCAGTCGGCGCGGCGGTGCTCGTGGCCCGACACGTGGTGGCAGCCGTGGCCGTGGGAAACTGTGGGTTCCTTGATCGTACGATGCAGGTCCGTCGACTTTTTATGAGTTGCTACGGACCGACAGTCATTACAAACGCGATTGACCCAGTGGTTGCTCTTTGAAGCGGGAAAATGGAAAATGGTTGTAACTGCCTAGCCCAGAGACTCCTCCTAGTCAGACTCTTTTGTCAATTTCCGTTTTGGGCGAGATGAACGGGCTATGGACAGATGACCATTATGGATGCAAACCCCCGGAAGACGAATGTGAGTCGGATACGGTAACTATCGACAAACATGATGCTACGGCTTCGATGGGAGCAAGTTCGCAATCGGAATCGGACTCTGCGGCAGCTTGCTCGCTCATCTCATGCATTTGCTCCTTTGCTTACCCTTGCCGTTCATGGAGAAGGAGGAATGAATCGACTGCGCCCTGAGTTTCCCAACCAGCATGCTTTTCAGAAGAGCCAGGCTATTCAACATGCTACTCTTAGTTTATAGACACAGCTACAACTTCTGTGTAGTAGTCTCTCCTTATCTTATCGTTCAGTTGACTTCTGTCAGACATCACAAGACTGGAAAAACCCCTGATGTTAGTTTAACTATTCTTTGAATACATTACGTTCATTATCGTCGTATGGTTATGATGATTCATGACATCCCCTCGCTCGACCCCGCGACGATCCCGTGGAACAGCCCAATCACTTGACTTTCCCCTCATCGCCTCGACAACGCCTCTTGTGCTTGAGTTGTACACCGTCTTTAGCTGACTGTTTGTTTCATGTAGTACTTTTCATCCTCCCTGTCGGACACTAGGCCCTGCCTACAAGAGTTAGTCCGTTATTGCCTGACTGGCTACACATATAAATCCTCGCACCCCTCCTTCTCCCCCGCTCATCATACTTCCCCTCCAAAACATACATAGCCTGCACAACCCAACCAAGCTACAACAATATTACTTTAAGTCAAACACATCAAAATGGCCACCGACGCCGAAAGCTCCACCCCCGCAATCGACACCACCTCTCTGGCAACCTCCCCGCTCGAACGCCGCGACTCCCTCGAGAAGCACCTCCTCACCCGCCCCGATCCTCAGGATCTAAAGGACAGGCATATTCTGCTGGATACGAACGTTGCTCCGTGTGTTTTCCCTTACCATTTCTACTATGTACTAGAATAGAGTGGAGAGGAGGATTCAACCAGGAAATGAAGCGGATGGATTACGTGTGTACGCTAATGCTTTCTCTTTGTTTGTTCGAGACAGGTCCATCCAAGCTGCGCGCCAGAAACTCGATCGCCAGAGGGCGACGGATAATCTGAAGAAGAATCTTGAGCACAGGCCTGATCGCGAGGAGCTTGTTGAGCGTATGTCCTTCCTTCTCTTGCAGCCTTCTGTTCTTTCTTTTTTATCGTCTTCTTTTCGTTGTTTGGCTTCGAGACGGATGGTTTTGGTGTGTGCTGCCTGCTGATATATTTCTCTTCTCCTGTATAGGCCACATCCTTCAGCCTGATGAGCAGGCGCCCATTACTCAGCCTTGAGTCGGGCTCTGTGCTTTCCACATTTTCGTCCTGGGTGTACACTGGACCAGGGCGAGGTGCAACCATGAGATGATGTGATGTAATGGAATGAAAGGGATATGAAGGATCGGCGTTTTTTGTTGATTTTGTCGGTGGTAACATGCTGCTATGCTGCTGGGACGGCGATGCTGGTAAATTGGTTGATGGACGGACCCATATTCACCAGATGAACATGGAGGTGGACACACACCTGCCTGGTTTCTGTTTCATATTTTGTTTCTGTTGCTCATGGTTATGATATAAACATAAAACCCACATAGCTTAGATGTACCGAGTATATCACTGTCCATACAATCCACACATAGTCGTATAGCATGCTCCCATAACAACCGTCGCTTTTCCTTGTACCTCGAAACCTTTAAAGCAGATCAGTAAACATCCATCTCCACCCCCGCCGACAAATCCGGCTTCCACCCAGCGGGCCTCTCGCTCCCTCTCACGAGGATCCCATACGCCGCGCGCTCAACTTTCTCCACGCTATTCTGCATCACCTCCGACTTCTTCCCATAGTCACGGAACATGTTATTATTGTGTCGGCGCGGGACAGTGATGCTCTCAAACTCCGCTCGAATCTCTCTTAGGTCTCGCACGACACCGGCTTGCGCCGGGGGTAAGCGGGGCAGATTCGGCCGGTCCTCTGCATCTCCACCATCACTCCCTTTCTCATGAGCTTGTGTATCCGCCGCGCCCGCCGACAGCGACGTAACCGCAAACCGCATCAGCTCCCCCGTTAAATCGAACAGCCCCATGGCATAGTCCTCCTCGGTAACGATGATTTCAACGGGGAGCTGCGCGGCGACTTCATCTCTCGTAATGAGCGTCTGGTGCGTGAGGTAGTGGTGGAACGAGAGGGCTTCGATGAATTCCTGGATTCCGCCGCTGAGCTGTCGGAGGTATCGTCGGCTGTTCAGGCCTGCGATATCGGGGATTGTGGACCGGAATAGCTCGTTTATTTGGATGAAGCGGGACTGTGTCTCTTTATGGATTGACGCTGGGAGCGGTGTGTTTGCTGTTCGGACGCTGGTTTGGAATGAGGGTTAGTTTTGGGGTTGTTTGGCAGAGGAACGCAGGGGTAGGTGGGCGGACCGTTGGAGGGAGAAGATGCTGATTCGGAGTACGTTGGTTAGCTCCATGCTCTGCAAACATTATGGCTACAGATGGTGAGACGTACATCTTCTTGCTTAAAGCTGTGATATCCCGACTCGTCTTGATCAGCCGCTCGCGGCGATCATGGTGTTGGTCAAGCTCGTCGCGAAAGGTCCCGAACATCGAGAGGGTGTTAGGCGATGACTCCGATGCCTCTGCCATTGTTGATGCGGGAGGGTGTAGTTTCGACGGCTCGCTGTGGATAGGAATACCTTCCCAAGAACGTTTGGTTCCCGGTGTGGAATTAGCTGTGGTTTGCTCCATGAGAATGCGTTGATGAGTGAGTAAATCAATTCTTGGAAGATTTCACTGGGCATTCTCTGGGCTTAACCTAATTGGGTTGTTATCGATAAGATCTACCCTATAAGAGACGAGATCTTGATTTTTTGGTTCAATGAAATTTCCTGTGAAGTTGTATAGGGATCTCTATCTATAGATGGATGAGACATAATGGTTACCGAATTTCGAATGGCCGGCATGTTCTTCATTGAGAGGCGTGTATATGAACGCCACGAGCTAATTCTTTTCTAGAACATCTATGCTACTGTCCTAGGAATTTATACTTCAACTGTGCATCCCCAGGCTTCAAGCCCGTAATGGTAACAACTTGGTCGTCACCAGGAACGAGGTCGATGGCACTATCGCTGACCCGGACGCCGTCACGCTCCTCAAAGACAATGCACTTCACCGGCTTCCTGGTGCTCAATTCGAGCTTCTGCTCAGTGTCTGTTTTGGAAATCCTGGTCACCTCGAGACCTCGGTCAGAAAGATCGAGGTACTTGAATGGCTGTGGCCAGTCCACATCGCGCGCCAGTATCTCGCCATCAACCCATACGCGGGCAGCGAGAACATGTGGCTCGTCGACTGCATGGTCAATGACGCCTTCTAAGACGTTGGTAGTGCCATTGGGCACAATCTTCACGTTCTCGTGTACGATGGCTTCGTGAATCTCAAGACCAGTCTTGATGGAGATGAACCGCAGTTCAACCTTGCCAACGAGCTCTTTCAGCAAGCTACTTGAAACCCATAGCTCGTACTTGCTGGTCTTCGGCGGCTGTGCGTGGCAAACACTCCAGTCGTGGTGCTCTCGTCGTACGCCAATGGCAACTGGGTTCAGCACACGGCGGACTGCATAAAATGCAGGCTTGGGGCGAAGAAAGTAGTCCACAATGGCCCATGAGATGGTGGGCCAGCAGTCATTCAGCTGCCAGAGCAGAGCACCTCCACAGTGCCGCTCATCACCCCACTGGCGGCGCCATCCACGGTATCCAAACATCATGGTCTCTGCTTGAACAACTTGGGTGAGGTAGACATAAGTCTGTTCTAGTTAGCGGACGTATTTTTAAGCGCTGAGCTGAGTGGCACCTACCTCCAAGTCTGTCGCCGTTCGCAGGTTTTCAACAAGGTACGTGGCAATTCTTCGCTCGTGGCCATCCGCCTTGTTGTGAAAGTCAAGGACATGAGACTGAGGGTATTTATCGGCCTCGTTCTCAACAAAGTGATCGATCGTTGACATGTGCGGGAATGCCTCCATTCCGAATTCACTGTTGAAGCGGCCGCCGAGAGTATCAAAAATCTGGTACTTTTCCTGTGTTCCGTGCCACACTGGATCGAGATGTTAGCTGAGAACTCTCTGTCGGATGAAAGCTCCACTCACCGTTCCACTGGTGCATATCACCGACAGTCGGATCAGAAGTAGTCTTGCCATCGCCCCAAGGACTGCCCGGATGGTAGAAAGTGGAAGGGCTTGACTTCTTCACAACCTCTGGCAGAATATGTTCGTAAATGTAACGTGCCGGGAAGTCCGTTTTGAGCCAGCTCTGAGGGTCCTTGTCCTCAAAGTTGTAGGTAAGACCGCTCTGCTCCTGCACTTGATAATCTTCATTGTTGCCGACCCAGATGACGATGGATGGATGGTGGCGCAATCTGCGCACGTTGTATGTAGCCTCCTTTTCAACTGACTCAAGAATTTCAGGCCATGCTGGGTAATTTCCACAACCAAACATGAAATCTTGCCACACCAGGATGCCAACCTCATCACAGGCCTGGTAGAAGCTCTCGTCTTCGTAGATACCACCACCCCAAACACTAAGAAATTAGCTTCTGGTAGCAAAAATTAAGCAGGTGGACGTACCGAATCATCACTTGATGGCCGATGGCCATCAATTCGATCCATTTCCGGTAGCGATCCGGGGTGATATTGGTAAGAAGGCTGTCGGCAGGAATCCAGCAGGCACCACCGCAGAAGATATCAACACCGTTGATGCGGAAGAAGAAAGACTTGCCGTGTTTATCCGGCTGCTGGATGACCTCTGCAGTTCGAATGCCGAACTTCTTTGAAACCTGATGAACCTGGCTTTCTTCCTTCTCTAGAGATACTGAGATCTCGTACAGAGTTTGATCACCGTAGCCGTTCGGCCACCAAAGGGAGGGATTCTGAATATCAAAGCTCACTTTGGCGATGTTGTTCTCCGGCGTAGCCACTTGCTTCGCAATCTCTTGCCCCCCGAGACTTAGGGTAAACGTCGCTTGATGAGAAGCATCTCCGGCAGTTTCCAGCTCTGCGAAGGCAGAGACTTGTGCGGTCGTATGATCCGCAGCCAAGTCCACCTCCGTCCATAGATCGGATACCCGTGCAGTATATACTTCAAGTCTCACTTCCTTCCAGATACCGGCGGTCATCAGGACTGGACCCCAGTCCCAGCCCCAATGGTACTGGGCTTTCCTGGTGCTCAATCTAGAGGTGTCACCATTGAAGCCAACCCACTTATGGTCCGGATGCTGCTTTCGAAGTTCACGAGCCCTGAGGAGAGCACAATCGAAATCAATCTCAATTGTGTGCTCACTTCCAGACTCTAGGAGTTTCGTAACATCCACACGGTGCGCAATGAACATGTTGTCGCTCTCAAGAATTGTTTCATTGTCGAGCTTAACCTTGGCGAATGTATCAAGGCCGTCAAACACCAAGAAGATCGAGGAGCCAGCAGGGACATCTGGTTTCTGGAAGGTGTTGCGGTATGTCCATGACTTCTCATTGACCCATCTTGCGCTTAACTCATTGAAGCCAATGAACGGGTCGTCCAGCCTATAAGACGGGCGATCTGTTAGAATCGAAATTTGAGGCTGCTGTTGTAAAAAGTTAAGCAGTACTTACTTGCCGTTTGCCTGCAGATCCTGCTGCACCACTGATGGGACAACAGGGACTGACAGCCAAGCATCAGCAGACTGGTCATCGCTGTCCTTGAAGCTCCACCCTGAAGAAAGACTGTGTTGCGCGAATGCGGCCATGGTTTGAGGTTACTTGCAATCAACTGCGACGCAAATCAGCACAGGTCTGGCCACAAGAGAGGACTCCAACACAAGGGAGTTCGTTTCGTTTTAACGGCCACCGGCCACCGTCCAGCCATTGGGGAGCTCGGTCATTAAGAGCCGGTATTTCTGAACAAGGCAAGTCTTCCCCTCATTCGATCTGGTAGTCTTCTGGAACCAAGAGGTACACGGAGAATCGCCCGTGCCTGACCTGCCCCGCTATACCGTTTAGGGAGAAATCCTGTGCCGGGGTTTCCGCGCCAAACTAGGTTAGACCTAAGTCAGTCGTCGCCTGACTCCTCTCAAACCTATGTACGGCTATACTCCGGAGGACTGGATGGGTTCAGTATCCACGACGGAGACTGGCTCATCCATGCGATCTACTAGATATCGGTTCATTCCGCTGCGAACAGGGCCTTGGGTTTCGGGCATTTGACCGAGAACTATGGAACAAAATGTCGAAACGCAAACGCTTGCGCAGCCTGTTAGCGACTGGCCCGCCTTTTCCCCGCGTGAAGGATCTTTTGGGAACGGCTGTTGCTCCGTCAAGCTCTCGAACACATCACAGCTTCAGAATCATAAGGGAAACCGCTCCCTCAGAAAGGTTTTCATCGGAAAACAGGCTCGAGTACGAGCGGAGTGAAACTCGAAAATCTCCGTCCCCTTCAGAACCTCTGATTCCACGCGTTGCTGATCGGAAAACTGTGGAACTTTCGACCAGTCTGGGAGTCCTCAGTCATCCCCGGAAATCACCAAACTTCGACCCCGTGAAATGTCCAGAATAGAAGACCGACAGTATCCTGTTCTTCTCGCCCTTGTCTGGTCTCATTATTCTTGGTTTTTGAATCATTCTGCTCGTTCTTGTTCTCTAAGGTAGACCCGCGTCAACCTGCACTCAGTCTTCGGTAGCCGCTTCCGACCATCTTAGTCGCCCGGTGCTGAGCTGGGGAAATTATTATCCACCCATGATGGGCAAGAGAAGACCGAGCTGGAAAAAAGTTCGCCTCTTCGTCACAGCCGACCCCTCTTTGGGGTCAAAGCGACTAACCAACCTTCCCCTCGTCGCTTAAAGCGTGGGAGGCACTAGACTCCAGATGGTCTGACAGCCTAGTGCTCAAACGGCAAGAACCCACAGAGCCCTCCCTCAGCCCCGGACCACTCAACGTTTGCAAAACGAGAAGAGTTTGTGGGCCATTATCCTTCATCACGGCCTCGCCGACCTTGTCAGACAATCATGGGACGGTTTTCACTTCCTTTTGCCTTCGCGTTTGATGAAGCAGGCAAAACTTTCACATATTCCATACCTTGGTCCACATGATGCGAGCAACCGCAATTCAGCTAAAAGTTTCGCGCCTTGTTGACAAAAGTCGAAAATAACACTTTTCCGGAGGAGGATTGTCTACTACTCTCGGATCGTCCCGACTCATAAGCCACCAAAGTTTCCGAGAGGATTGCTCCATGCGCAGGGGCCAAATTCCGCAAATCGGTTACCAGATTTTGGCGGCGGCCTGGACTATCTTTGCGGGTGACTGCAGCGAGAATGCGCTAAACCTTCATCAAATGCCTCACCCGGAGCGAGGACAGCCTAAAATACGGGACTCGACCGTTGCAGGCCTCTGAAATTAACGAGCTTTGCCACGAGCATAATCAGAACTCCAATCCCGTATTGAGGTCTCATTATTCTTAAGGTACAAGGTTTATTGACAGGTTTTGACTGTGATTGGCTGGACGATCGAATTTTGCCTGAGTGTGTGAGAAACCCAGAAGTTAAATCCAGACTAACAGTGTCCTAGGAGAGTTCTCGGTGAAGAGAAGAAAGTATTGACGCTATGCTCTTGGATTGAAAGAGACCCTGGGCTCACAGCCCATTATTGCCGTCCACGATCTTAACATAGGCCACCTTCAACTACCGGTCAGGGGTGTCAAATGCATTCCATCCCTGATCTAGTGCATTTTTTACATAGATCTTCTTGACAGGTATCCCAAAGGCTTGGCCCTCTCCAATTCTGAAGCGAGTGTCTCTTGAGCTCTCTGAAATTCGCCCCGATCAAAATGGAACTCTCGGCCTGGGCTATACACGGTCTGGATGTTCTTCGCAGCATCAGTCGCAATCAGCCGCCGGCTATTGTGATTAAGCGAAGACCGAAGGCGTAGATCTAATCTCCTAGCCACGTCGACCCTGCCCATGTGTGGAAAATGCACTGAACTTACTACTGCAGGTCTAATCTCACGCCGATGCATTTGCGCACGCTTAGGTGCAGAACCTGAGATGATTCATCTGCTCTAGCGCCCTTGCAATTTCTCCAGATTCCAGAGACAGCGGCAGTGTGGGGAGTGATAGGCTGGGGATATATCCCATTTGCCACCCCCAGAATTGCTCATGCACTAGAGTCGCTTCTCCAAAGCAGGCACATGTGAGTAGGAAGAGGGAGAGGGCAATGCTGAGGACGATCACTTGAAACTCCCAACTTATTCTCTCTCTAGCCTTAACAAGCTTTAGTATGTTCGAAAAAATGCCCACTGGACTTTGGTCTATCATGGAAGACGCGGCTTTTTGATCCTTTTCGCATTCCAGGCGGAAGTGTGGTCAAATCATAAAATCGCCTGTGACCCTAAACCAATCCTTGTAATTCTTGGCTTTATCCTGATACAAATAATTTCAAGCCAGGGTTAGCAGAGACGAGGAGCAAGCGCTGCAGGTTAAGGTAGGCAGCGGTCAGAAGGCCCGGACAAGCGGCATGTAGGCAGGCAGATGCTCCTGGGATTGGGGTAAGAGTGCTAGCACACTGCCGGCAGCACACACACACAAACCCCAGCAATAGCACTGTGATATAATGTCGCATTTGCATAAGAGTGGCATCAGCAGCCCTAGACCCGTTTAGCTGCATATCGACTGATAGCCAGAGCAAATGCGGGGAAGGTGAGGCAGCCTTCAGTTGGACAGCACGAGGCAAAAAGGATCAGAAGGAATTCGGTGATCGTTCAGGGACTGGGAGAAGTCAACGGGTCTGGAAGCTGACTAGACTCCGTATAAGCCGTATAATTATCCGCCTGGGCTCGCCCTCCCTTCGCCGACCAATTTCGCTCCCCTCCTCGCCTTTTCTTCCCCGCCTTTTCCAGACTTGTTCTTTTTCTTGCTAGCCTTTGCTTTTTCTGCATCAATACCCACTCCTCGTTTAGCCATGAATCGCTCTTAACCACGCAACCTCCTCTACCTGTCGCCTCACTTTCTGATTTCCTCCGTTTCTTCCCCGGGCTATTTTCAGATTCAATCACGAGCCATGTTCCACACCTTCGAAGGGTTCGAAAACCCCACCGCCGCGACTCCCGCCCGAGGAGGCCGTGAGCGCCAGCCATCCATCGGCCGTCGAGTCACCACACTGCGTGCTTGTACCTCCTGCCGGCATCGCAAGATCAAATGCGACGGCGAAAAGCCCTGTGAAGCCTGTAGGTGGTACAAGAAGGCCGATCTTTGCCATTATTCAGATCCCCGGCCTTCTCGAAGGTGGGTGTTTGTCTCTTTTGTCCTTTCTCTTTTTAGCCTCGGCTCAAAGCTGATGGGGCCACTGCGAATAGACATGTCGAGAAATTATCAACCACCCTAGACGAATATCGAGCGATCTTGGATAAGATATTTCCTGGCGCAACTCCAGACGCTCTCCTTAGCTTACCGCGCGAAAAACTCCTCGAACTGACCAGTAACGGGCTGAACCAAGCCCAGCTGCAAGGTCAAAGTACCGTCGCGGCCCGCGCGACATCTCCCGCCACGTCCGTTTCGCACGATGCGCACGTCTCGCCGATATCCAACGAAGATGGAAACTTGGAGCATCTACAAGCCATGCCTGAGGAGTCTAACGACCCGCGAAACCTGAGCCACGAAATTGCCAACGCCATATCCGACGATGTCAACGCCCTGTCGCTTTCTTCTCTCTCTGCGAGGAAACCATCTTCGTATCTCGGAGTCTCATCCATCAATGCTGTTCTTAAAACGATAGCCTGGCTGGATCCAGGCTCTGTTGCATACTTTTCAAGTACACCCCCGAGCGGCCCGCGCCGAGGCTCGGTTGCAGATCTCTCATCCTCAGAGGGTCAAACCTGGCCTGGACATGACCAGCCAAGCACCCCTCCTCAGGTGCACCTGCAGGTGCCTGAGTCCCAACTCTTGGATGCTTACTTTACCTACATTCAACCTTTGACACCAATTATCGACGAACAAGCTTTCCGCGAAACGTACGCTTCGGGACATCGGAAAGACGACCGATGGTATTGCCTGTTGAACATAGTACTTGCCATGGGAAGTATTTGTGCCTCGACGTGTGATGATATATCCCACAAGATCTATTACTCTCGATGCAGAGCCTATCTAGATCTGGAGTCGCTTGGATCCTCACATCTGGAAACTGTTCAAACGCTTGGCATCCTGGGAGGATGGTACTTGCACTATATTGCGCAACCGAACCTAGCGTATTCGCTCATGGGCGCTGCGCTTCGCATGGCAGCTACGATGGGTCTGCACAGAGAGTTCGCAGACCAGTCAGAGGCATCCAATAAACAGAAACTGGCGACATTAGACCTCAAACGCAAAGTATGGTGGACGTTATTCCTCATGGATTGCTGGGGTGGTGCGACTCTGGGACGACCGACGATGGGTCGATTCAGCCCCTCAGTCACGGTCAAGCTTCCCCACAATCGCGAGTCAGTATGTGGCTCCTTCTCCAGAATCGTTATCAACTTATCAGGCGCTAACTTGACTAGGGAAATGTACTTGATATTCTCCCGCTCCTTGAGAATGTTCGATTTTGCAAGATCAGCAATCAGATCCAGGACGTGCTGGCAGTTTCCCCTTTGACGAAATACGGCGAAATTGTCCACTTTGACAATCAGCTGGTGGAGTGGTATAACAGCCTTCCATACATCCTCAGAGACCATGAACCGTGCCCTTTATCCATCTCAAACACCAGAGATGTGATGAAATGGCGATGGCACGTCCAGCGAATAATTCTCTATCGGCCCACCTTGTTGAGCTACGCTATGCGGCGGGTTCCGTATATTGCTCTGCGGTCGGAAGAACGGACAGCCATTGAAAGGTGCAGAGAAATCGCCGAAAACGCGATCAGGGATATCTCCGTCGCTGCGAAGACCCCCCAAATGTCTGGCTGGAATGCCGTGTGGTTCCTTTTCCAGTCAACCATGATCCCACTTCTGGGGCTGTTCATCAACGACAGTACTGTTACCGATCCGCGGGCGACTACCGAAGCCTGCCAGGCACAGGTCCAAGACGCCTTGCTTGTTTTTGCACGACTACAGGGCGCCAGTCCCACGGCAAGAAAGACACTCGATGCAGTTTCTCGAATCTTCGAGGCCAGTAAACGCGGCCCCGGCGTGAACCTTGAAACGAACAACATCAACGCCACCTCGTCCGCCATGCGCGAAGCAGGTCTCCCAGCTGCAGCCCCCGGAGTTCTCCCATCCCAGGCAGAAAATGGCCGAAATTACATCGTCATGAATGATAGCGGGTTCACCGATCCCTTTGCCCCTGCGGCGATGGACGATCCCAACGGACAGTACCTCTGGGACTTTCTCAGCTGGAGTGACACCAACCTAGTACCCATGGCAGACATCGACAGCATCAACGATGCGAGTCTTATCAGTCCCGATGACAAGCACCTGAAATATGCAAACAGCGGCTTCTTCGGCAATCAGTTAACCGAGCCGCCGTTCTTCCCAAACCCATCAATCGCTTATTATTCATGATTCGACATACATTTGACCCTTGGAACTCTAAACCTTCTACATAAGTCGGCACGGATACGGATGCCGACATTCTTCGTCTTGATTTGCATTTAGCCATCTATGTGTTGCTCTACGTGATGACCCTGTACACCTTTGCTATGTTATATATTCTCCGCTTTACTCTATACCCACGCTTTTAGTTTTGCTGTTCCAGGTACTTATATTTTCGAATATACTCCCCGTCTTTCACTACTGCCACTTCTTCTGTTCAACAACTAAAAGCTTGGATCCTGGTTACCTCGAGTACTAGTACCCACGAATACAATAGTTCCTTGGGAATCTTTTTCAGCCCGTCGATTTCTACAGCTTAGTAGCGACCCTCGATACGATATTGCAAAGAGCTAAAGCAACACAGCTGGAATCAATGCGTATTGACCATACATATAACTACAAGCACATCCATGAACTCATACAACAAACCATAAGTGAAATAGAGTTTGTTGGAGAAACTCCCCGGCTGCTCCTCATCCATAGGGACGCTCCCCAAGCCTTCTAGGTAGGTATCTGGGAAGAAGACTGAGTCTATAGCAAAATCCTAGATACCTCTTTTTCTTTTCTAGAGTAGATGATGTCGGAAAATGTAGGATTCGACTCCGTATGAGGTGTTGACAAGGTGATGTACACCCAGCTCACCAATGCCTGGTCCCATAGGGTCAATGCCGGAACGTTGGACGTAGTCTAGTTGAGAATCATGAACTTTTCGCAGGGGCTCTGGCCCTTATGGTGCTACGTGGGATTGTAAAATGGATGTATCGCAGATCCTCTCCCGCCCGTGTTCCGACATGCAGGGACGGAAGCAGAACGTCTGGCCCACTAGATAGAGTTCACTTTGGCGAACCGGAATATCAGGAATTCGCTTCGTACAGTGGGGTCTCACTGCTCTTAGCGCACTGGGGAGAAGGGGGAGGGAATGAAAGCCATCTTCGGCCCGGGCCGAAGATTTAATGGGTGCCCTGTCTTGAAAGGCACACCACTCATCCCTTGCGCCTCGTGCCTCGGGTATCAATGAATGAAAGTGGAAATGGAATTACTTCCGTCGCGGGTCAGCAAAAGTAGCCACCTGTCAGTTTCAGTGTCAGTAACTTGCTATCATTTACTATCGATGATCAGCATCATACAACACAAAATGTAAAAACCGATCTTCAATATTGACCTGATATCAAGTTAGATGGGCCATCCATTATAGAGATCCGGTGTAATTCCGGGCTTAGGATACGCCAAATGGCGTAGGTCAGGGTTATACCTTGCAGTGGGTATACGCAGGAAAATTGCATGCTGGACTAGACCAAAGCCAAAACTGGACACGTAGCTGAGGCTTTGTTCTAGCCCTTACATTCGCATTTAGCTGAGGTCATGCTATAGCACTTGCCCGTTTGGAATGATTCTTACCCTGTAACTGGTTGGGTAAATCAATGGATATATCTCTCGAAATGTGAGCAGTTAGACGGGCATGCTACGGGGACATGTAGCAAGCATGTCATGGAATGACAAGTCGGGCCGGCTCTAAATGTTTATCGAAACCAAGTGCTGATGTGCGGGGAGATTCTGGAAAGATGCCCTTGTGCCGGGTATATGCCGAGATATTTAACTTATCTCTCATGGCTGGCGATAGTCCCGGGACTCCAGGATCCGGCCTGATTCTGGTTCACTGTTCTAGGCAGCTGCAGATCCCTGTGCTATGAATATCTTCATTTCTCTCTTTGTTTGCATGCACTGGGATCCGCCACGCTAAGTGGTCTCGACGTCAAACGCTCATGTCACCAAGCCACCAAGACCCGCTTAATTTCCATTGGCATCCATTAGCATACCAAAGCCAAGGTACTTGGTGTAACTCGAATAAGTCGACATGACTTAGATGCAGGCCTCGGGGAGAGGGGTGAAAGGAGCATAGAAAGGAAGCAAGAATCGCTTCTCCCATCAACTCCGACTTCTCAATAACGATTCATTCCACGCTACTAGGTTCCGTGCTCGCCTTGCTCGGCCGTAATTCTGCGCTGCAAATCCAGCTCGATAATCCTCGTACGCTTATCTATATTCTGATCGAGCGAATATCTCATTCTAACACGCGCATCCCGCAGAATCAATTTGAGATGCCGCCTCACAAACCGCCCACGGAGCACTGTTGTGGTACGCCGGTAATGAAATCGGCCAAATTTCTGGAGCGTTTCCCCAAAAATGGTGGGAAGGCAGTGTGCTGTTCATGAGCCTGGTTTTCTATTAGACCGGCGATGACGAGTACAACGCCCTAACCATCCAGGGACTTCAGTGGCAAGCAGGAGATAATGGCGACTTCCTAACTTCCAATTTCAGCAGCTATTTGGTATGTTGACTACCTCTCACTGTGACTGGATTCTGATGGTACCAGGGTAATGATGACCAGTTCTTCTGGGGAGCTGCCGCTATGACCGCTGCTGAGGTTGGTTTTCCAGAGGACAAAGATGGGTTTTCATGGCTGTCGCTCGCACAAGCCGTTTTCAATTCACAGACAAAGCGGTGGGATTATGAAAATTGCGGAGGTGGTCTACGATGGCAACATAACCCTTACATGGCTGGATGGCCCATGAAAAACGGTATTTTCAACGGTGGATTCTTCCAGCTGGCTGCTAGACTTGCTCGCTACACAGGAAACAACACGTACGCTGAGTAGGCCCAGAAGTCTTGGGACTGGTCTGCATCTTCGCCATTACTCAATACTACGACGTGGAATGTGGCCGACTCTACCGTTGTTACCGACGGGTGCACGACACAGGGCAATGCCCAGTGGTCCTATAACTACGGTGCATACCTAATGGGCGCAGCCTTCATGTACAACCATACGGGAAGTCCTGAATGGAAACAGGCCGTTGACGGCCTCCTGGCCAAGATGCTGGTCGAGTTCTTTCCCGAGCGATACGGCGGCGGCAATATCGTCTTCGACGCCTGTGACCCTGTGGATCTTTGTAACTTCAATGAGATTCTTTTCAGCGGTATTGTCTCCGCCTGGCTCGTTTCCGTTACCCTGATTGTCCCCGAGACACACGACCGAATCTTTCCGAAAGTGCAAACCTCCGCCCAGGCTGCGGCGCTTTCCTGCAGTGGAGCGGGCAACAATTCCTGTGGCGTGAAATGGTGTACACAGGAGTGGGATCAGTCCATCGGCATGGAACAACAGATTAGCGCGACGTTTGTCCTTTCCTCGGTCCTTGTCTCCGAGAAAACAAAGCCGCCCTTTACATCGACGACTGGTGGAAACAGCACGAGCAACCCAAATGCAGGCGCCAAGGAAGATGTCATCTGGGAGCCGAAAGAAATAACTATTGCTGATCGCGTGGACGCGGGAGTCTTAACGTTCCTGTTTGTTGGGCTTTGGGGTAGGATGGTGACATGGATGGTGATGGGAAGAGACGATGTGGCGAGTAAGCGTATAGTCAGACTCGAGGAACGCCGTATGGATTGAGTTTCACGTATGGGGAGATGTACATTGACCTGTAAGTCAGATATTGGTGTAAGAATATGGCGTCGAGGCAGTGGTTAGTATAGTTGAGATTTGGAAAACAAGAACACGGGTTCAATGAGCGCTTCAGAATACAATATCGTGGGAGACGGCTCTATAGATGACGCTCGATTACCCCATAGACACCGCAGAGCTTGCCTTGAAAGCGTTCTCGGCCTCAATGTCTTTCATCTATGCTGCATCCAGGACAAGTCAGGTGATCACTGACAATTAGGTACTTACCATGTTCAATCATTCTTTGAGCGACCAAAAGAGCCGTCATTTCAGCAACTAGGCAAATCTATTATTTACCGACCTAGGACACCGTGAACTCAGACCGGAGCCTGTTTATATCCCAGGCCATTATTCCCTGTTCTCATTATTTTCGTGGGAAAATGAGAGTTGGTAAATTGGACGCTGAGTCAGCAGATCATCAAGATGTCAAAAAGACACAAATTCAACATGCTTCGTTGATCATTCGACGGCCACCGCAATTCCAGGAGTTTGCATGAGAAAAATGCTTAGCGAGATGCTATGTGTGCGCTTGTGATTTAAGAAGCGGCTAATCTAACATTTAATGCTTTCTCCGCGGCAAGAACCTGTCTCTCAACATCGTGCGACCTCTGAAGCCTGAAAACAAGCATTTCTCATGCTCCGGCCAACTTAACAACGGTCCACTGTGATAGAAATCCAATATGGCGGGTGTTTCAGGCTCATTCTTCCGATCGCCTTCTCTGGTGTATGGCGCCGCTATTGGCCTGCGCGTCATCCTCCTCTTCTACGGAGCCTGGCAAGACGCCAACTCGCCCGTCAAATACACAGACATCGACTACATGGTCTTCACCGATGCATCGCGCTACGTCTCCCGCGGAGACTCCCCCTACGCCCGGGACACGTACCGCTACACGCCATTGCTAGCATGGATGCTTCTCCCGACCACATGGGCAATCCCGGGCCTTTTCTCCTTCGGCAAGGCGCTCTTCGCTCTCTCTGACGTCGTGGCCGGTTGGCTTGTTGCGAAATCGCTCATCCTGACGCATAGGATGAGCCCCGAGCGCGCGCTCAAGTATGCGAGCTTCTGGCTGCTGAACCCCATGGTTGCAAATATCAGCACACGCGGGAGCTCAGAGGGGCTGTTGGGTGTGCTTGTTATTGCATTACTCTGGGCAGTCTTGAATCGCAATATTACCCTGGCCGGAGTTCTGCTTGGTCTCGGTGTGCATTTCAAGATCTACCCGTTTATCTACGGGGCTTCGATCATATGGTGGCTGGACGATACGAGAACAAGCGCAAGAACCAGCAGTCCGGAAACTCGGGCAGCAGAACCCAAATCGCAACACAGCAACACCACAACCCCTGTCACCGGGCAGATCATCGCCTTCATCACCCCGTGTCGTATCCGGCTCACCCTGGTCTCCCTGCTCACTTTTGCAGCGCTCAATGCGGGTATGTACCTGCGCTACGGCACCCCTTTCCTCCAGCATACATACTTCCACCACCTAACGCGCATCGACCACCGGCACAATTTCTCGCCGTATAGCACGCTTCTCTATCTCTCTGCTGCTGCAGAAGGGACTGAAGGTGCAAGCGGGAACTTCGAATCACTAGCCTTCGTCCCACAGATGCTCCTCTCTGTGGTCCTCATCCCGCTTGTTCTGGCAAAGAAGGATCTACCCGGGACGATGTTAGCGCAGACATTTGCTTTCGTGACGTTTAACAAGGTTTGCACGAGCCAGGTATGTCCGCTTACATTCCGCTTATCTCTATCCCGACGTGCAATTAAAATGGCCAGCCGGTCTGACCTTGTCTTGTCTCACCCTTTCTTGTGTCACCTTGTCCTTCATGACCCTTCACTGTCAGGTCTGGTCTGGTTTGGCCCAGTACTTACCTACCTTCCTGATTATTACCCCATTATTTTGTTTCGCCCCCACTTACCTTCATCTCCGGATTTACCGGTCCCCCCACGTTACCCATTTAGCCAAAATTACCTCCCCCATATCAACCATCCTTTATACCCGGGCAAGGGCAAAGCTAACAATCGAGCCTAGTATTTCCTTTGGTACCTAATCTTCCTCCCCTTCTACCTCCCCACTTCCTCTCTCTTACAAAAGCCCCGATTGGGGCTTTTGGTGGCGTTGTTGTGGGTTGTTGGCCAGGTATTTACTCCCTCCTCCTTCCCTGCTTAATACTTATTTCCCTGTCGCCACCTTCGTTCCTTCTCATTTTAATCCCATTCCATCCCATCCCATCCGACTCGTCTCTCTTTCCCCATTATCCCCCCGATGCTTGACAACATATCCCCAAACAAGGGCACCGGTTAATTTTATGTGTGATGATTAGGCACTCTGGTTGCAGCAGGGCTTCTACCTCGAGTTCCTGGGGATTTCGAGCTTCGTACCTGGGCTGTTCCTCGCGTCACTCGGCTTCTTTGCCGTGAATGCGTGGATTTTGGGGATTATTGTGGCGGACGTTGGGCGGAGCTAAGTCTACCATATATATAGTATAATAGAGGTTGGGATGTGGGAATAATTGTGCTGTGCTGTGACGTGCCTGGGAATCCGTGGTTGTCGTGGCATCCAGAGTGGAAACGGAAAAAAAAAGAAAGATTATCGATGTGTACATAGTAGGAGGTACTAAGTATTGGCATTGGTCTGAGCTTTTCTTAACTTACAAGTATGTAAAGCTGATATGGTTCCATCTGAAGAGGAAATCCTCCCACAATAGAATAAGACTTAGGTGTGAAAGCCAGCGGCCGTATTTTATAATCTTACATTATGAAGTGGTCGGTTTCGGGTATTATGGTGACCACGACGAGACAGAAGAAGAAGATTTTCCTTTTTTTTTTTTCCGATTTTCCGTGCTTTGATTGTGGGTTCACGGTTTCGGTACGTCGGCGATGATCCTGTATGTCGAGGCGTGGATGCTCAGTGGTCGCGTGCGGGGATATATAGCACCGACGACCTGGTGGTTGTGGCCGTACTGCGGGTATATGCCGTCAGTCAGCTTGAGGTACGCTGCATCCGGACGCGACTCGTGAAGCGATTCTAGGATCTGTTCGCTCCACAGACCAGTACACTGGCTATCCACAAGCTGGAAATACGGATTCAACGGAGGGCATGCCGAATCTAGGTCGATAAAACGGATGCGCATATAGTTCAGCTCGTGATGGGTTTTCAGACTTTGAATGGCTCCGACGACTAGCTTTTCAAATGCCCTGATAAAATTCATGTTGGTGATGCCCGAAAACTCTTCGAGAAACGGTAGGCCTGGATGGAGCTTCTTGTCTCGGCAGCAAGTCTTCACCACCAGATCCAGCGACTTCAGTTTGGATTTGCCTTGCCACATACTCATTGAATCTCGAGTCGAGTCGAAGAGGCATGCACAAACTTTGCCGGTGAATGTGAGGGACTCCAACCGTGGTGCCACATTTCCGAGCAGACGACATAAATGTGGTGGATTGACCCCATCGCCCATCCAGCGACTGTGCGAATTATCCTTGCTGTAAAAGCCTTCGAGACTGACGTTAATGTGAATCAATGATGGAGGAAGACGACGCAGGATCCCTGCAATGGTCTCGTAGCCCTCAATCTTCGGTTTCGCATATGAACAATGCCATTCACGCACGTTCGGTAACGCCTTGGATAGAGTGGACCAGTGTTGATGATCTCGCATAATGTTCCAGGCTCCTCGCATCACAAAAGTTTGGATGTCCGGTAGCATGGGGAGGCACTGGTTGCTGTGCCCATATGCGTCGCTGCGAAAGTGGTGCACCATCGGCGGTTTCTTGCAGTGGCCTCCTTCCAGCGTAAGTATACGGGCCTCTGAGAAAACAGTCTGCACATGGATAAACATCTCCTCTAGCGTGGCATTGTGGCTTGCATAGTGATACTTGTAGTCGGTGGCCGGGCTTGAATCAGTGTCATTCCATGCCATTGCAGCTTGCACGAGGCCCATGTCTATCGCAGCGACATCCTCGTCATTGAATCTCCGAGGTGGGAGGTGACGGGATGAATGTTTGATCGCTCTCTGACCCCATACAGGTATCCAGATCTCCACATGCCGAACGTACGGTGCCAAATGAGGATGAGCACGAAACCAGCGTGCACTCTCCGCGAGCTCATCTGTGGTGCCCTTGAGTTTGACTGTGGAAACATATGTTAGTATCAGTATAGACACATGGGAATAAAATGCTGACTGTGCCTGTAGATCCGGTCTTGAACCAGTGCCCTCCATACCGGCGATATCAGTGCGAGATTTGAGAGGGCTTTGCGTCTGGGATGACGTAATGATTTGTTCCAACTCCGAGCAGGAGACTTTCCCGCAGCCGAAGTCGTGAGGGCCGATGTGCGTTCGCCAAACAGATGGTCAAGTATTGTCTCGTGAATTTCCACTGGTAGATGTTCAAACTGGATCTCGGATCGACAAATTGATGGTAATGGTGTCTCAGCTAATTGTACATCCTCCATCTCGGTATCCACTGGAGACTGGGCCCAGCCCAGGTAGTCTGGACCCACGGGAGCCGCCGAAGGACCATCAGGGATCGTAATCTCCGCGCTTGTGCTTCGAGTGGATTTTGAGCATGGTAGTGTATCGGATAAGGACGAGGCTCGTGCGAGAGCATTCACTGAGACGGGCCGAGGGGGTGGAATGGCGGAGATCAAGAAATGAGAGGAAGGAGACGAGATCAAGTCTGCGGTCATTATTATGGGTTTGGAGGGAAGGAAAGAGGGCCTAAAAACGCCAAGCAGAAGTTAAGATCGTCAATCGTGAAAAAAAGGAGAAAGGGCTATGGGGAAACCCAAGTCAGCAAGGCCGAAATAACTGAGAAGATAAGGAAAAAGAAAGAATAAAAGGTGAAGAAGAGAAGGAAAAGAAGCGAAAATGTGACGTTGAACATACTCGAGGCGGTTTGGAGAGTGTCGGCAGGTGGAGGGAGGGCGAGAGAATGGAGCACAACAGCTGCTGCTATAACTTATAGGCGACTGACGATGACGAGAAAGAATAAGCAAGTGTGATCATGACCGGCCAGCGTGGTTCATGGCGGAGACGATGTTGCGTTGGAAGCGTATGTGTTGGTTGATGGAGACAGAATTAGGCCGTCAGGCAGCGTCAAGCACAGAGTGGATGGCGCGTGGATGGTGGTGCAACAGATGGAGCGATAAGAGTGAGTGGAGGGGAAGAGACGACTTGCAGGTGAAAGGAGAGGAGACAAGCGGGCAACGAGGGGGAACCTTGGAAGGCTGGAGAGGAGAGGCGATGGGCTGGAATGATCTGACGAAAAGAAAAGAACATCCGCAACGATGAGGAAAAGCCTTGAATTCAGGTCAGATGATTTCACGCCGTGATGCCATCCATTGCAGCATGTATTAATAGCAGCCCCCTTGTTCGAGACCGATTCTGATACACCAGCACCATTTAAGTGATCAGTAACCGGCGCCAGCGCGGCCTCTTCTCTATTTAATAATGACTGTATCTTCGCCGCCCCTCGAGTGCCGAATCAAGATTCGAAGCACCAGGGCAAGAGATGCACGGCGAATCCCATTATTCTAGTCGATCATAATTTAGAGTGAAGAATTTCCGATAAGGATAACCTTCGGACCAGAGATTTAGCGTCTGCCTGCGGCTTAGCGCTCAAGCCTCATTCGACGGGGTTTGACGATGTCCGTGGCGACTATCAATTGGGTGCCAGTGTGCTGCTTAATTTCAATTGACCGACCTCCCGGCCAGTAAAAGGGTTTGTTGTCGACTCTGAAGGCGATTTGAATGATGAATTAAGATTGGATATCCGAAGAAAATTGAGTCTATAGACATAAAGTGAAAACATAAGGTGAAAAAACGGAATAAATCATCGCCTGCGACGAAACCGGAATCGAAGCTCATCATCGCTATCAGAATCTCTTTCTTCGCGAACCCTTTTTTGACTCTTTTGCATCATTGTCTTCTCTGAGCCACTTCGGCCTGTTGGTCGTTGTTGCGATGGCTCGCTCGAAGCTTGGCTGACGGTTCGCTCTTGGTGGCTGTCTTGAGCGTTCGTGGTACTGGATTGATGCGTGTTCACCCAGTAGTGATCTCCGATGCCAAAATCTTTCCGTGCTACCTCTTCCATGGGAATCATGACTGCCTGGATCCGACGCCGTTGCTGGCTAGGATCGCCCTTACGGCGGAACTTCTTGAAATTCTTCCTCCCGTTCCAGCGCTCATCCCATCGATTATTATCGTTGTTGTCAGTCCTTTGGGCCGGTATTTCCATTTCCTCGACAATTGCAAGGCCTTTAAGCTTTTCCACGTCCAAATCCCTGAGTGAACTTTGCAGCAGTTCTTCTTCTTGTTGACGTCGCTGCCGGGCAGCATCCTCCTCTGCCTCTCGGTGCTGTCGCGCAGCTTCTAACACATCAAGCTTTTGTCTCTTCGGCCGAGGTATCTCCTCAGACTTCAGATGAGAACTAGACTCTTCCAAACTCCGCTGGGACGTCTCTGCCCGTCGGCGTTTCATTGCAGTGGCGCCCGGTAACAAGCTGGAAACCAGGTCCTCCTCCTCTTCGATGCTGTTCAGCTGTTGAAATGGAAACCCATTAGAAGTTTCCATCTGCATCGCAGGTGGTGAGCCAATTGAGTCCTCGCCCTCTGGAACATACACCGGAATGGAGTTGATATCAAATCCGTCATCAAAGGTCTTCATCTTGCTGACGTACTTGCGAACCCTGGCGCCCTTGACCTTCTTCGACGGCTCACCTGCATCCTCAGCAGGCTGGGAGTCGGCAACAAGTTGCACATCTTGGCTAGACGGCGGAGGAGCAGATGAATGCTCTGACGATGCGGGCTCAAAATCTACCTCCCGTCGTAATTGTCGACAAAGGATGGATGCATCATTGCGCAGAATCGCGTTTATAAACTCGTTCTGCTCGATGACACGCTGATCAGTCATTAGTGCAATCTGGTTGCTCAACTCTATCGACCACTGTGCCTGCGTCTTTGACCGGTACCGCACATGAACCACCCCTCCAGGGCCGCCGCCTCTGCCGGCTTCGAGGCCTTTGAAACCCGCCGTATTGGTCATGAACTGGACCACCTTATCTGCGGTAGTGACACCATCTTTGACTTGGTAGAGTAAAGCTTTTCCATGGCCATTCGTGATGGGCCCGTGTAAAGTATCATACTGGCTCTTATCGCCAAAAACAAAGGTGTAGCCTTCGAAGACGTTCACCCGACCGGGATTAGGCGCAAATGCGTCATTTGCGAAGCTGCCCCCCTCTTTCCCAGGGGGAGGTAGATGCTGTGCTGCATTTGGCCATGAACCGTCAAAATCAGTCTCCAACGGGGAAGCACTTTCTAGATTTTCGAGGTCACTCGGAGTTGCTGCATAGACCAGCGCGTCAACAAACGACTCGTTCACAATATATTTGCCATTGACAAGTGCTTGCAATCCCTTTGCGGTATTTCGCTTGGTTTGTACAACGTGGGTGGTGGCGTCCAGGTACTCTTCGATGACTTTCATGTCGAGATCTTCCAGTTTGGAGCGGAAGCCCGCCAAAGGCTTTCTGGTTTTGGAATCCTTCGTAGAAAAGGAGAACGACAACACGACGGGCTCCCATTTTATTCTGGGAACGACAGAAATCAGCTTCTTTCCTAGCGTTTTGTAGTTGCGGCGATCCTACCGCAGTAATGGTTGGTGGTTTCCCAGTTGGATTTGATGCTCTTCCCCGGTCAACTTCTGACTTTCGTCCCCTGGTATACGCCCGCCATCAAGACGTGTACCGAATTTCGTAGACAGGTCGGTGATGCAAATATCAGATCGTGCGAGGACTCTCCCCTAACTTCATCAGTCAAGGCGCAGTGACTGTGGTTAGACTGTCTTACCGAATTCCCGGCTTCGACTGGCGATACTTCAATTACCAAATGCTTTCGTGATACCGATCCATTTTTGATGACATGTCGAACTATAGGACACTTCCATTAGTGCGAATTGATGACGGATTAAGAATATCAATGAGGACATACCTCCATCCTTTTTAACACGACCGAAGAGGTACTTCTTCCCAGGTCGGAGCCACAAGCGCTTCCCTTCAAACTTTTAGCCATCGCGCATTAAATCATATTGGGGCGTCAATCACCTTCCAAAAAGTCACCCTCTGAGTCAAGGATCCACATGGAGGGCACGGTCACCGATATCTCATCCCGAACATCTTCAAGTTGCGGTGGCTGGAGCTGTTTCAAAGGATCAAACAGCGCACGTGCAACGCGGCGGCACGAAACGCGTGACCACGTGACAGCGCAGCCTAATGCTGCCTGGTTTGGAAATTGACATCAAAATCGCATCTTTTCTCTCCACCAAATCAGCAAGAATGATTCCATGGAGGAGGGAAGAGAACCGCAGGTCGAAGCGCCTCCAGATAACTCCCCTCAATTGCCCGATAAGGATTCTAAGGGCCAGGAAAGCTTGAAGTATCATCTTTTAGGCCCCTCCCTAACAAAGGCGGGCCAAGACTCTGTCGACCAACGAAAGGTATGTCGATAAAAGTCATTTACATCTCTTTTTCTTTGGGGAACTAAAGGTCAAAGGTCTCGGAAATTATTTACAATGCGTCAAAAGGGTCTAAGTTCTTCAATCATGAACAAGCTCGCGATCGTGTCCTCACGGAGAAGATCCAGCGAATTCTCAAAGAGAAAGCCCGACTGGAAAGCTTAAACTTATCAATTGATCAACGACTAGCCGACCAACTCTTTGCCGAGCTAGAATTGACGCGAGATCTCTCGCAGTACGTCGTTCATGTCGACTGTGATGCATTCTTTGCCGCCGTCGAAGAGCTTGACAGACCCGAGCTAAAGACTGTCCCTATGGCTGTTGGAAAGGGTGTTCTGACTACCTGTAACTACGAAGCTCGGAAATTCGGTGTTAGAAGTGGTATGGCATCGTTCGTGGCTAAGAAGCTCTGTCCGGAACTTGTTCTACTACCACAGAACTACGAGAAGTATACTTCGAAAGCCCAAGAAATTCGGGCGATTATCGCACGATATGATCCTCAATTTGAAAGCGCAAGTATCGACGAAGCATATTTAAATATCACCACTTACTGCCAAGAGAATCAAATTGACCCCGAAGTGGCCGTGGATCGTATGCGGGCAGAAATTCTAGAGACAACGAAGATATCGGTTTCTGCTGGAATTGCACCAAACGCAAAAATCGCCAAGATCTCTTCAAATCGGAATAAACCGAACGGTCAGTTCTGTGTGCCGAATACTCGAGAAGCTATTATTGAATTTATGAACGAGCTGCCAATGCGCAAAGTCAATGGTGTGGGTCGGGTTTTTGAGCGAGAGCTGGACGCTATCGGTATCAAAACGTGCGGCGACATCTACCCCCATCGTGCTCTTCTAGCGAAACTGTTTGGCGAAAAGGCATTTCACTTTCTAGCACAGTGCTATCTCGGGCTAGGCCGGACGAAGATTCAACCAGCAGAAAGCTATGAACGCAAAAGTGTCGGCACTGAAACCACCTTCCATGAGATTAGCACCAAGGAAGAATTCCGGGAGAAACTATGGTTTTGCGCTCAGGAACTCGAGAAGGATCTTTCTCGAACTCAGTTTAAAGGACGCACCATGGTTCTCAAGGTCAAATTAGCCACGTTCGAGGTTCTGACTCGTCAGCATCAACCTGCAAGAGCTGTGGCAACGGCCAAGGAGTTGTTCACCTCGGCGCTTCCGATGCTAGAGAAGCTAGAGAAGGAAATTCCAAATATGAAGCTCCGACTACTTGGCATTCGATGTACGAACCTTGTGAGCACCAAAAAGTTCAGCATGGACTTCTTCGGCGCTGCAGCTCGACGTAATCCTCCGCAGGACAATCCAGCTGAGTTTGCCCGAGAACAAGAAATCAGCGCAGAGGAGGCGTTCGAAAAGGCGGCCCGAGAGGAACTGCAAGATGAGATGCAGGATCTTGAGAAGCTCAGTCAGGAGCTGCCCGACGATGTGACCGACCCATCAGAAGAAAGTATAGCCCCGGCCGCCAGCGAGAAGACCCCAGATAAGCCTCTTTATTGGGACTGCCCCATCTGCTCGATGCCTCAAGTCGCTGATAATAGGAAGTTCAATGGCCATGTGGATTACTGTCTCTCGAAGCAAACGATCAAAGAAGCTATCCAAGACGATTCACCACAACCACAACCGCAAGCTCAATCGCAAAACCTAACGGCTACGCGGAAGCGCAAGACTGCAGCTCGAGAGGCTGTCGATCCACGGCAGAAACGCCTATTTTTCGCTTAACCTACATGCGAGAAGCTCTTAAGAAAGTACGCGACATTGCATGACCAGTCACAACTCTAGCTCCTTGCTTCTGACTGTGGTCGATGCCAGGAGTTCTCAAGGAGTGCAGCATAGATGTTATATAGCTTTAACTTTGGCGGTTTCCCATCCAAGTCACATTATGTCATATAGCCAGCAGAGCGAGCAGTTATATAATCACAATCATCAGACGATGATTGTAATAGTCAATTTTAGTTTTTGCAAGGCTACTTTACCTAACTACTTCCACAGGCGCTAGACTCTGATCAGCCCATCGCGGGCCTCGGCGGGGCGACAGACCATCCAGCAATCGGAAGCGTATGGTCCAGCTTGTACGGGATTTCCCGACGATTCAAAACATCAGAGCATTTTCAATTCCCCTGAGACTTCTGTATCCCTGGAAAGGCCTTGTTGCGCCTCCTGGAATGCGCTGTTGTCGTTGCGGTGAAAAAGCGACTAGGCCGGATTTGGCGGGGATAAACATCGTGGTCGGGCCTTTAGTTCCACGCATGATTGTCTCGTCATAAATCTTCATCCTCACCACCTGACCCTTGTCTTTGCCGCGACCATCCTTTCAGAGAGTTCTCAGAGGCCATTTCTCTATATTGATTCCAACAATTGACTCAACGCTACCGGCTGGCTGGTGCCACCATGCTTGCAGATCCTCAAGGAGTGCTGCAATGCCATAATAAGTTGCCGTCCTGCCCACCCCTCGAATCCCACAGCTATGAACTTCGATAAACAAACCAATGGCAACATCGCCAAACCATTTACCCCTACTCTGAGTGCGGCATTTAATCGAGCGAACAAGTCTCCTTTAACACCAAAATTAGCTGCTCCGTCGACCGCCCGTGCCCCGAAACGACTTGCGCCCTCAGACCAGCCCGCTTCCACTCCATCGAGACAAACCCCAGAGCCCTCCTACCTCAGTGCGAACGTTACACCTCGATCCGGGCCACGGGCTAGCAGACGTGATGGACCCATACTCTCCCCTGGTAGCACGCCGCTGCACTCTCCGCAGTCATCGTTCAGCCAACCCGCTCAGACTCATGGAACGAATCCAAGGATATACCGGAGCGATCGCAGCCCCGTCCGTATGGGACCAAAGCTAGAACCTGCGAGGACCGCAAGGGCTAAGACGTTGACCGCCGATTTGAACACTGCCTCCCGCCCCAATTCCTCTACCGATGCTTCGGCCGCGTCCCCGATGTTCTTTCACGCAAGCGATGCCCGCTCGGTCTCGAGCTCCTCCGATGCAGACGTTCGGTCAAGGGTGTCGGCGAAGTCAGTGTCACCCGCGACATTTATATATGCAAATGGCCAAGAGGAGAATCAGGCTCCAGCCGACGATAATGCTAGACGGCGGTCCGGCGGGTTGTCTCGTCCTGTTGCAGCAAAGCCACCTACGTCCTCGCCGCAACTGAAATCCCCTCAACTTGCCAGCACATCCCCCCGACTTTCGGATGGTACTTCATTTCAAGGCGTACCTCCGCTCGATCACCCGGAGATACATTCGCCAATAAATAGCCCGCCGTTACGGACCGGTATCCCGCGACCAATTCCAGTGATAAGCCACACAAAGTCCTCGAGCCTTGACACGGGACGTGGAACGCCTCTCCGAGAAACGGCGAGGGAGGGCCTACGGCCGAGCCCAATAATAGTATCCACTTTGGATTCGCAGGTCGAAGACAATCCAGTAACCGACCCTATTTCTTGCTTCAGGCCACGCATCTTCAGCAATGGCTCCACAACGTCTGTTGACAGTCTGGGATCTGGCTTACAGAGTCCGGTGAAATCAGACCACGCAGGGAGTAGTGGACCAGCTCTTAGTGCCCGCGTTGAACGCAAGATCTTGGATCTGGAGATCAGCAACTCCTCACTTCTTGCAATCAATAAAACACTGGAGCGTGAGATGCGGAAGCAGAATGCAGAGTTGCGCAGATTTCGACGACTCAGTCGCTCTGGTCGCCTATCTATGGCTCCTTCACGATCGGTATCAGGAACCTTATCGATCCCCAGCGAGATTGACGAAGGCGAAAGTGAATTCTCCTCAATTCATTCGCATGACGACATGTCCGACCTGAGTGATGGAGAGTCCATGCTGGATGAAAGCTCCCTTGGACCGGACTCGGTAGCTGAAGACGACGTACAACAGAAGGTTCGGGACGAGAAGCGTTTCTTGATCGACCTTGCGAAGCACCAAGAACTTTTGGCAGATAGTCAGAAGATGAACCAGAGCCTCAAACGCTGCCTAGGCTGGACAGAAGAGCTCATCAAAGAAGCGAAAAAAGCACTAGAGTACAACGTGCATATCAGTGACATTCAGCTCGGGGGACGAGTCTTGAGCCCCGATGAATTAGTCGAAGATGGAGAAGCCCGTCAAGGGCTTCTCGCAGCGAGCGTCCTCGCTTCGCCAGAAGCAGAGCTCCCTGAGGTCAAACCGGTGGACGAGGAACCATTGCCTTCGTAATCGACAAACCCTCATTTTTATTTCCTTTGTTAGCGATACCATTGCGCTGCCTGATACGACAGACGTCGTCATTCTATAATACCCACTACCACCGGAGTCTGCCTTTTTATCGGCACCCACATTTTGAAAACCCCCTTTCAGCTTGTCTTGAGACAGATACCCTACGACGCGTACCATCGACCTAATGCGCTTGCTGACTTATGTATTCATGACCGGTGCTGGCGCTATCTGGATAGACTTACTTTCTTTCTTTTTACCTCCCTTTCTTTAATTGGCTATGATTAATACAAGCGATAGATTTATGCGACTGATATGCTGTCTCTGGCACCATTCTTAGATACCCATACGCAATGAAAATTTGATATGACTTGCATGTCTTACAGTATACCTTGGTCTTTTCTGTATACGGATCAACTATACGGTCCATATCGATTAAGAAGGGATCATTTTATCGAGATAGCAAGTAAGTACACCAAGGGTATCCAGGTTAAACGCTAATAATATGCTCTGCAGTCTTTACCAGGGTGTAAGTGAAAATAGGTGGCCAACAAATTGAACACGCCAATGCTCAGGTAGCTCTATTTCTGATATTTCCTCCAACTGAACAACGTGGCCTGCGATGCGAACACCCGCAAGTCGAATCTCACCCGCACACCCTCACAACCCTAACATAAGAGCATGGGGCTCAAGACATCGTCGGCCGCCCCATCGTTATCAGAGTCGAACTCGGTCTCAAACTCAGACTGCGAATAAAAAACACCCATTTCTTCCCGTTCGGATTCCACAATCTGGCCTTGTATCCGCCCCAGCCAACGGGTGAACTTGGCCAGGCAGTAATCACCCCAGCCGGACTCCCGGTAGTTTTCTGGCTCTTCAGCCGCATCACAATCCACGAAGTAGCTTGCGAACCAGCTTGTTAGCCAGTTGATGCACCCGACGGTGGGTCGAGCCACATAGTCGTATGTGCTGGTAGGCTTTTGGTGGTTTGTGGTGTCGGTTTCGGGCCCGTCATTGGTGCTTGATACCACGGAGGAGGTCTCTAATGAATCTTCGTCTGTTGTTGAGTCGATTTCTTCTTCCTCGTCATCTGACTCATCGTGCCTCTTACTACTAGTACCGCCTCCCTTGTCCTGGCCATTGGCATCATCATCATAATCATCATCATCACTAGCATGATGATCCGTATCGTCATTTTCATCGTCATCCTCGTCTTCGTCCTCCGACTCCTGAAGGCGATCCATGGCCCCATTAAACCAGGCGATTTCAACAAGGTTCTCTTGTCCGCTGCCGTCACCAACCTCAACACGCCTGGCAATGGGACCGAGCTCTTCACCATGTTCGCCCGCAAAAGTCCACCCATCATCTGACTCGTCCAGACGCGACCCCCAGCCATGGGAGTCCCGGTCGCCTCTCGTCCAACCATCACTGGACCACTCCACATCAGTAGTGTCATCTTCCTCACTACTATCACCAACCCCACTGATTTCCAAGAAGGAGTGAGACCATCCGCCATGTAGAGGAATGGAGGCCACTCCGTCCTCCTGTGCCTGACCGGCCTGACTAGCCGAACCGCCATAAGAACTGGGGCGGAGAGTCGACCAGTCCAAGTCGGTCGAGGTGTTGGGGTAACAGCTGGCTTGGGATATAGTGCTCCGGTCGCTGTCGCTGTTGTCGCTGCCGATGGGGGTGGCTATTGTCGTGGTGGTCCTCTCTTCCTCGAAACTGGGCTGGGGGTTCCGGTACGCCGTCACCCGCCCCACGACCCACCTAATGAAGTCATAAGGATGGTGATCATGTTCCCCCCACTGCGCGAACAAGTTAGGGACGGTACCGGCAGGGTGGGCGCGGGGTTGAGAGGAGGTAGCCATACTTTCGGTGTGGCTATCGTTGCCATCGATTTCCATGGGGTCAGAATCAGGTCCTGACTTAGGCTCAAGTGCGAACTCAATCTCCAAGTCGGAACCAGAGTCAAGGGAGATAACGCCAAAGTCTGAGTTCGAGACCGGGTCAAATCTAAAATCCTCGGCACGATCTTCGTCCTCGTCAGAATCAGCGTCGACGTCTGCGTCGTTCTCGATATCGTCGATCATTTCGAAATCAGACCAGGCGTCTGTACTGTCCATCTCTTGAAGGGCAGGCATGATCTGCGCCTCGTTGTTATCACCGTGGCTATTTGGGGTATACTTAATTATCGTTAGTCAACGTTGATACGATGATGAAACGATGATCGAAATGGGGACGCGGGTCACATACAGCAGCCGTGGGATCCAGCTGGCTCTCGAGGTGCATGTAGACGTCCTCGCTAGGATCTGTCTGGGTTATAGAGGGGATGACCGTGTCCGAGTTGGCACGAGCAGGTCTCAAACTGACAGTGACTGACGACATTTTGATGGCTATATTTGCCGTTCTTGTCTCTGTCGCTGGATGAAGATTGCTGTGGCGATATTAAGGTGGATAAGGGCCGTTAGTTATGCGAAAACGATAGCTTATATCACTAGTGGTGAAGAATACGAAAGGCCTTGGGGCACTGTAGGTGAAGAAGTCGAGATCGTGCTGGATAGCGGCTTCAAGAACTTGGCCTGCGGGGAGGTGAAGAAGAGAAGAAAAAAAGAGGGGGAAAAGGCAAACTTGAACGGGCTATATAAGCAGATGTCAAACTTTGTACGAGCCAACTATGAAGATTGAATGGATGTCTGATTGGATTGGAAAAGATGAGAGTTAGTTAGGGTTGAAGCCCAAGATCCTGGGTTCCGTGGCCACGCCTGTTCTAGGTGGTGGAAGCCGTCCCGCAGGAGATGAAAGTTTCGAGGAGCGGACGTTATGCTTTGGCCGGTGAGTTCAACGGCTAGTCAGATGTTATCTGGGAGTTGGCTCAGTGAAAAGATCTATGGGGGACGTTGAGCTTGGCTCGCAGGTACAAGAGGAAGCCACGCAAATCTTGAGAAAAGATGTGATTTCGCTACGAAAATACATTGGGATAAACTATATCCAAAAGCCGGACAGGGAATATCTCGTAAGGATGGGGCAAGAAACGAAACCAAGTTCCGCAGAGACACCGGAGTTTAAATTATGAAAGAAGATTACGGCTCAGCTTTCGGGCTGGTCGAGGCCTCGGTGGCGTGAGCGTGCTTCTTATCCTTCTTCTTGTCCTTGCCCTTCTTTGCCATGGCGTCTGTCATGAGCTGCTCAAAGGCCATATAGTCTCCTTCCTCGTCAGGGTCACGCTCCGCCTAAACATAGTCAGTACGGTATAATAGATCTTTTTTCGAAGACAACTAACCTTGGAATAGATATTGCCGGCAATAATCATAGCATGAGCACGCTCGACACGCTTCTCGAGCTTGATCTTTTTGTCACCCAGAACCTTATCGCAAACATCACGCAAAACACTTTGAATCTCAAGCTTGCTGCCACGCCAGGCGGCTGCGAGAAGCTTCCCTGTAACCTTTACAGAGTATTCTGCCCTCATCTCGTCTGTCCAGTTCTCTCCTCCCTTCTCTTCCAGCTTAGCCATTTCCTCCATCGTCAGCTGGGCGTCGATAACGGTGGAAATGGTGGTCCAAGCTTCCTTGGCAAGAGTGCCCTTGTCCTTTAGTCGAGAAAAGAAGCCGGAGATTCCGAGGAACTTTTGTGACTTAAGGAAGGAGGTGGCCTTTGAAACGTATGTGGCGCCAATAGCGTGGAGAATCTCAATACCGAAGGACTGAATCTTAAGGTTCTCGACTTCAAGGCGGATCTTCTCCTCGAAAGCGCGTGTTACATCGGCACCCTTGTCGGTCTCAGTCCACACGCTAATCTTATCGATGAGCTTCGTCGCCAGCATCTCGACTCGCTCTTCGCGAGCCTTAGCTCGTTCACGTTCAAAAGCTTCAAGTTTGTCTGCTTGTTCGCGAGTCAAACCGCCCTTCTTCTTTTCCTTCTTCCGCAACTCACGTTCTTCTTGTGATATATCGGCGGCCTGCATTCGTATTTCCTCATCCGACTTATCCGTGAGAGCGTGCTGACCAAGGTAACGCCGAGGAGTACTAGTGCCGGAGCCTCCTGAGGGCGAGGCCGCGGGCGCGGCTGCGGGCGTGGGACCGGACGTGGCACCAGGGCTTTCGCCAGCGGCCTTGGCCTCCTGCTCATTGATGTTGAGCTTCTCTTCCGTGGCTGCCGCGAGGTCTTCCTCTGCTTCCTCTGTTGTGATTTCCATGCGAGTGGTGAGGTCTTGGAGAAGCGAGATCTCGCCGATAAGGTCGTGGAACGCATCGCCGCCGAAGATCATACCAAAGAACTCATTAGGGTCCTCTGCGCAACATTAGCTTATGTAAATGGCAATCGTTATGGATACCCACCGAAACCATGGTCAGGGATCGCCTCTTCCTTGCCGTGAGTATCATAGCGCTTGCGGAGATCGGGGTTGCTGAGGACCTGGTACGCTTCACCAATCTATGCCACAAGGCAATTAGTATAGTTGTGTATATTGTGCCGTAAGCGATGACGTACCGCTTGGAATCGTTCGTGCGCGGTCTCATCGCCGGGATTCTTATCTAATGACAGTCAGACGAAGTGTCAGGCGGGTGATTGCAATTATGCGCACCAGGGTGAGTGACAATGGCGAGTTTGCGGTACGCCTTCTTGATCTCGAGCTCCGTGGCGGTCGGAGGCACCCCCAGGGCGTCGTAGTAAGTGGTATCAACAACCATCTTGATATGCGGCAAGACCGCTTTTCAGGATTCAGCCGCTTCCTGCAACGGTGGGCACGAATAGGGACACAGGAAAAGGCCGAGTTGTGTTTGGTATAATGAAGCAATAAGTAGGTTTGTGAAGGCTGAGAAGGTTGAGCGAGCCAACGTCTTGTGTATGCGCAAGTGTTGTTTTTTTTTTCTGCCTGATGAAGCTTCAGAGCAGCCTTTCGTCATGGCGGGGAGGCCAGGAGACGAGGCGGCGGTATCCTATGTCCCGTATTGTCATATATTTCATAACGGCGGAGCTGCCTCCCGAAAGCTGGTTTTGTTTACGCGTAATGCTGCGTTTCGGATGCCGAGATGATCCGGCTCTCCAGAACTCACTAATTTGGGGCTAATTATTTCTCAGCTCAATTTCTTCTTCTCCCGCTCCGACTCGCTCAACCTTTCACCTCCCCAATTCCTTCTCCTCTTCATATTTGTCCTCTTCTTCCCCTCCCTCTCGCCCCTTCCCTCTCCTTCTACTCTATTCTCCTTCACTTAATTTGCCTTACTTACCCTCTTCCACATCTCTTCGGTCAGGTTTTCTCTGCCAATCGGCCACTGTGCCTTTGTACATTACTTTCCTAGCGTGTACTAGTACGCCAAATTGCTGCTAATTTGCTTTTTCCACTTCCTTCCAAATCTCCGCATTCCTGGCTCAAGGGACTTTTCTTCCCTCGCGTCTCCCCCCGTACTCTTCCCCTTCTTCACCTTCACGTGTAAATTATCATTTTCGCACACCATGGGTCTCGTGGGCAATATTCTCTACTACTCATTCCACCCTGCAGAGCTCAGGGCAATCATTCAATGGTTCGTGCCCCCTTTTTGTGACGATTCGCTTATTTCTTCGGACCACGCTAACGAAACCCCTTCTTGGTGGTAGGAAAGTCTGGCACAATCCTGTCCATGAGCGCAACGAGAAGGATGAGACCGAGACCCAGAAAGCATGCTTCAAGTTTCTTGATCTCACCAGCCGGAGTTTCAGCGCTGTGATCAAGGAGCTGCACCCAGAGCTGCTTCTGCCCATGTCCGTGTTCTACCTGGTACTTCGTGGCCTTGACACAATTGAGGATGACACCTCGATTCCCCTTGAAACAAAGGAGCCGATGCTGCGCAACTTCAAGAATTTCCTTGAGCAAGACGGTTGGACCTTTGATGGCAACCGCCCGGAGGAGAAGGACCGTGAACTGCTGGTTCAGTTTCACAATGTCATTACCGAGTTCAAGAACTTGAAGCCTGCGTACCAGGAGATCATCAAGGATATCACAGACAAGATGGGTAACGGTATGGCCGATTACGTGCGGAAGGCCGAGCTCGAGGATGCGAGTGTGAAGACCGTTGACGAGTACGACCTTTACTGCTACTATGTCGCTGGTTTGGTCGGTGAAGGTTGCA
Organism: Aspergillus ustus; assembly: GCA_000812125.1. Taxonomy (NCBI): domain Eukaryota; kingdom Fungi; phylum Ascomycota; class Eurotiomycetes; order Eurotiales; family Aspergillaceae; genus Aspergillus; species Aspergillus ustus. The sequence goes on from JOMC01000019.1 coordinate 241,618, forward strand.
CTCGTCTCTTCGTTGAGGCAGGGTTCGGTAATCCCGCTCTGCTGAAGCGCCCCCGTCTCCACAAGTCTATGGGTCTTTTCCTTCAAAAGACCAATATCATCCGTGACGTTCGGGAAGATAACGACGACGGCCGTCGGTTCTGGCCTAAGGCCATCTGGTCAAAGCACGTTGATGACTTTGACGATCTCTTCAAGCCAGAAAACCGCGAAGTTGCTTTGAACTGCAACTCTGAGATGGTCCTGAACGCACTGGAACATGTCGAGGACTGTCTCTTCTACCTTGCTGGTCTGCGCGAACAGAGTGTTTTCAACTTCTGCGCCATCCCTCAGGGTATGGCCATCGCTACTCTGGAGCTTTGCTTCCGCAACCCCGCCATGTTTGAGCGGAACATCAAAATCACCAAGGGTGATGCCTGCCAGTTGATGACGGAGTCCACACAGAACCTTCGGGTTCTCTGCGACGTTTTCCGTCGGTATATTCGCAAGATCCACAAGAAGAACACACCTAAGGATCCGAACTTCCTCAAAATCAGCATTGTCTGCGGAAAGGTACGACCTCCCTCCAAAAAAATCTAATCAATTTCGTCTAATGTTTTCCAGGTCGAAAAATTTATTGAGACCATTTTCCCGTCTCAGAAAGCGGAAGAGGCAAATCGCCGCGTCCAGGGTACAAAGACAGAGGCTGAACTTGAAAAGGCCCGGCAAGATGCTGAGACACGCAAGGACGTCTTCTTCATGCTGGCTTTGATGGGCGTGATTGCAGTCCTTGTCTCTGTTATCATGGTATGTGCATTCCGTCCTCTAATAATACTCGTCCTAACTATCCCAGATTGCAACCGCCTGGGCTCTTGGTGCTCGGTTCGACCTTGCCTGGCAGGACCTGAAGGGCGGTAATCTCAGCCCGAAGTCCGTTGAGCATGCCGAGCTATAATCCGATTCACGACCTTTGATTGATATTATACCCTTCACGATTTCTTATTTTCACGGTACATATTCATATATACCTACCTTCTACTAATAATACTCCGCCATGTCCTATTCTTCGCCATCCCGACGATCTAAAACCTACATAGCACGGATGTCAAATTGCAATCCAGCCTTTTCATGACTGTGGTTGTGCCGAAGAAGTGCTGATATCAAGCGGAGATTTCTCCCACCAGCGATGTACTAGATTTGTGTCCTGCGGCATGCAAATGCTGAAATGGCACACATCCATTGAAGACCTGGAACACTCGTAATCCTATAGACTCTAGTCAATACAATTACAATCTTCTCATGCTCTCTTCCTTTTATACCATACTCCAAGCCACATAAATCCAAAAAATCAGCTTCCAATTGTGCTGGCCAAGCCTTATTAAGTCGCGTCCAATATACTTCCCGACTTGCGACAAGTCAAGCTGGGCTTATCATTAAGGATCTAGATTGAAATATATATCTACGCGTTACCTATACTTAATAACCCACCCACCTCAGGAAACACCCCGTTTGAGCTCCATGGGCCAGAAACACACAACCAGGCCAGCGGGAACGCGTAAAGGGCCCCAAGCTCGTCAACCAGAGCTCTCAATGGCAGATTTTCGCGTCCTTAACCACATGTCGGAGAGGATGGAGCATGTTGTATGTCCATCACCCCACCCCAAATATATAATATAACCCAAACTACTTCCCCAAGCAATCAATAAAGACAAGAAAGACTTTCTATGCTCGATCCCTCCGATCGTCTACGCTAAAGAAAAAGAAGAAGAAGAAGAACACCTCACGGACGAGGACCTCATTTCTCTCAGTCGATGGTTGGGGATCATACGGATGCGGATGTGCATGGGAATGGGAATGGGGAGAAGGGGAAGGGGAGAGGGTTTGAGGAAGTCTTGTGGGAGCATTTGGATGAGGAGGTTAGGGTGTTAAGGGGGGAGAATATGGCGAGATTCTGGACTTTGGATGAGGTTAGACCGCTTTTTATCTGAGGGAGGGCTTTAGATGGATTCGAGGGTTTTGGTAGGAGATGTATTGATTGGTACATGGGTCTCGACGGCCCTTTTGTTTAAATTGTAAACAAGACGAAAGTTGGAAGAACAAGCAGAAATAATTAGAGAGAAATTCTTGGTCCATTGCGCATTGAGATTGTTTTGAAATGACTAGCGCATGTTAAGCCATATATGACTTGGGGTTCATGATGGTTCGCGACAATCGTAGAGTTGTATCCGCGTGACGAAGAACACCACATGCACACTTACTCCCTAACTTCCAGGTCGTACGCTCAGGAAAGAATAGCTCAGCTGCTGCGTTCAGTCCTCTTTTCCCGGGAAGGAGCTATGGAATGGTAGCCTGACCGAGGAATGTACGAAGCGTCGCCCAGGAACTCCTTCATTCCAACCAGCCACGCCCGAAGATGCGGTCCGGAGGAGACGGTGGGTTGCCTCGGCCTTTCACTTATAATAGAGGGGTAAGATCTTCTGGGGAAATGAGGGTGGTTGGTCCAGTCTTTTGTTGACGGATTGACTTGGGCGTACGACAGACATTGCTCTATCATGGTTCTTAACCTGATTCTTGACCTGATTCTTGGAACAATCAAGTTGTCCATAGCAGTCAAGCGGAGATCCCTAGCGTAGATCGGGTAAAAACTGGTTGATAGGTTCATCACGAATGGTTTCTTCCAAGTGAGTGTCGCCAGTCACTTGATAGTCTCATCTGGTGCGAAATGATGCCAGAACGTGGCTCGACCTTGGAGTAGCCCAGGCTTCATGACCTTTGAGATTCGCATTCCTGGCGCAGATTTTTGCTCGCTCGGTCAGTCAGCCAAGTCACTTTATCCAAAGACGGGGCTTTTTATGGTAAAAATAACAGCAACTGAGCCGTAGGTTTGTAGTACGTCACTCGCGGACCATTTCTTGCGGACCTGGGGTAATACCAGGCACGTATGTCGACGGTTTCAAGTGCTGACACGTGTAGCACCCCCTTTTCGGATATCAGACGAGATTCAGGTTTTCGTCCGCATGCAATCGTCATTGTAGAGGGTTATCATGTCTATAAGATATTCTGATGTAGCACCGGTTCGCAACGGGCCTAGTATCTCTCTTCCTCCTCCTTTTGTCTCCTGGACGCGTTGATCTGTCATTTCATCCACGGTTAATGTAACGCATCAAAATGAAGTTCGGCCTCACCGTTCTCGCAACATCCACGCTCCTTGGGACAACCGTCTCGCTCCCCTCAAACCTCACCTCTCGAATCCAAGCTCGCTCACTCAACCGCCAATCTCACCCTAACCTCCCCACATCCGGCGGGCATGAAGGCACACAGAGCGGTTTCCGCACAGCCAACACAGCCGCCATCGCGTACAGCAATAACTGGGCTGGAGTGGTGCATGAGCAACCACCCGCAGGCGGGCCTTACACAGCTGTAAGCGCAACATTCACGGTACCAGCAGCCACAGCCATACCCGGGGGGCCTGATTTACAGGCTGTTTCTGCGTGGGTTGGAATTGACGGGGACACGTATACTGGAGCCATACTGCAGACGGGAGTCGACTTTTATGTGGAAAACGGGCAGACGCACAATGATGCCTGGTTTGAGTGGTTCCCTGACTACGCATATGACTTTAATTTGGCCGTGAACACGGGCGACGTGATTGTGGCCAGGGTGCAGTCGTTCTCGCCTAGCGAAGGTATTGCCGTTATCGAGAACAAGAGCACGGGACAGAAGGCCACGCAAAAGGTCAAAGCGCCAAAGCCCGAGGCAACGCTCGCCGGCCAGAATGCGGATTGGATTGTGGAGGACTTTCAATCAGGGGATTCAATTGTTCCGTTGGCAGATTTCGGGGCCGTCACTTTTACTGGGTGCGGGGCCCAAGCACAGAATGGCGAGATACTTGGATTGAATGGGGGGACGATCATCGAGTTGAAGCAAAAGGACAAGGTCCTGACCGAGGTGACTGTTCAGGGCGATGATACACTTACTGTGAAGGCTAAGATGTAGCTTGTATTTAGCTGATGAGGCGTTGAGGAGTTTATCTTGGTGTTATGGAGTACCAATCGATTTGATGACTTTCATGTCCTTGTTTTTGTCCTATGCAGGCTAGGAATTAGTTTCCGATGTTCACCGAGGATAGCAGTCCGCATAGTCCTCCAACATGGTATGTGTATCAAGGCAAAACTGGCCGTCGAACATGTCAACGGAGGTGTCATCCTAGAATATCGCACATCTGACACGACTGAGACACCCGATAAAAGGCCGACTGAAGGCCTCAAATCAGGCACTCTGCCCTATCCGAGAAGACTTGTAAGCATGGATCACTGCACTAGGGCCTTAGGTACCGCCGGGGAAGCAAGCCTGCTGCGCCGCAAAGCGAGCCGCCGAGACGGACTTCTGGTGCTGTCGTTGCCATTTCCGGCCTCTTGCTGCGCTGCTGGCTGCGTTCATGCCCGATCATGGTGAGGTGGATTCAATGCGGACTGTGATCCCTGCATAGAATCCTAGAATGACGGGCGTGCGATTGCCGATAGCGGATACCGCGATGGAATATTCCGGAGAACTGCAATCGACGTGGCAGGCTCTCGTGAACCTGCAGGTGGTGGTGTGGGTGGTGTGTGCTGGCGGCTGGGGGTTAGGCTGATCGAACTGTTGACTCCGGTTAACGGATCTGATAGATCAACGCGGACGCGAGTGATTTGGAGGAAGAAGCAAACAAGGTGATTGTGCTGATCCTTTCAGTGATAAGGCTTAAGAGGTGGAAATGAAGGCCGGACTAGTCTATGGGTGAAGCGGGGATAATGCCCGCCGTGGGTGCCTCACGACAATAGCAAGGACACCGCAATGTCACAGCACTGCAGGAGGCTTTCAGAGGTTTTGAAAATCGCTTACAGGGGTATTTTTACCTTTTATACATCACTTGTAAATGCAATTGCTTGGTCGTAGAGAAATTCTGCGAATGAAAGCAAATCAATCAAATCTAGTACATAAATGAACCCTTATCGATAAGCCCACCAAAACAAAGCTCCCTGGCAGCAGCACAGACCACCTCCCCAGATTCTCTTCCTCCCCTCCACAAAATCATCATCAGTCTGTGTCTACAACGCAAGAATGCAAATTCTCCTCCTAGATGGCGGCCTCGGCACAACGCTCGAATCCCCTCCCTACAACATAACCTTCACTCCGCAAACACCACTCTGGTCCTCGCACCTCCTCCTTTCCTCGCCCTCCACCCTCGCCGCCGTCCACCACTCCTTTCGCTCCGCCGGCGCCGATATCCTCCTCACAGCGACCTACCAATCCAGCACAGAGGGTTTCACGCGGACGAACCCGGATCTCACAGTACAGGATGCGGGGCAGTATATGCGGTCTGCGGTTAAAATTGCGAGGGACGTGGTTGACGCACCTGAATCCCAGTCTTTGTTTGACTCTGTGCACCAGGGGGAGAGGGAGGGGACACAGGGGCAGGGCACACGGAGGTCTGGACAGAAAAGGCCCGGCCGTGTTGCCCTGTCACTAGGTCCGTACGGTGCGACGATGGCCCCTGTTTCGGCGGAGTACACGGGGGTGTACCCGTGTGAGATGGACGGGGAGGACGCGTTGCGGTCGTGGCATGCGCGACGGCTGAGCGTGTTTGTTGATAACAAGGAGGCGCGGGATGATGCTAACTATGTAGCGTTTGAGACAGTCAAACGGGCGGACGAGGTGCGTGCTGTGCGAGGAGCGATGCTCGACGTTACGCAGGGACAGGGGCAAGGGCAGGGGTACGAAAGGAAACCCTGGTGGGTGTGCGGTGTTTTCCCTGCAGCGGAAGTGGACGAGACCGAGATTAGACGGTGGGTTGATGCAGCAGTTGGACCGGCAGTGGATCAGTCTGGCGCTGCACTACCAAGACCCTGGGGCATAGGGGTAAATTGTACACGGATTGATCACGTTGGGAGAATCATTGAGGTCATGCGGGACGAGTTACATCGACTCTCTGAGGGTGGTAATTTCGCGAACGAGTGGGCTTCGCGCTCTGGGAAGCCCTGGTTGGTGTTGTATCCTGATGGGACAAAGGGGGAAAAGTACGACCCTGTCACCAAGACATGGGTGGCGGGCGCAACGGCTGTGCGACGCCCGTGGAATGAGAGCTTCTGGGACGTTGTACAACGTCAAGTAGAAGGGGATTGGGAGGGAATGATCATCGGAGGTTGCTGTCGCGCTGGGCCGGCTGATATCGCTGCATTGCGGCGGCGCATTGATAGTCGTTAATGGACCTGACTTACTAACTGATGGTTATACCAGATGTAGAGACTCTTAGAGAATGAGCCAGCGGAATTTGGAGGTCAATCGTAAACAGCAAGGTACTAGCCCCATATCTCACCGAAAGAGCTGCGGCCCCGAGCCCCTGAACAATGCTCGAGCCTAGCCCGTAAATTGAGGTCGAATCACGGTGTCCAAAGTTAGCTCGAAAAACCAAACATTTTATTCTCCAGGTAATATCTCAATAGAAAGCACTTGATCCTCGAAGTCCAGCCAGGCAATATCCCTCCCTCCCAATAATGATATCAACAGAAACGACTTAGTTTATCTTCCCAACCACATAGCTCCATATTCTAGCTACAGCTCTTGATTAAACCCATCCAAAACCGGCCACCCAAAAGTGTACAGCCTACTCATAGCACGTCGTTTATCGCACATAAATCGTTAAATCCCCAAAGTACTCATTTGAATCTCGGAGCGCAACACTCGTATACTCTCTAACCATCCTCCTTACACGCGCCGAGTCTGGGTCTGTCGTGAATGGCCTATACATCCCGTTAGCTTGTGGCGCGCGCAGGGATATCTTCAAAGAACCAAGGATTATGCGGGAAAAGAAAGAAAGAAAGAAAGGTGCCATACACAACCCAGAACTCCTCCCCACCCTTGACCTGCTTCTCCCAACGCATATTCTCCTTTTCCTCCGGCATAACCGTATTCCAAATCATAGCCGCCGGCCAGCAGACATCCGCGACGACTTGTTTCACGGGGACATTGGGACTAACGCTAAACACGAGCGTTTCATCGTCGATTTCGAGGAAACCCTTGGGGTCTTCGAGGGGGGTGATGTCCAGACTGCGTAGGATTTCGTCGTCAACGTCTGTGTAGGCCGGGTCTTGCGCGTAGCATTTTATACCGCTATTCGTAGTAGTAGTGGTAGTAGTAGTAATTGCCGTGGGGCTGCTGTTGCTGCTGTTGTTGTTGGTCCGTCGTTTTGGCGCCGACGACAAGGATCCCAAAACCTCAACCATTGTCCGCACAGCGGCGTGCTGCGCATGCGAACGCCCAGAGTGATACTCATCCTCGAGGCCCGTCATAGTCCCCAGCCCAAACGCGATGATTTTCCTCACGGGCTTGGCCATTTTCCGCCCGAGATGTGTGAGATGCAGCCGTAGTGCGGCGCACGTCTCGCTCTCTTCCCATTTACGCCTCGAGACCTCGAAGGCGCGCTGGGTTTCGGCGAGGGCTGCCTTTGGGTACTCTGCGGTGGACGTGTAGCAGATTGAGATCGGCGATGTGTCCCGCAAGGAGATCTCCGGGAAGGACGGGTGGATGCAGGTGAGGTTCTGGATGCTGCTGTAGCCGATTCGGTATGTTGTTCTTCTGTGGAAGCGGGTTAGGATTTCCTTTCGAAAACGATGGTGGTTTGATGATTTATCGGGGAATGCTCACGCGAAGTCAGAACACCATGCTGGTACTTTGAGGCTGTAGGTATGGCTGACGTCGTCGAGGTCGTCGATGTGGACTTCTTCGTTCCCTTGGTCGATTTGGGCGTCGAGGTCTGCGAGGAGACGGCGCGGGAAGAGCGGCTTGCCTGAGGCGTAGAGATGGGCAAGGTGCTCGAGCTTGGCGTGGATCCTGGCGAGGATCTCCTCGTCGTTGAAGTCGTCTGGGATGTTGAGGCCCATGGTATGGGTGTCTTCTGGAGTTGAGGGTGCGTCTTTGGGAAGGGAGAGGGGAGCAGGTTGGAGGGGAAGACAGTCCATTGTTATTGGAGACATGGTCAGATAGATAGTACAAGTGACAAGAGCCAATCTGTTAATGTGTTGGTGATGGCAATGTGATCTATCTGATATATATAAACGGCAGCGGCTCTCAGGCCATCCCACCCCGACCCCTCCAAGACTAATTTAGCAGCAAACCATTGTTGTGCTGTCAGCGACCCTGGTTTTTATCGACGCAAATTGCTTTTTTTTTTTTGGCTTTGCTCTTGTTTGTTGTTTCCAAGGCTTGTCTGGCCTCACCGCTTGGACGTATGTCTATGAGTCTGGCTACGTAGGTGTGTTTCCAAATCCAGGGCGACAGGAAGCGCTATAAACTGGGAACCAACCGGCTGGGATCGTGGCGGACGTGCTATTGGCTGCAATGATAATAATTGCAGGCATTAATTGCTCAAAAGGGAAATAAAAGAAATGACCGTGCGCTGCGCTGGCCCTCGGTTCCAGGATCAGGAGCGGCCCTGGCAGCCCGGAGTTGGGTTCCTACGTCAGGCAAGGGGACGGCTGTGATTCATGTAGGTGATTTTGACTCGCATATCGCGGAGCTGGAAGGGAAGAATCCTATTGTTTGTGTGCATCGCCTCGTTCTGTTGGGCCGGCATGCGCTCTAGCCTGCCTAGTGGGTGCGCTAGCGACGCAAATAACCTTGTGGAGGATATTGATGCGGGAGGCTGGCTGGAGGTGAACTCTATCATCCTGAAAAGCGGTTCATATGACTCCGCCACGAGCCCGCGACAGTTCCAGGTTCCCTTCCCTCTTCTCACAACTGTGCCGCTGCCGATCGTATCCCAGACCGCTATGTATCTACATCGGATCCGAGTCCTTCCCAATTGAGTCAGTGCTGTGCTTCCTCGTCGCCAGTGCAACAGCTATTGCCGTCCGATCCGAGTGGCTGATTGTGACTTCAATATTGATGATCCCGGCTGTCGCTGCAACCTCTTGCGCATGACCATGGAGCTGTATTGTTAGCCAATTTCACAAACAAGGACGGTTTACATACAACAACCCTGGGGATTCCCTTCGAGCTAAGAATTTCAATCTCACGCATCGCAGCTCCCGCCCCAGCCGATGGGGTTTGCAGACTCTTGAACACCGCTTCCTTGGCGCTCCATCGACCGGCGAAGGAAGCACGAGGATCAGATGCTCCGAAACAGTATTCGCGCTCGCTGGGGGTAAAGTTGCGGTCAATGAAGGCTGAATTGTCAATTTTGATGTTGGCTATGTCCTCAACGTCGACGCCAACAGCGGTTGTCGCCGATGGAGGGTGATTCATCGACTCGAGCATCCCTTGTACGACGGTTGCGATCGGAGGATCGCCCTCAGAGCACAGGCTCTGCGATATCGCGCACTTGGGCTGTGCCGCGTGTGTTATTTGACCATCAATAACTCGACTCGTGGGGTCGAGGAAAAAGCCTCGCATGACTTCTGGGTCGCCCCACGGAGGCTGGCTTTTCACCTGCACAATGTTGTTCTTTATGAGTCGGGAGATGAAATGGGGAATTGCCGATCGCTGTCTTCCCATCGCTCGGTCGCGATAGGCTTGGTACTCAGTGGCAGAGAGGGCTGCAAAAAGATATTTTGGCGCGACCGTGATGCTGAGAGCTCCCTTCTGACCGAAACCGAACGATGTGAGGAGAGTGGCTTTGACGTTGGGCACTTTGAGAGATTCCATTGGGTACACCAGGTGCTCAAACTGCTGTAATTGCTTGTCGATATCATCTGCGTTCCTATTTCCAGGGACAATGCCTTCTTGCAGCATCTGGATGCAACCATTCAGCTGCCAGGCTCCTGCAGCGGCCTTTGGATGCCCTGTCAACGATTTCTGGCAGACGCAGAGGAGTGGGTTTCCCCTCCGACGGCCTAAATGCTCCATCTGGGTGTCAATAACGTCTCCCTCATTGATTTCATTCGCTTTAGTCGACGTCCCGTGCATGGAAACAACATTGATATCGTCAATGGTCAGCCCCCAAGTGGCGAGACTCGCCCGGATGGGGGATATCGAGGGCTCTACTAAGCGTATGTCATTTCCCCAACGGTGCTGAGCATCACGAATCCTCAGCGAAGTGGCATCCGCTCCTCCTTTGGTTGGGGCAGTTGGCTTCCAGTTCGATGCTTGTAGATGCCCACTGAAACACGCAATCTCTTGATCAAATGCCTCACGTCTAAAACCTAAATCGAGTAAAGGCGACCTTTTCGCTTGTTTGGTCTCACGAGCCGCAGTCAAGATTCCCTTTCCCGGAGCTGGAATTGAACGGCCGATTTGATCACCGGCCATCTGCGTATACGCAACGATTCCATAGATGGGCAACCCCATTTCAAGAGCAAGGTCCGCGCTCATAAGGATCTGCACACCACATCCTGCGGACTCAGCAAAGCCGCTTCTTGAGCTCGTCGTTGGCCGAGATATTTCAGCTGGCAATCTTCCTTTGGAAAGCTCTTCGGTGCTGTTGACGGTGGCCTTGATACTCGCGAATTCATACGCAAGCTCCTCGCCGTAGTCGTCGCAGCCACCAATAATGGCCATTTTGCACCTTCCAGTTTGTATCGCCTCACACCCGATATCAAGTGATTCAAGCGCGGTTGCGCATGCACCGACTGGTGTTTTGAGGGGTCCTGTAGCCGACAAGAGGAGCATATTTACCCAAGCCCCCATGGTATTCAGAAAATGTTCCAGAATGATATCACCTCTCAGTTGACGGTCTAAGTACCGGTCGCGATACATACTCTGAATGACCTTGGTTGGCCCACCACCGGATCCAAGGCAGTTCCCCAGTTCTGAAACGTGGATATGCTGATATATCTCGTAGGGATCTTTGATACCGGCGGATAGAAAGGCTTCTGAGACGCAACATAGAGCGTACAACGTGGTTATATCAACTTGCTGCAAAATATCCTCCGGGATTCCATACCGAGTGGGATCCCATCCGTCTGGGATTTTTCCTGCCACCACCTGGTCAAATGGGACGGTTTTGGGAATCATTAAGACCGCCCCCTTTTTCACATGAACACGATAACTGTCAGAATTCGGAATGGGTATCAATGTGACCCTGTCGCCGTGTCGTAGTTTGAAAGCCTCCGCGACGGACTTTGAAGTCTCAAATGGAGGCAAGTCATCTTCCACAGCGACTTCGTGTAGGAGCTCCCTTTTCAACGGGTCATAGCTGTTATCCTTGGTAGGTTTGATCAACCGCAATCCGGAATGAGCCATGATATGGTCGTGGTACTTCCCCGGCACCTCGTCGTCACGAATGGGAGTTTGACTATCTGCATTCACCCACCCGACATATGGTTCGCCTTTAGCCTGTCCATCGACGTGCTGTATCAACCCCATGATCCAAGCCATCTCAATATAGCCTTCCAAGCTGAACTCCCCTTGATGCTCAATTTCCCACCTTGTGCGAGCGTTGCCCCATGGACCTAATTCGGAATAACCTACCACAACCGCAACCCGAGAAAGATCGACCATACCCTCTAGGTCTGGGAAACTCGCATCCAGATCACGTAATTGCGGGAATGGCGGTCTTAGTCGGGCGCGCCGAGTTTTGACCTTGAAGTGGTCAGGGTCCGGGAATACCGTGCTGTTCACCATCGCTTCCTGACGAGAGTCCTCCTCGGCTATAGAAATTGCGAGTCTCTGCTCGTCAGATATCCTTTTGCGAGCTGCCGCGATCTGATTCTTGATGTTCCAGAGTGAGCCCAAGCCACCGGTTAAATCAGCATATATAGGTGCGTCTTCCGCGAGCGCAGTAAGGGCAGGCGTCATCAATGCGAGAATGTTGAATGCCATTTCTCTCTGTGTGAACGTCATGAGCCCCAGCTTTTCCACCTCCTCTGCCACCACATTAGAAGACCGCATGATCGCCGTGCCTCTGGTCCAACCAATTACCGCCCCGCATATGGTCAGGTATTTGCACCAGCTCTCCGAATAGAATCGGTTGAAGAGGGCCTTCAATCCGATCTTCGACTCCGAGTACAGGCCGTCGCCACCGAACGTTCCCTCGTTGCAGGACATGGGGAGCATGACCATAGTTGGTCTGGTCTCGATACGTAACCGTTGCTTTTCTCGGCGGACGAGGCCAATTATTCGTAAAAGGTTGACGAGCATAGCTCTGAGAGCTAGCTCTTGCCGACCACCCAATGTGTCAGGCTCTCCAGCCTGTGGGATAGCCGCAAATGGAATAATATAATCCAGGTCTCCTCCGCTAGGCGAATCCGGGCCGTATAAGTGCTGGACTAGAGCCTCACAGTCCTGCCTACTCGCCTGGTTGAGTGGGAGAACAGTCAGGGATGCGTTTCTAGCCCCGTATTTACGATACATTCGCTGATAGAACGCCGCGCTGTCAGACATAGGTCTGCTGGTTGTCACAACGACACGGGCTCCGCCACTGAGGAGACCTTTCAGTATCTCGGAAGCAATTGAGCTTGGCCCTGCACCTGTTACAAGTACGGCTTTGCCGGCGTACGTGAGCCCGGTCGATACTCCAATATCCAACATCGTGTGGTACAAGCTCGTGGCATTGGGGTCATATTCCCAGTCTTCGCCCTCCCCTCGAGTTTTAATATGCACGAAGGGGCCTTTGTTGTGAAAATCACCCGAGCTCGGGAAAGAACGGGTTGCGTCTGGATAGTACTCCGTTTGTCGTGCAACTTCTTGGTACTCCAGTTGACCTTCGCCTGTGATTGTGATTCGAGGTCTTAGGGCGGGAAGTGTATAGACAAAGATAGGGTCGATTGTGAGAGCTTGAGTTCCTAGAGAGAGAATTTCATCGAAAATCGGTTGGACCATAGCCACTGGGGCGGAAAGAGAGGTGTGAAGACTCTCCAGATACGCTCGCACAATATCCGCACAGCTTGGATGCCATCGGTTGAGAAGCCTTTGGATGCGGTTCTTCATTCCAGGATGGCAAACACTGGATGGATCCTGTGAGATTTCATTCAAGAGCCGGATCAGTTCCTCGCGACACCAGTTCCACCAGCTGTCATATTGTCGCGATTTGGCCTCGGTGAATATAGGCCTGATACCTTGAATAAACTGCTCGTCAAGCTCTGCATTGAGTAATCGTACCGTCTGTTCGAGGCCTGATATGCGAGCTTCCGATTCTGCGACACGATGTTCGGCGGTGTCGGAGTCGACGTCAAGGTACTCCAATAATGACCTCAACTGGGCGCGGTAGAGCTTTTCCTGCTTCTGTTTCAGCTCATCGAGGCAGGCTGAGTCTACTATGCTTGGGCCGGCAGCGTGATGGTGCTCACTATCCTCATACACCGGTTCCAAAGAGATGCCTTGGAAGGCAGCGTACTTATTGACCAAGTCATCCAGATATGAGTGTGCCTCGTTTGTTGTTCCTAATCGACTTGCAGGCTCCATCGTAGTTGCGAAACAAATGGGGATATTGGAGTGGGACTTCGAAAGCCCCCAACGGGAGTTAAGATAGTCCTGGATTGCGTTTTGATTGAAACCAGCGGGCATTTTGGCCGAGATCAACCGTGAGATTAGCAGCGACATTGATTTACCAGGGTTGCCACTAAAGTCCGATTGGAGGGCCTGCCCCAAACTTGACAGAGATTGGTCTTCGACGCCTTCAGGAATTCGACCAAACTCGGCAACCAGATCGCCGGTTAGCTCGTTCTGAAAGGTTGACTTGCCTAGAAAATTAGATATGGACGTAGTGGTAGATCAACTGGCAACTTGCCTCCCGAGAGATTTCGTATACTCTTTTCGAGCGAAACCTGGTCGAACCGGCGCCGAAGCTTCTGGGAAGTCATAGCGAGAATAATATGCCTGGCAGTGAGCGAAATATCCGCGCTTGGAATAGCCCTGGGGCGCAAGTTGTTTGATTGTGGTGGACACCTTTTTGGGGGACTTGGAGAAGGTAGGATTTGAACAACGGCCTCGGACGAGCCACCATCGGAGGCTACCTCTGAATCTTGGTATAAAATCTGCGCATTATTTTCATGATATGACAGGAACTCGTTCTCAGTTAAGGCCCTTGAGGGATGCGACTTGGCATGTATCGCAGCGGATTTCCTTGCCATTGTTGTGAGAATAGGACGAGGCCCGATCTCGACAAATCTTCGTATGTGTGCTTGACTGTTGAAAAGCTCTTGCTGAGTTTCGATCCTATGTAATTTAGTAAAAGAGCTAGCGGGATTGGACAGATTAATCACCATCGTACTGGAGAAGCTAATTGATAGCTAGGCAATCAGTGTTTTATCCTGCTGAAGAGCCTATGAGACGACACTCACGACAGCAATTCGATGAAGAGCTTCAAGGCGAGATCTTTCTCTCTTGGGCTGTAGCCCTTGTTGGAAGGAATCGTGTTCACCATAGGCAAAGGAGCCATACTTGGTCAAACGTAGGCAGCTTGCCAACGGAGTTGAACAGAGTGCCAGTGGACAGAGCGAGCTGCAGGCGAGGCACATTTATACGCCGCATTTTCAATGGTCCAACCACTGCAACAGAAGGTCCTTTTCTGACCGCTGCCGACTATTTAAAATTGTCCCTAGTTCAAGAGAAGTCGTGGAAGGTAACACGGTGTCGAGTCTTTGTGACAAAACTCCGAGGATTTTGGGATGATTGGGAGATCTGAGGTACCACAATACCAGAGACAGAGGCCTAGACAAGACGAGATGAAACACGAGTCTCGGACCAGCCCTCCCCATAGGGCCTACCCACGCATCTACCGTTGTACGGACTGGAAGAAACTGGAAAGGATCACTCTAACATCAAGCAAGCAACGAAGCGGCGTGATAAAATGGCCCTACAAGATCGTGCAGGAGCCTTTGCAGTTGTGTTCAAAATGCTGTACTGACCGTTGGCTGGCAATATGTACCGAGAAATCGGAGCCTGGAAACATTCTTTCTCTTTCTCCGTTCTTTTCTTCCACACGCAGGCAGGTTGAAAGAGCAGATCAACATGGCTCTGGAAGAGGTGTTGGCCGCCTCCCGTGACCTTATCGTCCCTGCAACAACACTAAATCTTTCCTCCTCGTCTTCGTCATCTTCCTCACGCTGCTCAACATCAAGTTTGATTTTTCATCATAAGAATATTCGACTAAGGCTCTCTGTCTCTCACATTCATTTCCCCCTCCTCGAGTCACAAAAAAACTCATACCTAGCGTCCTGCTCCTCTCGAGTTGAGCCTACCACACAGCTCGGGCTGGCCTTGGGCTTCCTGGAGTACCTACTCGCTCAACAATCTCTACCCTCGAATACGTTTTCTGCCGTTCTCCGCGCGTTCGATTGCGAGTTCCTCCAGGATGACAACAACATACACTCCCTTATCGCTGATCATGCTCAAGGGCTAGAACGCCAATACTGGCTAGGAGTTTATTATCGCTGCACCGAGGCGAGCGACAACGCAGTTTCTAGGCGGCCTCCGAGCGCACTTCTACAACATGCAAAGGCTAATAAGTTTCAACTGTTGGCTGTGTTTGGCGGACAAGGGGAACCGAGCCGGACATGTATCAAGGAGTTCCGAGAGCTGTACTCGACATACAAACCGATGCTGCGCCGGCTCATTGCGGTGATTGGCCCATGCCTGTGTGACCTTTCGACGCGAAGAGAGTTTATCTCATACTATAGAGGACGGAGGCTGGACCTTAATGCCTGGATTACCGATCCGACAGAAACCCCGGATCCTGAATTCATATCGTCTGCGCCGGTAAGTGTCCCGGTCATTGGTGCGCTGAGCCTTGCACGCTATTGCGTTGTCTGTTGTGTGATGGGTCTGGGTCCTGGTGAACTGAGTTCAATATTGCACGCCACAACTGGCCATTCACAAGGTCTCCTGGCTGCAATTGCAATCTCGATATCTGACTCATGGGATGCATTCTATGAATTCACTCACACGATAGTAGAAGTGCTTTTTCGACTGGGCTGGGAATGCCATAATGCGGCACCTTGCAGTATGGTTCCTCCGGACCAGGGAGAAGCTAAAGGGGCGAATGTACCATCTTATATGTTGAGCGTACGCGGTCTTTCTGAAGACCAAATCATGCAAAGCCTCGATCATGTCAACAGAATTTTGCCTGAAACAAAACGTGTGTGGTTGTCCCTTGTTAATGCAGACGACCACTTTGTGGTTGGAGGACCAGTCGCATCGTTGCTTAATTTTGAAAAGCATCTCCTCAACATTGCTAGCAAGGACCACGACCAAAGCCGGATACAATTCAGCAACCGAAAGCCCTGCGTGCAGCGTAGCTTCCTACCAGTTAGCACACCGTTCCACACCCCATATCTGACCGGTGCCGCTGAACGAGTCAAGGAATCTTTTGCTGACCGTCCGATTTACACCGACCAACTCAGGGTCCCAGTCTACCACACTAAGACGGGCCTCGACCTGAGGAAACAATCAGGAAATGTACTGTCGCTCGCTATAGATGCGATTGCATTTGATCGATGTGATTGGCCTTCCACGCTAGCCAGCTTTCATGGAACTCACGTTCTTACCTTCGACGGAGGTGGCCTTCCACTACTAACGAAGAAGGTGAGAGAAGGCTGCGGTATTCGCGTACTCCAAGCAAGCGATCTGGATTCCAAAGACCCAGGGATGGGGACCATGCGAGATTTGTTCTCTTCGAAGTTATTGGATACGTCTACGCGACTACAAAGCTGGGGCGAGCAGTTCAAACCATCGTTGACGACCGGATCCAAGCCGCAGTTAGAAACTCGACTCAACAAAGTGATAAGAGCGCCACCAGTGATAGTAGCCGGTATGACCCCTACAACAGTGCACCCGGACTTTGTTGCAGCTATCATGAACGCCGGATATCATGTTGAGCTAGCGGGAGGAGGCTACCACAAAGCTGCAACCATGGCAAGTGCTATTAATAATCTTGTCCAAAACATCGAACCTGATCGAGGAGTCACCTGCAATCTGATATACGCCAATCCACGAGCGATGGCTTGGCAGATAGAGTTACTGCGTCGATTATCACGAAGCCTAGTTCCAATAGATGGGCTGACAATAGGTGCTGGAGTGCCTTCTCTCGAGGTTGCAAGCGAGTACATCAAGACGCTGGGGCTACGACATATCAGCTTCAAGCCAGGATCGGTTGCAGCAATACGGCAAGTTGTAGATATTGCAAAGAGGCACCCTGACTTCCCTATTATTTTGCAATGGACTGGCGGACGAGGTGGAGGCCATCATTCGTTCGAAGATTTCCACGCGCCAATACTCGCTACATATGGACTTATTAGGCAGCAACCTAACATCTATATCATCGCTGGAAGTGGTTTTGGAGATAGCGATAGCATTTGGCCGTATCTGACCGGATCGTGGTCGACTGTGAGCGGCCGCTCCGCCATGCCATTTGATGGTGTACTACTAGGAAGCCGCATGATGGTGGCAAAAGACGCCCACACGTCGCCTGCAGCGAGGAAGATTATCTGTGCTACTCCGGGAGTCCATGACATTGAGTGGGAACAGACATACGCCTGCCCGACAGGCGGAGTTATTACTGTGACTTCGGAAATGGGAGAACCTATTCACAAGATTGCTACTCGGGGAGTTCGCCTATGGGCTGAGTTCGACAAAAAAGTTTTTAGCCTTCCTCAAAGCCATAGGGCGGCGTATCTGGATCGACATCGCCATTCGATAATTAGGCGCTTGAACAGCGATTTTGCAAAACCATGGTTCAGCTGTAACTCTAGTGGCGTGGCCGTCGAGCTCGAACAGATGACATACCTCGATGTCTTGAACAGATTGGCTGAATTGATGTACGTCCAACACCAGAAGCGCTGGATTGATTCGTCTTACACTACATTCACCATGCGAATAGCGCGCCGTTGGTTGGAAAGGCTGCCGGTTATTACACGTTATGTACGTTCCTTGACAATCATCTCCCTAGAACAGTCTCCGACTGCATTTCTTGCGTCATTCAGAAGTGCATGCCCAACTGCCCACGAAGAGCTCCTGAGCCCTGAGGATATATCGTTCTTTTTGATTCAATGTAAACGACCAAGTGGCAAGCCTGTCAATTTCATTCCAGCGCTCAACGAGGACTTCGAATTATATTTCAAGAAGGACTCTTTATGGCAATCAGAAGATGTTGACGCCGTGGTAGGAGGGGATGCTCAGAGAGTCTGTATACTCCATGGCCCCGTGGCAGCACGGTATTCGCGATATGAAAATGAGTCATCAAAGGATATTCTCGACACCATCATGAAAGGCCTCGTGAGCAGATTACAAACAGAACCCGCCAGCAGCAACTTGCTTCGAGACTTAGATAGTGGCATTGCCACTCCGGCATCGTGGTCCACAGCTTCGTCGATCGGGAAAGACTTTAGCGAAGAGACATACTCCACTTCGATCACGTCCCTGTCCGATCTCACAGACGACAACTCTCTATCATCAGGCGGGGTTGAAATTATACCTCGGAGGGAACATCCACCTTGGGAGCGCGCTTTCCTCGAGAACGAGGTCGTCCTTCGTGGAAGGATGCGCCAAAACAACCCGTTCAGTCGATTAATCAACGAACATCCGGACATCTCATTTCGCTTTGGTACAGACGATCTCGAACTTATTTTAGCCGCCACCGATTTACACTGGACAAGTCGCAAGGTCAAGATACTTTGCCACAATGGAGTTGATATCCTGGTCGAGATCTACCCAGCACAGGAGGGTGACCCACTTAGGCTATTCTACAGGTTCAACGAGTCGAGTGCTGCACCTGGTCTTAGCGAAGTCATGGAACGACGGAATGAGCGAATAAAGGTATTCTACAGCAGAATTTGGTTTGAACAGAATCTTGACCTTACGTGTTCCCTTGAAGAAACGTTCTACGGACCGCAGATGACTCTGTCGCGGGAACTTGTCGAGACCTTTGATCGGACGGCCGGCGCGGCGTTCGCTGACTACAGGCAAATAGTACCAAGCTCAGATACATTACCAGCCAGTTTGGGCATCATCATTGCTTGGAACGTGCTATCAAGACCTCTACTATCGAGGGAAATAGACAATGATCTTCTTCGCCTGGTCCACAAGTCGAATGCGTTTGAATACTCGAATGGTACACGGCCACTACAGCTTGGTGACATCGTGAGCGCAATTTCAAATGTTCAAGCATTTCTCAAAGATGACCACGGAACTACCGTTGTTGTCGAGGCTCAAATCATGCGGCAGGGAGAGTCGGTGATGAGAGTGACGTCCACATTTCTATTCAGAGGCTTAAGTGGCCAAAAAACGATACCCACGTTCCAGAGAGTCCAGGAGAATCGTTGGAAATTTGACGTTACTTCGCAGCATGAGGAGCTACTCCTGCTGAGTCGTGGATGGTTTTATCCACGCGAAGACATAGGGTCGCTTGTTGGCAAGACTCTCGTCTTCATTTTGGAGACTATGACTAGATATCAGGCGAGGGGGTTGATGGATATACATGTCACCGGAAAAGCCATTTCTTATGGCTGTGACGGCATGGAGCAGGAGCTAGCGACGGTCGAGTTTACCTCAGACGGTTGTACTGGAAACCCTGTAATGGGGTTCCTTGAACGCAGGGGTAGACTAACAGAAGCTCGAACAGATTTTGATGCCCCGGGTTTGGGTGGAAAGTCCAAAATGGACATACAGATGCCTCCGAGCAACCACGAGTACGCTCGGCTGTCCAAGGACTTTAATCCGATTCACACGTCACCTATTTTCGCCAGCCTTGCAGGGCTTCCCGGTCCGATCTGCCACGGAATGTGCACTTCAGCGGTTGCAGAGAAGGTATTGGAGCATTTAGTACTTGAGGGCGACAGGGAAAGACTTCGTCGTTTCGAGGCCAGGTTTAGAGGCATGGTCATGCCGGGGGAGAAGCTGACGATACAAGTCGAACATACTGGCATGGTTGACGGTAAAATGTTGTTCAGTATCGCCGCCCTCCGCAAAGAGTCTGCTGAACGAGTTCTCGAAGTTGAGGCCGAGGTAGAACAGCCTCGAACGGCATATCTGTTTACAGGCCAAGGGAGCCAGAGCAAAGGAATGGGCATGGACTTGTACCGCACAAGCAGTGTCGCAAAAGGCGTATGGGATGAGATTGACCAACAACTGTATGATGCTTACGGTATTTACACCGTAATATTTTCATAATCTCTCGCTGATGATGTTAGGATGGTCTATACTGGACATTGTACGCAATAACCCAAAGTCCCTAACCGTTCACTTCGGAGGCCGTCAAGGGGCAAGAATCCGGCAAAAGTTTCTGGACATCACAACCGAATGCGTACTACCAGACGGGACCCGGTTTCAGAGACTTGCTCTGCCTGGACTGACTCCCACCGCTCCCTCCTACACTTTTACACACCCAAAAGGTCTGCTTTTTTCGACACAGTTCGCGCAACCAGCGGTCTTGCTGTTCGAGGCAGCAGCATTCGAGGAGCTGCGTGCCAAGGGATACGTGTCACAAGGTGCAGTGTATGCAGGACACTCGCTTGGAGAATTTGGGGCTTTGTCCGCGCTTTCTCGGTCGATACCCACTGGCGCGTTGATCGAGCTGGCATTTTATCGAGGGACGGTTATGCAAGCGTCAGTTGCACAGAATGATAGAGCAACAACATATGGGATGGTAGCGATGAATCCTAAGCGCGTGGGGAAACGTAAGTTCACTAAATTGGTTGCGCGAGACGAAGCTAATATGTAGGGCAGACTTTACACAAGCCACGCTGGGTTGCCTTGTCCGACAGATTGCGACCCAAAGCCGGGACCTCCTCGAGATTGTAAACTTTAATATTGAGGGGGAGCAATACGTGTGTGCCGGAACAGTACGTCTCGACTTTCCCAAGATGCCCTCGGCTAATGAATCTCCAGACCGAGAATCTGTATGTTCTGGGGAAGCTGATCGATCACATCGCTGAGACCCCCAACTGGCCCGCTCGGGACGATCCGGCCTCGACAGAGGTACAAACCGTCACCGCCGCTTTCATCAATGAGGCAAAGACACTCCCACATCCTATTCAGCTCGAGCGCGGGAAGGCTACAATACCGCTAGAGGGGATAGAAGTGCCGTTCCACTCGAGTTACCTGCGAAATACCGCTGATCGATTCCGACAGTGTCTCCTGCGACCGGGGTTTCTGGTTGACAACGTCGACGTGGAGCAGCTGGTAGGACGGTACATTCCGAATCTCATGGCGAGGCCGTTCTCATTGGATCGGAATTTCATTCAGGAGGCGTTTGAGCTTACGAAAAGTCCGGTCTTGGGCGAGATTTTGACGGAGTTGTAGATAACTTCTTTCTCATCCTTTAATCTCTTCGCCTTGTCGATTTCGTTTCGGTTCCGATGATAGATCAAAATGAGTTGATAATCGTTTATATTTCTTTGTACGTGAACAAAGTAAAACCAAATGGGATAGCAAGATACGGAGCCTAGACGGTGAGCCCTTTGGCGGGAGCCATATCAAGTCCCCTGCTCAGCTGCTGGATCATCCCCTGAATATCAAAATACCAGATTTTATGAGATCTCGCCTTGACATCCTCGAACCCCTTGTCCATGTCCCTCCCGCACCCTTGACTGATCCACTCGTAAACATCACACACTTCGCGACTACTCCGCACAAGCCACTGCGACCGCTCAAGCCGCACTTCCGAAAACACCTTCAACGCCCGCTCCAACACTTTCGCCTTCCCCATCGCTTGACCACCTCCCCGAAGATTTATCTCTTTAACAGCCCTCTCAAGCAGAAGACACAGCGCAAGGGCATCTTCAACTCCAATACCTGCTCCTGCCCCATGGTGCGGGGCACTCGCATGAGCCGCATCCCCGGCAAGACAAACCCTCCCGTTCGCGTAACACTCCGCCGGATGATCGTACATATCGAACACAGCCCACTTATCTACCCCCTCACTCTCTAGCAACAGCTCTACAATACCTCTTACCGTCGGTCCCCAGCTTGCGAACGCACCCTCGAGCTCAACCCTCGTCGCCGGCTGCGTCATTGGCCTGTCGAGCGGCCACTCCTCAAGATCATCAACAAAGGCCACAACGTTCATGAGCTTTTGTCTCGCAACGGGGAAATGCAATACGTGTGCTCCGGGCCCGCCGTACATGTATTGGGTCAATGCGCGGTACCGGCCTAGCAAGGCTATGGCTTTCTCGATGGGGACCAGCCCGCGGTAGGCGACCTTGTGCGTATAGTGAGGGTGTGCGATGGGATTGGAGTCGCCGAAGAGGAGTTGTCGCACGCGGGACTTGATTCCATCGCAACCAATTACTACATGCTGTCAGTTGATGCACTAACCGGAGACCAGAGCGTTGGAGGGAAATTGGTAAGTAGGAGGGGGCGTACCAATGTCCGCCTCCGCTGTACTCCCATCGCAGAACACAAGGCGCATCTTGCCCTCCCTGTCATTTCCGTCGGGGAGATGATACTCCTGCATCCTTTTCCCGAACCTCAAGGTCCCCGGCGGAAGCAGTCGCATAACGCCCTCGAGAAACTGCGCCCGGTGACAACCCTCAAACCCCCTCTCTCCAGCATACAACCTGTACATCTTCTTTCCCTCCATATCCTCTCCAACCCGTGTATGGAGTACAGGATCATGCGTGTATCCGTCGACAAACTGCATGTTGTTGTTGGGATTATCGGGATCATCGCCGTTCATGGTTGCGACGGAGGTTACGCAGGCGTCGAGGCGAGAGTCGATCAATGAAAGACATTCGCGCGCGTTGGCAGTGAAGGCAATTCCGGCGCCAATTTCACGGAAGGACCGGGATTGCTCGTAGACTGTTACGTGGATGTTGCGGCGCAGGAGGCCCAGGGCGAGAACGCTGCCAATTATGCCACCGCCGATAATTGCGACTGAGATTTGGCTGGACATTTCCGTCTCGTCGTGTCAGGAATAGCCACGATTGGATGTTGGATTTGGATTCGTTTGACTCCGGAGTGTGCGAGTGTGCTCATCTCCATCTCAATCTCCGCGGCCGTTGTGTCTTTTGTATCCGTACCTTGCTCTCGCGACAGGTACACGCTCAGGACTGTGCCTTGTTGCCCTGCAGGCGTTACGACTGCGGCTGACGGGGGCACCATGTATCGCCGACCTGTTCCTTGCGTCGGACCAGGGCTAGTGAAGGTGCATGGCGATTGGTATGTGGACCTGTTGACAGGGGCAAGGGTCCTTTCATTACAACTCGCTACACAAGATATACCCCTGTTCGTGCGGTCCTGGGTCTGGGCTCGATCCGTTTGCTCATGGGACAGGCTGAGGGGATGTTGCGCTGGTCCTGTACCACCGCTCTTTTCTCCTTTTCTTTGTGTCCAGTTTCGCTCTGCTGCGTCTTTCCCACTTTTCCCATGAAGTTGGAGGATGGAACATGGCGTCTGGGATCTCAACCATTACTGCTATCCTTGAGGATGCGAGGGAGGACATTACCAGTCCCCGGCGGCCTCGGTCTTCGCCTCAGGAATCACCATCACCACCATCAAATCAAGAGAATGGTACCAACGACGAGGAAAAGAACAAGGATGAGTCTCATGAAGATGTCGCGCCTGACCATCGCGACTACAAGCTCTCGATGACCGGCCGGCTGATATTCTTTGCACTAGCCGTCCTAACCCTAATGGTGTCGCTAGACGGGACTTCGATATCCGTTGCTCTTCCTGTACGTCTAACCCCTTCCAAATATACCAACATACAAACGATGTGAGCTGACAGATTAGCGGATGGCCACGGACCTGGATGGCACTGCAATGGAAGCCTTCTGGAGCGGAACCTCCTTCCTTCTCTGCTCGACAGTTTTCCAACCCAGCACAGCCACCTTCAGCGATATATTCGGAAGACGACCTGCCATCCTCATCTCAACTGTCTTCTTCTTTGTCGGCGCCCTCGTGGCCGGGATCGCGAACAACTTCACTCAGATTCTTGTTGGACGGTGCATACAGGGAGTTGGCGGCGGCGGCATTGCGGTTCTTGCGGAGGTTGTAGTCACGGATCTTGTTCCGCTGCGCCTCCGGGGAAACTATTATGGGATCCTGAGTGCGATGTATAGCCTGGGCTCGGTGCTTGGACCGATTTTGGGCGGCGGGTTTGCGGAGAATGTTACTTGGGTACTTGATCCGCCTCTTAAAAATTATACCACCTTCTAACAGGAAAAACAGCGCTGGATTTTCTACATCAACTTTCCCTTCATCGGTATTGGTGCATTCCTCGTGCTCTTCTTCTTCCACCTTGAGATACCACCAGGATCCCTCCGCGAGAAACTATCTAGAATCGACTACATCGGCACACCGCTGTTTGTAGGGAGCATATCCTCCTTCCTCATCCCACTAACCTGGGGTGGGGTAATGTACCCCTGGTCCTCATGGCGCACACTCGTCCCACTGTGCATCGGCGGCGCCGGCCTCTCAGCGTTTATCCTCTACTCGATCAAAGCATCAAACCCGATGATCCCACACTCCGTGTTCGGGAACCGAAGCGCAGCCGTTGCATTCATCACAAGTAGTCTCCAGGGCCTCATCCTCTGGGGCGCCCTGTATTACTTACCCCTGTATTACCAAGCGGTGCACGAATTCGGGCCCATCCTAACAGGCGTCGCCCTCTTCCCGCAGACATTCACCGTCGCTCCCGCGGCAATCATCTGCGGGGTCATCGTCACAGTCACAGGCCGATACCGCTGGGGTCTATGGTTCGGCTGGACGATGTCGATCCTGGGTCTCGGGCTGCTCTGCATGCTCCGCCCCGGGACGAAGACCGTCCAGTGGATCTTCCTCAATCTCCCCAGCGGCCTCGGGCTCGGCCTGCTAACCGCCGCAATCGTCTGCACGGTACAGGCGTCCGCAACGAATAAGAACCTTACCGTCGCGGTCGCGATGGTTGTCTTCTTCCGCGCGTTCGGACAGGCGATCGGGATCGCCGTTGGCGGATTAATCTTCCAGAACCGCATGCGGCACGAGCTGTCCTCGTACGCGAATTGGAGATCGCGGGCCAGTGAGCTGAGTCGTGACGCCGCGGCGCTCGTGACGGTTATCCAGGGGATGAAAGATTCAATGGCGAAAGATGAGTTGAAGAGCGCGTATACGGACTCGCTGAGGGTCATTTGGGCGTTTATGGCGGGCGTTGCGGGCGTGGGTTTGCTGTTGACTGTGCTTGTTAAGAAGTATGATTTGAATCGCGCGCTTGTTACGGAGCAGGGGTTGAGGAGCTGATTGTCTTCGTTCTGATGGCTGGGGATTGGGTAGTTGTAGTTGAGGGGTAGGAAGGAGGAACTTGTTGGCGACTATGAACAGAGCACTACTTAGGTAGACTTTACGCACTTCTACCCTCACAGAGTCTCCTTTGTAGACTGGCATGGGTAGACAGACTATAAATCAGCCAAATCGAATTCGCTGATCTCTCAAATTCATATAAATACTTAAAGTCTAAGCGAGTCGTCCAGCGACACCACTCATCATCAACTCATCTCATCATGAGCCATCGAACTACACACTCATAATCATAACCTTTCTCCTACTTCTACTGATACCAAGTACCTACTCAACAACCTCAACCCTCGCCACCCACGCCTCATCCCCGCATAACGCCTCCATCTCCCCACCCCTCAAACAAACAACCGCATCAATCCCTCCTGGACCCTCCCTCCCACTCCCGCTCCCCCTCCCCGCAGGCCCCAAATACATTCCCCCCGGCAACGCCCCAACCGTTGGCCTCCTCACAAACTCCGGCCTGCCTAGCACATACCCAAACTGCGTCGAAACCTCCACATGCGCCACAGACGAGCAGCTAAAGTCGCACAGCGGATTAAACCTCCCCGCGTAGAGGATCCGCGATTTGTCGCGCGTGCGCGCGAGGAGCGTTGCGTAGGCGCGGACTGCGTGCGGGGTTGTGTTGGAGAGGATTGTGGCGCGCGCGTGTGAGGCGAGGTGGGAGAGCGAGCTGGCTTTTACGGTGCTAATCGCGAGGCGTAGGTTAGCCGTGCGCACCATGTGGCCCATGTAGGCGGGGCTGAGGGACATGGTGCGTCGGAGGTCGGTGGCGCGGGTTAGTTGCGTTGTTGTTATTGGTGTTGGTGTTGTTGCGTGATTACCGTCGGTATCACTATTGTCTGCTGCTGCGACGGCGCTGCAAGAGAAGGGGGCCGGGTATGCAGTGCAGCGGGCGATGGTGAGGCGCTGCCAGACGAACGCGGTGATGGCGTCGTTGACGGAGACGGAGGTGATGGGGTCGACGAAGTGGTCTGGCTGGCTGTTTGCTTCGGTGTGGATGGCGGCTATGGCCTCGGGGCTGAAGTGGAGGAGGTGCCATTTGTATTCGGCGAGGATTGCTGGGTCGAGTGGGGGAGGCGAGTAGTGCGAGGGTGAGTACGAGGGCCCCGTCTTCGTCGTCGTCGTGTGAATGTCCAGCAGATCCTGCGGGAGGGGCTCGTCCGGTGGTAAGAGTGGGATGACCTTCTGTCTGTCGCAGTTGCCGAGGAGGAGGTCGGCGTGTGGGATTGCGTTGTTGTTGTTGTCGTTTACATCCATCAGCTTGGAGAGCTGGTGGGCGATGTAGAAGATGCCGGTTGCGTCGACGATGTTGTGCTGGGCGGCGATGTCGAGGAGAAGACCACCGGTGACGAGCGAGGCCTGCATGTCCAGCACCGGAGCAGATTTTCCTTCTTCTTCATTGTAGACTCGTGGGAACGCTGGCCGCGGGGCTGCTACGAGGGAGCCTGGGAGCATCGACGGGGGTGCGTGCGCCGCGGAGATGGTGTTGTACGCTGGCAAGAGGCTGGAGAGGTCTTTGATGGAGAGGACTGATTTGTTGTTGCTGTTGTTGTTGTCGGCCTCGTATTCAACTGTAAAGGTGCCCGAGTCGCCTGGAGCGAGGCCCCTGTGGACGACATTGCCCGCGAGAAAGGGAAACGCTGCGAGGAGGCGCTTCGTGGCGCCCTGCAAAGCACTGAGAACGGCCTCTCGCTCTGAATCAGGGAGAGAGAAACAGAGCAGGATGTGTGTGTAGCTTTTCAGCAGAGGGAGCTGGCCGAGAACGTCCTGGAGGGCCATTTTGTTGGGAAATGAGTGTCTTGAGTATACGAGGTTTCATATATTCTACGGTCTACGCCCGGCGACAATGTGAAACAGCTTGACTGGTTTCATGTTTTTGTCTCGTCTGCCTCGAACATTTACATTTGTCTACAGTCTGTTGTAGTACGAGACGTCTCGCTGTATCTCCTGTGTACATAATACGCAGTAGTCAGCAGGACTGCCGAATGCGATGAGGGCCAGTGTAAGTTAAGTACTCTGTATCCTCTGTATCAGATGCGACACCGATCAAGTCCGCGAAACCCGGCACTCGCACCCTGGTCTGGTCGGCGGTGGAATCCCAGCAGCAGATTGTGGCGTGTTGATCAGGCATTAGTTGCGCAACTATAGCCACTAGTAGCTCACCAGCGCACCCTCTTACCCACTTGGAAAACGACTCCCCCAATTCAAATCTGCAGGACGAAAAAAAAAGAAAACCATCTCCTCTTTGTCGCTGAACCCGGAGCTATTGAACCTGCCCGCCGGCTTGAGCACAGCACACACTGTCCCGAGGTCTGTGAACATGCATGTCATCTGATCGTCAGCACTTAACAGCTTTGTCAACTCACAATGAAGGGGAGAAAAACTCCGTTGCAAAGGTGTAAATGAGATCAAAGGTACAGAGTGCGATCGCGATCGGCGCTGCATCGTCAATCCGATCGTCCTCCCAGAGCCACGATTGAGCCCCTGGTCCATCCACTAGCAAAGCGCCGCACAGCTCGGATTGCTACGGTCCAAGGGCAACTGACTGGAAGCTTGGGCCGCTGATCGTTTAAGGTCATCATCCCTGTCTCACTGTTGTGTCTCCTTCGTCTGCGCTGTCTGCACCTGTGCGTCCGATTCTCCAGGTCAGACAGCTTGACGCGGTCAGAGTGCGACAGCTGAGATGAAACAGTACCTCGCAGATTCGGCCCGTAGTTTCAGACACATTACCCCTGAAAATGAGTGGCTAATTATTATGGCAATGTTAGTTACAATGTGTTCTAGAGGGCAGGGATCTTGGTTGTTTGCTCGGGAATCTTTTCCTGCTGTCCAACCAGCCAAACTCGTGGACTTGCAGATTTCCAAACTTCAGATGTCAGCCTTCAGCGTCAGAGTCTGCCGCTGGGAACTCCAGAACCGACTTTACCTTTTCCGCTGCAGAAGATTGACAGGCCCGCAGCGGTCGATCGCCGATAGCGAAGGAGCGAGCTCCAGTCAGGCTCCCCACCGGTGCTGGTGGCTGGCTGAGGCCTCACCGACCCGAGCTTTTCCCGCCAAATTTCTGAAGAACAATAATCGAGGTCTGCAACTTTGGCGCGTTGCATTGTTTGGACCCGCGCCTCTAAAGTGAATCAATATAATTCAGCGTAGTTTGGATCGTGATGAAGTCAGCCCAAATCTCAATAGCGCCATCCCACCGACATCCTGCGGCGCGGCATCCATCCAGCTGGAATTCTGGCATCGGTCCCTCCAACCTTGAGGGCCGCATGGCGCATGGGTCTCGCTCAGCTCTTGCCTGATCCAGTAGCACTCTGTGTATCTCGAATCCGGTAGCAACCCGCTCGTTGAGATCACCTCGACGATGAGGATCGTAGTTGCCACTCACCCTGCATCCTGCAGTTCTTGGACCACTATCACACTCGCTGCCTCTCCGTTCATCTCCCAAGTGAACAACCTCTTTTCTTTTTCATCTCTTCCTGCGTCACCTCGTTCCATTCCAAGTTGGCCGTCGAGGATTGGTCCGTTGGGAAAGGATGCTGCCTTGTTGATGAGCTTAGTTCGTCACTCTCTTTCTTGTTTCTGCCTTTTTTTCCTGCTGAAGGAAGCGAGAAAAGCAACCTGACAAAAGCAATTATTTTTGCAATTATTCAATCTTATCGTCCCGCTCTGCCACAATTACTTAATTCTCCTTTCAATAAGCACAGCATCGCATCTGTAGAACTTCAGGGTCTCGATAACTCTGGTGCATGGAAGCCGACCCGACATCCTCGCATCACCCTGCAGAGAAAGAAGACGAGCTTTTTTCGAGATGAAGACAGAGTTGGCGTCATCAACCTCGCCTGTACACTCTTCCCGACAACGGCCGGGGTCTGCTTGCGAGGAGTGTCGTCGGCGCAAAGTGAGATGCGACCGACAGCGCCCGCAGTGTCAGGTCTGTTTTGAGAGCGGCCTGGAATGCAAGATTAGCACAACCAGGCTCCCTCGAGGGCCGCGAAAGGGCCAGTTACGAACCCTGCGAACTCGCATCGGTAGGTTTGTCTTCTTGAAGTCGTCAAAGACGTTAGCTGAGCGAGTAGCCGCCCTCGAGCGCTGTCTGGCGGACCAGCATCCCGAGATCAATCACCAAATGACCGCCCTGTTAGAGGATCCCGAGCTTGACTGCGAGTCGGAAGAGGATCACTTGCGCGAGCTCAATGGGTTCAGGGAA
The DNA here is from genome assembly GCA_000812125.1 of Aspergillus ustus. Taxonomy (NCBI): domain Eukaryota; kingdom Fungi; phylum Ascomycota; class Eurotiomycetes; order Eurotiales; family Aspergillaceae; genus Aspergillus; species Aspergillus ustus. The sequence goes on from JOMC01000019.1 coordinate 270,982, forward strand.
GGGACTGCAGCAACGGAGGACCGCAGGGCGGGCACGAAATCACCCCTGTCGCCAGGTTCACCACGGTCGGGCCTTGTTTCCGATCTGATGCGAGCCGACCTGTAAGTACGCCCTTGCTCTTGAAATAGCTCTCGCTAAGAGATAGCGATCAACTGTACTTCGATCGCGTGCATCCCTTTGCTCCGATCCTTCAGCGATGGCGATACCATATCTGGTCGAAACAGCACAGGAAGAGCGAGGGCCAAACATGTCTGCAATACGCCATGTGGACGGTCGCAGCGTCTCTGTCGGCGCAGTTCCGCACCCTCCGAGACTCCCTCTATCAAGAAACCAGACGCATGCTCGACGCACTCGACTCTCAGACCCAGCGAACGGACCCGAACGGAAGCATCGAGCAAGCGCAGGCGTGGGTCCTGATCTGCGTCTACGAGTACATGCAGCTCTCACCCTTGCAAGCGTGGATGAGCGCTGGTCGCTGCTGCCGCCTTGTGCTAGGGATGAGACTGTATGAGCTCGACGATCCGAATAATCCGGTAATGGTCGCACGAGACCAGGAGACGAGTTTGATTGACTGGACAGGGCTGGAGGAGCGCAGACGCACTTTCTGGATGGCGTATTCATTGGATCGGTTCATAAGCTTCCACAATGGGCTGCCTTTTACCCTGAATGAGCAATTAGTAGGACCGCCATCACCCAGCAAATAAATAAAAACTAACGATGCAGATTGCGACTCGTCTACCCGTTCCAGAGGAGGAGTTCCAAGCAGGCCACCCGGCCGTAACGCAGTACCTGTCAGAGGTGATGACGAGAAGTAACAGCGACACCGTTCTCCCCATATCGTCTTTCAGCGAGTGTATTGTCCTCGCAACAATATGCGGCCGAGCTCTGGCGCACAGGCAGAAAGTAGCGGTCGAACAAATTAGCGTCAGTGGAGATATGGCTGTGTTCGAGGGATTCTGGACCCGGCATCAGTGGCTGCACGACATGCTGAACTACCGCATCCAACTGCTGTCAACGTCGCCACAAGTCGACCCGATGTTGATGTTTGCACGTATAGTCGCGCAGACTATGGTCCTGTATCTGCATAGCGTGCTCGAGTCAATCACTTGGAAGACTGGTGATCATCTGCTTGGCATAATCGAGTATGAGAGGCTCTGTGTCATGGCAGCACACGAGGTAGTCAATCTTGTCAAGCTTCAGGGGCAGCTTGGCTATTTCAAGGTACCACTGGCCTTACCTCCTTACATATCCGTAAGACACTAACAGAATAGGTCCACCCGCTGACTCCAATCCCGCTCATGATGTGCACTGAGTTTTTCGCCGGCCACGGCTACCTCGACGCAGGGTTTGACAGCATGCTGCAGGACGTGCTGGCTTGTCTCCAGGATCTGGACCGAGTCAAGAACGCTGTCCAGAGCCCGCGCGACTCCATTTCTGTTTAGACTGTATTCCGACATATCGCATATATAATTTTGGCTTCCTGTGACTGGATCATAGGTTGCAACTTGCATAATCCGCTACCAATAGCGATGGCATATAACAGTCATATAACGGCGTTGATTTTGTTTGTTTGCTTGGACTGCATTGAGCTCTGGGGGTGGGTTCCGACGAGGGACATTGACAGAAGGTTGCGGCTCCTAAGATAAAGAGAAAATTTAATCGCACTATTCCTCCATAATAAATGTAAACTATTATCTGCGGTTAGTCTGCCCTCTATATATGCGTTAGCCTAGTGACTCTCCTTTCTCGTTGAGTGCATTTGAGCGCAGATTCAAGCAGAAGCTTTCCCCATCCGTGAGATTAAAACTCCGAAGCCGCGAACGGAGTCAGTCAACAAAGAACAAAGGGGGTGACAGCAAGAAATGAAAGCCAGCACTGGACGGAAGTCCATCCCGCGAGGCCAGCCGATTTCTTCCAACCTATCTAGTGCCCGCAATTCTAGCGGAGTAAACGACCCTAGTATTTGGTGACACCTTTGGGCATGACGCGGTGTCACGGATCCGTTCTAGGCCTGGGCTGGGCTGGGCGACCGAATAGATACGCCGAGGACATGTCAAAACTCCGGATGTACAGCGCAGGGGTGGGCGCGGAAAAAGCAAGCATAGTCTTGGTATTTGCTGTAGCCTCGTTGACAGTCTGAGAGGTGCAGCATCAGCAGTAGTAGCCGTTAGCAGTAACGGCAAACTTGCAGAGCAGATAGGGCGAGAGAGGAGGGGCCGGGTTTTAGTCTCATTCGCTGGCTGGTCCTGTTGTTGATTGATACTATACTGGATGGTTTCACTGTTTCAGAGGTCAGGGATGCGCTGCGGGTCATAGAAGTCTTCCCACAGTAGGCAAGACCCACCCCTGGGTACGTATGGGACTGAAATTTGCAGCAAACAAAGCAAATGTCTTTTTTTTCGCGCCATTGTATATGAGCCATAGGGTGGCAAAGGCTGGGTACGTAGATAGAAGGCCAACTTTACCGAATTCCTCGTATTCGGATCTGGAGTTTGTGCATACCCTCCGTTTCCGTGTCGATCTTCAGCACCATCGGGCCATGGCGAGCGGAATCCGATCTTCTTTGTCACTACCTCCGGTGGAAAATAGTACCGGGGTCGGTCAAGCCAAGACCAACGGAATTGAGCGGCCGAAGGGGAAGAAGAATGTTGGGAATGTCGTCCTAGTTTTCGGTTGTCAATGGCTCTCCTTCGACGCCAGCGGCTTTCGGCGTTTGCGCGCTGCTGTCCTCGACAATCCTGAGAACCATTGGATGGTGGACGTCCTAAGTGAGCTACCAGGATGCTATCGGACGGCATCAAAAACGAAGCATTTGCCTGCCTTGAACACAATACCTGGTGAGATAGGGCTCCAAGAGCTGGAGAGATGGTTCCGATGCGATGGCTTATCGACGGCAAAGTTCCCATTGAGCTACACTCAGCTGGCGCCTTTGCTGATGATGACCCATTTCGTGCAGTATGGGCAGTACCTCAAATTGACCAAGGCAAAGCCGGGCTGCAGGAGGGAAAGCGGAGGAGAAGGCTCGAGCTCGGTTGTTGAGATAGTCGGGTTCTGCATTGGACTCTTGAGCGGAGTGGTGGTTTCGGCTGCGAGAAACCAGGAGCAATTAAGAAGACTGGGTGCGGTGGCACTCAGGTTGGCTATCTTGCTCGGCGCTCTAGGAGATGTGCAGGAAAAAGAGGAGGAGTATACCAGTCTCGCTACAGCCTGGAGAACAGCTGAGCTAGAGGAGAAGCTGCAGGGGATTCTTGACCAATATCCTGGGGTATGTATAGCTTCGTTTGCACATTGTAGACAATTCAGTTGATCACTCAGTCATACACGACCGTTCGATATGACGAGAACCGCGTGACGATAATGACACCGCGAAGAAGTATGACCGACCTACAACAATCCCTACAATCCGCCGGATTCACTGCGACATCGGTAGATTTTAACGGTCGGTACCACTGGCCTGGGCACGACAAAACGTTACCAGCCCTCTTTGCTCTCTGCGAGGCACACCGAGACCTTCAGCTCCCAGACGCATCAGAGCTAACCCGTCCGTTGCGAACGAATACGACTGCAGAGCCAGTGCGATCCGGGCCACTCCACGAGCTCGTCTTGCGTTCGATCCTAGCTGAAACTTGTCAATGGCACAGGACATTCTCCGCCGTCTACCAAGAGCATCTTACCGGGTCCAGCTCGCTAGTAGTCGAATTTGGACCAGAACGCTGCATCCCGCCGAGCTTTCTTCGCCGTCTGTCACAGCGTGTCATCCACTTCGCCGACCTCGAACTTCCCAAGACCCTGAGTCGCGACCATGAGCTGGCGAATCGACCGCCAGTGGACACCGAAATTGCCATTGTTGGCATGGCCTGCCGTGTCGCAGGAGCGGATGACCTTAACGAATTTTGGGACCTCCTATGTGCTGGCAAATCTCAACATCGGGAGATGCCCCGCGAGCGATACGCAAACTACGAGACCCCCTGGCGCCCTGAGATCGGTAAGCGGACGTGGTTCGGGAATTTTGTTCGGGACATCGATGCCTTCGATCACAAATTTTTCAAGAAGTCGCCTCGGGAAGCAATGTCACAAGATCCTCAGCAGCGACTCATTCTCCAGGTCGCTTACCAAGCTCTAGAATCGGCTGGATACTTCTCGCGCCTACCAAAGGAAAAAGACATTGGCTGTTACATTGCATCTTGCACGGTCGACTATGAGCATAACGTCAACTGCCATACAGCGTCGGCATATGCAGCAACAGGACTGCTCCGTAGTTTCCTGGCAGGCAAACTATCTCATCACTTTGGATGGCGTGGACCATCTCTTTGTGTTGACACCGCATGCTCTGGTTCTGCTGTAGCGTTGCACCATGCTTGCCGAGCTATTCTCAATGGAGACTGTTCTGCTGCTCTGGTTGGTGGCGCAAACGCAATTACCAGTCCACTAGCTTATGATAATCTTGCCAGTGCCTCATTCCTCTCGCCGACAGGTGCCTGTAAGCCCTTCGATTCACAAGCAGACGGGTACTGTCGAGGCGAAGGTTTCGTTGCCATATATGTAAAGAAACTCTCCGCTGCCCTTGCGAATGGGGATAATATTTTAGCCACCATTGCTGGAACCGCCGTCGAGCAAAATGATAACTGCACACCTATTGTCGTTCCCGATGCCCCATCGTTAGCTGGGCTGTTCGAGAAGGTGACTCGCCGCGCTCGGGTGCATCCGCGGGATATTACAGTTGTTGAGGCGCATGGAACAGGCACCCAGGTGGGCGATCCCGCGGAATACCACAGCGTACGAGAAGTACTTGGCGGGCCGAGACGCGCGGGTAATCTCTGCTTGGGATCTGTCAAAGGACTCGTAGGCCATACCGAAGGGGTATCGGGAATGGTAGCGCTCGCGAAGGTGGTGATGATGATTCATGGAGGGCAGATCCCACCGCAGCCGGGGTTCGAATCGCTAAACCCACATATCAAGGCTATGCCGGATGACCATATCGAAATTTGTAAACATCTGCGGGCATGGGAAGCCGGATTCCGCGCCGCCTTGATAAACAACTATGGTGCGTGTGGATCAAATGCAACGATGGTGATCACGCAAGGCCCGCAGAGAGGGAGATCTGTATCTCGAGGGTTGCAGGCAGAGGGAGTGGCGCTCCCTTTCCGGTTATGCGCACTGGATAAACCGCGATTGCAGGCACGTGCGATACGGTTACGCGAGTTCCTCGCTCGACGGGAAGATAATAAGGACATGACATTGGCAAACGTGGCGTTTAATGCTGCGCGACAGTCAAACCCAGCCTTGGAATGCCAGTATATCTTTCGAGCGAAATCACTATCAGAGCTAGCTGCGAAACTAGCTGCGATAGAACAAGGGGACGAAAGTGATATGGTCCGCGCGAAGAAGTCGCCCCAACCAGTGATACTATGCTTTGGAGGACAGGTTGGAAGAAGTGTTGGACTCAACCGTGTTTTGTATGATGGTGTCCCTCTTCTAAGACACCACCTAGAAGCTTGTGACGATGTCCTCAAAAGTGCAGGCCATAAGAGCATATACCCCGGGATATTTTCCTCATTACCTGCGACTGACACTGTCCAACTGCACACACAACTGTTTTCGCTCCAGTATGCCTGCGCAAGAAGCTGCATTGGCTCAGGAGTACATGTAACGGCAGTTGTTGGGCACAGTTTCGGTGAACTGACCGCACTGTGCGTCGCAGGTGTGCTCTCGCTGTCGGACGCATTGACAGTTATTGTGCGGCGTGCAACGCTGATTCGCGACAGCTGGGGCACGGATCCTGGAGGCATGCTAGCTGTCGAAGGCGGTAGACAACAACTTGAGCAGTATATGGAAGGGACTTTGGCAAGCATAGCCTGTTACAATGGCCCTCGGAGCTTCACAATCGCGGGACTAACCTCGGCGGTAGATGAGGTTGAGAGAAAGCTAGAGGGCGATTCCTCATTCCGTTCTAAGCGGCTGGATGTGACGAACGCGTTCCACTCCACCTTGGTAGATAAATTGCTCCCTGATCTGCACTCAGTCACGGATGGCGTCTCGTTTCACTCCCCGTCAATTCATATCGAGCGTGCCACGGAAAATGCAACGGAAGGGCTCCCGTCGTCGACAATAATCGCGGACCATCTTCGCCAACCTGTGTACTTCGACTCTGCCGTCCGGCGCCTTGCCGCGCAGCATCCTTCAGCCGTATGGCTGGAAGCTGGCTCCAATTCCGCAGTCACATCCCTAGCTCAAAAAGCACTCGACTCAGACACACCAGGCCATACATTTCATGCACTAAACATCACATCCAGTGGCGCTCTTAGCAACTTGGTCAGCACCACAATTGGATTGTGGAAAGACCATATTCCTTGCGAATTTTGGGGCCATCATGGAATGCAAGCCAAGGAGTATAGCTATCTCTTCCTCCCACCGTACCAGTTCGAGAAATCACGACATTGGTTGGAGAATAAGCCTCTGCCAGTTGTTGATGTCAAGAGTCGTGAGCAAGATGAGGGAATGAAGGACGATGGGCCGTTATTCTCATTCAGCAGCTATGATGAATTAGACCGCCATGTCAAGAAGTACTCCATTCACACAAATCATCCTCAGTACCTGGCCGCTGTATCCGGGCATGTAGCCGCTGGAACGGCGCCCATCGCTCCCGCCTCGGTCCTCCTGGATTACGCCGTTGAGCTGCTAAGGTCGTTCCCTGAGGGTAAGGATAAAGTACCAAGCGTTTCGGACGTGGGGAGCGATGCCCCACTTCTCTTGGACACAAATCGCGATGTATGGATTGCAGTATCAGAGGTGGCAGGTAGCAAAAGTACCTGGCAAGTGAGGTTTCTTAGTGAAGACATGAAGGCCAAGTCATCCGCTCGACTCCTGCACTGCGTTGCGACTATATCTATGCACGATGTCAAAGACGGAAGGCTGCAAGCCGAATTTGCACGGTACGCACGGCTAGTGAGCCATCGTAGGTGTGTCGAGCTTCTGGCGGACCCAAATGTGGACGATATTCTCCAAGGACGAAACGTGTATCGTGCATTTGCGGAGATTGTGGAGTATTCCGAGCCATATCGTGGGGTACAGAAGCTGGTCGGCAAGCGCGATGAGAGTGCCGGATGCGTTTCCAAGTCATATTCGGGGGTAACGTGGGCGGATGCATTTTTGTGTGATTCGTTCAGCCAGTGCGGTGGGTTCTGGGTGAACTGCATGACAGACAGGGATCCTAGGGAGATTTATGTCGCCAGTGGGATTGAGAAGTGGGTGCGCACGCCATTGTTTGCGGATATGGCGTCCGCCAGACCGAATACATGGCACGTCTGGGCACGCCATCAGCGCGCCGATAGCTGGTATACTAGCGACATATTTGTTTTTACGCCCGACGGGGCGCTGGTGGAGATGTTTCTAGGTCTGCGGTACTCTCGAGTGGCGAAAAACCTGTTCATCCACCTACTAGGCGGTTCAGGGCCAAAGCCCGAGCAAGTACGAAAGCGGAATGCAGCTGCAAAGGCGCCTACCAAGGATCTGGCCAGTCGTATCAGAGCTGTCGTGGCTGAATTTTGCGCGGTCGAGCAAAGCCAAATACAGGATGAGAGCCAACTCGCTGACGCCGGGGTTGACTCTCTGATGGCGATGGAGCTCGCTCGCGAATTGGAACAAGTATTCCGGTGTACAATAGCGGTGGAAACATTGCTCGAAGCAGACTCATTCGCAGATCTGGTGCAGTGTGTGCGGAGCGCAGTGGGGTTTGTACCAGAAATTGGCAGCGACGATAGCAGTGATGTGGACACCGGGACCGGAAGCAGCCTCTCTGATGCTGCGAGTGACCGTATGGCGAGCCTTACGGAATCAGCCACTAGTGCTTCTGGCGTGACAGATCTGGCTCTTCCGAACAAGGATGTACTTCGAGCGTTCGAAGAAACCAAAGCGCGAACCGACGAGTTTTTGGCCAACAACCAGTGCAGCGGGCGGCTCCATGATTTCAGCCCATTGCAGGTTGAACTATGCCTTGTGCTAACGCTAGAAGCATTTGAAAACCTTGGAAGCAACCTGCGGGGCACGCCCGCTGGCGAGAGGCTTGTCCGAGTCCAGTACCATCCACAGCACGAGTCATTAGTCCAATATTTGTATGATCGATTGGTAGAAGCTGCGCTCGTCATCCTGGACGGAACCACCGTTATCCGCACACAGACACCTGCGCCAAGCCATTCCAGCAAAGCAATCCTTTCACGGATTGAAGCAGACTATCCTGAGTATGCGGGAGCGAGTAGGCTCACTTTCTATACCGGAAGCAAACTGGGAGCTGTACTGCGTGGGGAACAAGAAGGATTGCAGCTAATTTTCGGGGCTGAGGAAGGCCAGAAGCTCGTGTCGTGGATGTACGGGGACGAACCCCACAATGTGGCGGGATACAAACTTATGGGTGAGTTTATCAAGAGACTTGTACACAAGCTAGGGTCCACCGCAACCAAGGGCACAGGACCACTGAAGATCCTCGAGATGGGTGCTGGCACAGGCGGCGGTACGAAATGGTTTTTGCCTTTGCTCGCTGCTCTTCCGATTCCCGTCGAATATACATTCAGCGATATATCCCCGACATTCCTGGCACAAGCACGGCGCAAGTTCCGCGAGTACTCGTTCATTCGGTATTGTGTCCATGACATTGAGAAGCAGCCGGCCGCCGAGCTGCAAGGAAGCCAACATATCATCATCGCGAGTAACGCAGTGCACGCAACTTCGAGCCTGCAAGAGTCTACAAAACATATGCGACAAGCTTTGAGGCTAGATGGCGTGCTGATGATGCTCGAAATGACGAAGCCCGTCTTTGCAATTGATTTGGTTTTCGGCCTATTTCGCGGGTGGTGGGTATTTAACGATGGACGAACACATGCGATTACCAGTGAGCAACGATGGAAACATGATCTTGAGGCCGTGGGGTATGGTCACGTCAACTGGACGGACGGAAAGTCGAATGAGGTCAGTGTGCAGCGTGTAATATTTGCAACTGCAGAAAGCGGCCGAGAAGGCGAGTTTCCGACCAGTCTCGATCAAACCGCTAGATCGCAAACCATAGACCAGTATGTTCGTCATACAATTGAGGGTTTCCAGGTACCGGTAAGGCCTTTGTCAAACATGCCTCCCCCTCGAGAAGTAGGTGTCTTGCTCACGGGGGGGACAGGCAGCTTAGGCAGTCATCTGGTAGTCAGTCTGGTACAACTATCCAAAGTTCACAAAGTAGTATGCCTGAACCTTGTTAGCAAGATCAACCCGAAAGAACGGCAAGATCGCGCACTCGCAGAGCGAAAGCTCCGTCTATCCACATCGGAGCAGAGGAAGCTAGTCGTCCTAGAAGCCGACACATCCAGGCCCCAGTTAGGTCTTACACCCGAACAGTACAGCTTCCTCCGTTCAAATATCACACATATTATCCACAATGCGTGGCCGATGAATGGAATAAAGCCCCTCTCTAGCTTCGAAGGACAGTTCCGCGTGATACGAAACTTGATCGACCTCGCGCGCGATAGTGTAGAAGCGGAATCCGGACGCATTCGATTCCAGTTTGTCTCGTCTCTCGGAACGGTTAACGGAGGAGGCGCGCTCGAAGAACCAACACGCATCGAAAGGGTTATGGCCAACGGATACAACGAGGCAAAGTTCGTCTGCGAGAGGGTGATCCAAGAGACACTGCAGCGATATCCCGACTTGTTCCAGGCGACAATAGTGAGACTAGGCCAAATCACTGGCTCAAGGGAGACAGGATATTGGAACACGTCTGAGCACTTTCCTGCGATCGTGAAGTCTTCGCAGACAATTGGTGTGTTTCCGACGCTTGGAGGAGCGATGGGATGGACACCGGTGGATGTCGCAGCTCAAGTGATGGCCGAGTTGCTGATTAGTGATCCGGTGGCTCCAAGAGTCTGTCACGTCGATAACCCCGCAGAGCAGGACTGGGCAAGTGTTGTCGGTGTGTTAGCGGAGGAGCTCAGAGTGACCAAGGTCCCGTTCAAAGAGTGGCTTCGGCGTGCAAGGCAACACGGGGTCGACGGAAATCCAGCGAGTCTAATGGCTGATTGGTTAGAAGAAAACTTTGAGAAAATGTCATGTCGGGGAGCAATGGATACACACACTGCAAGAAAGTATTCGAAAACTCTGAGCCAGATGCAGGTAGAGGGGAAAGTGCGAGCGGAGACTGTGAGGAAATATGTGCGCAGTTGGAGGGAGCGCGGTTTCCTTCCGTCTTAACCTCCAGTTTCCCCCTCTCTGGTCTGACAAGGAGCGATATCATCAAGTACCTAAGTATAGCATATCAATATTTCCCAAGTCTAGTTAAGCTTATCACCGTATCCCCTCGTCATCTTCATAAATTAAGTTTGTGTTAGAGAGTGAGCGGCATCATTCGTGTTTTTCGTGGAGTATAAGATCCAGTGGGTAAAACCATTGTATGGGCAGAAGACTACTAATAGACGCGAGGCGGATTGAAGGTACTGTCGAATTTGGATTAGAATAACATTGTTCCATAAAAATACAATGAAGCCGGCTTGAACCATTCCCACTGCATCTCCTTGGCAAAACCACCCAGCTGCGATAATATCAGTCATACGTCCATAAAGTCTTTCCCTTCGAGTGCCACTGTCCTCGTTTTAGCGGGGGATTTGTTTCAGGGGCTTAAAACAATGCACCTCGGAGTTACCATTCGTATGTGTCTTGCGTTGACACACCCAACATAGGCGAGATGAACTCAAACTCATGATCATTTCGACACTTCTTCAGTTTGAGCCAAGCATCCACGGTCCAGAGCTGAGCAGTCCCATAACCCGCTCTTTCGTCTTCGAGTTCTGCACTTTCCAGCATGTGGAGCAGAGCCACCCTTATTCCCCTCTCTCTTCCCATGCTCTGGAGGTAGTGTTCGGTATCAGAGGCCCGTTGCGGTTCAGCGTCGAGATTCTCGAGCATAGTTTGAACCCCTGGCAGGACTCTGGCCTCCAAGCATCGAACTGCAAAGTCATAGACATTTGCATATCCATCTCGCATAGTCGGATCGCTTTGAAATTTCTTCTTGGCAGCCCTGGTAAGGCGATAGAAAGCCCGTTTGCGGTGAAACACTCGGGATTCAATGTTGGAATTGTCTTTCGAGTCTCTGAGACCCACAGAGAGTAGACGAGATTCGCGGGTCAGTGCAAAAGCCATCCGTGGCGAAATCACACCGGCAATACACTCGCCACAGGTGCAGCCATATTTTAACTGTTCGCTGTCAAGCAATGACATACTGCACTGGCCCTCAGTCAGCATTGACAGCAAGCGAAGGCACTGGCTGGCTTTCGATCTGAACTCTTCGAACAATTTGTATTCAAATAGATGTAGTTTCACCCACCGGCATCCTGGATCACCAGTCCGGATCCCCTCCAGTTGATCACGTAGTGCGTCGAGAGGAGTGTATCCCTCAAGGTTGCGGACATATTTCCAGGCTTGCACCTCAGGCACATTTTCTAGGAGCCATTCCAAGCTGCATGGTTTCATTTCGCAGGCTACGATATGCAAAATGGTAGCTCCCAATCTGTCCGTTGGGCTTGGTCCAATTCCATTTTGCGTAGTCTTTGAAAAATCGCATGCATTCGTCGTCGTCCATTGCTTCCGCGGCATAATGAAAGGGAAGAGTTTCTTTGATCTTGCTCAGGTAATGCTGGTTCCTGTTGAAATAAACGGTTTTGCCGCTTGGGGGGCCTACAAAATTGTCATACGCAATGGGAGGACTGCTGGGTAGGTCAAAATCTGCTGTAGATGCCACTGTCCGGGACGGATGGTTGGCGTTGAACGAATACGCGAAGGTGTCAGATGCGCCAACTCTTCGAAAGTCACAAGAGCGGAAAAAGGCGACAGCCCCATCTCGGGAAGTGAGACGACGCGGGCCTAGACGACGACGACGACGATTGAATTTCCACAATGGGTCGAACGGATCAGTTTCCTCAAACCGCTCTGGCATGGCGAGAGCATGAAGGGTAGTTGCAAAGCTAAGTTGCTTCTTGGAATCGTCGAGCATATTGCAAAGCGTCTCACTTGACACCTGAGCTCCGATGTACTTTTGGACTTTGGCAAGTAATAGTGCAACCATCTTGCTTCCCAGCCCTTTTCGGCGCAGCACAGGGGAGGTGACCTGGACTGTCTCGATCAGGAACAGCGGGCCGTTGTCCAGCTCATCCTGCCACACTCCAGTTCCACGTTGAACTGGGTGATCTTTAAGCTTGCCCTTCAGTGATCCATACCTGTCGATAAAATCATGCCCGATACTGTAGTTCCTCCATCGAAATGCAAGACCATGATGACCAAAAGCTCTTACGGGTGAATTTGCGATAGACCAATATGCCGAAAGCGTGGCCAACCTTCTCATCGTCTTGGGTACATTCCACATGGAAGTCCCTCATCCATCTGACACCACTTGGACCCCTGGTCATGAATAGCGTTACCTTGACGGTGGTACCCTCATCCTCAGATACGGCGTGTTCGTGCTCTTCTTGGTATCTCTTGATCCACACCAGCTCTTCTCTATCGGTATCATCTTCGTCGCTTTCTGTTCCGTCGTATCTCTGAAGCGCTTTGAGGTTGGCAAAGGTGTTACCTTCAACAGGAAACTCCTCGTCGTCGTGCTTTAGCACGCTTTCTGTCTCTTTCGTCGGTGTGGTAGCCATGAACACGATCGATGATAAGACACTAGTAAAAAGCGAGAGTGTTTGGGAAATGAGGTAAGGGATGAATCAAGATGGTTAAGGCTACTGGCGAGGCTCTCGGTCAAGCGGCGGAATGACGGGCAATGTGTTCAATTATATGGGTAATGGATTACGCAACAGAATGCCAGGAGGAATGAGAATGGAGCGGTGGAAGGGTAACAGAAAGAAAGTCGGGCAATGGCGGAGATGGACAACGCAGTACAGCACTTTCCTGGCAGGAGTCCCCACGACCCGACTTGCAAGAACTTTTCAGAGACAACTACTAAGGTTTATTAGCATAACTACAGCAAAGCAAGGCAAGAGACCGCGGTGCCAGAGTACCCCATGAAATGGTCAGACATGCTTATGATCCTCGTTCCGTGTTCTTTCTTCGTTCGTATGGTCTCCAGCTTTTCTTTCAAGGCTTCGAGAGGAGTGTACCCATCCACATCACGGGCAGCTCTCCAAGAAGAGGAGTTGACGATATTCTCAAGTAGCCATTTAGTGCTCTGAGGCTTGAACTCGGTAGCTATTAGATGAAGGAGTGTGGCTTCGTGGCTTGTCACACTCTTCTAGTCCCTCTTGTCACCATCATAGGCCGCAAAAAAGGCTTCGAGCTCATGGTCGTCGAGGTTGAGGGCTGCGTGATGGAGGGGTAACGCGCGAAGTTTCTGCATCCGCAGTTCCTCTAGCTTGGGCCAGGAGCTTGAGCCAACGGTCTCATCCCTTTCAAGATCATCCAAATGCTCTCTTCGCGGATAAAAGTCAGAAGCCAAAGAAAGGGCTCTGGACTGATGTTGAGGGTCGAACGAAAACGCAAAACAACTCGAAGCACCAATCCGCCGGAACCCGCACGTCTGCAAAAACTGCGTTGCGCCATCGTAGGCTTGAGCCTTTATCAAAAGTTCTTCCTTGGACTTGTCGACCAATTGCCTTCCGACATCAGCGGTCAAATAGCCGGGCCGTACCACAGCATGCAGAACAAATGCGTGTTCATTCAGCTCGTAAGGGTTGTCCCTTGTTTGACCCTGATTGAGCCGCTTAGCTTTGCCCAGAAGCAAGGAGACCATCTTCTGCCCGAGTCCTCTCCGGCGTAGCTTGGGTGCCTTGATGTGAATATACTCTATTATAGAAAGAGGACCATGATCAAGTTCATCCCCCCATACCCCAGTTCCTCGTTGCACCGGATGTTGCTTGTACTTCGTCTTCAATGCTCTATATCTGTCGAAGACCTCGGAAGCGACCACACACATATCACGACTCGGCACCTCCATCTCTTCCCAGAAATGAGAGCGTATGCTCTCTCGATGGATAAATTCGGCAACAGCAGTACCCACAGTCACATCATGGTAAGTGCACTCTGCGATAAATGTGGTCTTCCAGTTTGGATCGAATATCCCATCCTCTGTCAAGGAAAATTGAATATTCACGGTCTTTGGAGTAACTCCGGAGATAATATACTCGTGGTCTTCGACGTACTCGCGACGCTCATGATCCTCTTCCTCACTCTCAATCAGTTCTTCCTCCCCGGTTGCATCGTAGGAAGCGTCTGTGGAGCTGTCACCCGGCGAGTCATCGACCTCAAACTGCGTCCTTGGGGCGTGAAAATATTATCAGTACAGCACACATTTCATAAGACAATGCCTTCTCTGTGGGATAGGAAGGAGGGTGGAACAACGCACTACTCCGCTTCAAGGACTTTCCACGCCCCTCGGCTTCGAGGCGATCTTCGGTCATTCTCGTTATTAGATTTGTCCTTGGCCTGGTTTGAATGAAATGCGGATCGAGTGAGAAGAGCAAAGACACGAGGGAGACGAAACACGAGGAATGCTGATGCAGAAGAGAAGTGATGCGGGAGAGAAGAAAGGCAGGGAGGAAAAGAGGCAACGGTTCAGTACAGCCGTGTAGACACTCCTGGTAAGAGCGGAATGGGTCAACATGCATAAATTGAGATAATTTATTTTTAAAACCAATCCACAGGCAGCGCAATGTCGGTCGGTAGCACATATGCTAGGAAATAGGATATTCTAGGTACAATCTGGGGAACTCTTGACCAAGCTTCTATAGAACAATCGCGAGCCAATATATATTCTGGATCAACACTATTGTTAAAGTCATACGGGATGGTAAAGAGGGTGGGAACTGACAAATACGTCATTTACGAGACAAGGAATTGGAATTGCAAGGCACATTCCCGCCTCAAGTGAAGGAAGAGCCTTGAATATCACAACATTTATTCCAAATGCTGGCCATTAGGGGCGTGTTATCACGTGACTAGGCAGTTCTTCCATTTAGTCGCAGGTTGAAGTCTTCTTCTCTAGATGTAGAAGTCCTATTTGTTTAAATGAAAATATCAATCAGATCACCTCCCAAAGCCGCCTTTCTTTCATTTACAGAATATGCACCTTGCCTCCATCACCACTTGCATTTAGCGAGCTCTGCTTATCAGCGCTGGCTGAGACAAAGCTCACGTGACTCAATATAGGCACCATTAAATCCACCATTCTAGGAGGACATTTGTATATTCTCGCTTGTTGAACTGTCTTTGTCTTAATGGTAGAATGGAAATCAAACGCAAGCCAGCGCCAACTCTATCGGCAGTTGAGTATGGCGTCGTGCAGCGACCCCTGACCCCCAATCCTCCGCCTCCGCCCCCGTACTCTCCGAGTGCCTACGTTGCCTACAATCCGCTCACCCCGTATTCTCCTGCTTCTCCGCACTCACCTCAGCTTCCTCCACCCCCATCACCAGCTCCATCTCTCTCGCCATCGCTTCAGCCTCCTCGCCCTCACCCTCTCCCCCGACATCGAAGCTCGCCGAACCTCCGGCCTCCTCCAAGCCCACAACTGCCGCCGCCGCCGATCCCCCGAGCAGAAACATCGCTTCCGCCTAACTCCGAATCAACAGACAAGTCCTCCTTCGCCGCCGACGCGCGCCATTTCCTCGGTGGCCTCATCCGCCACCCTTCTGAATCAACAAAACACTTCTCCATCCTCCGTCACTCGCACGGCATCGTCTTCTACCGCGGCCCCACGACCTCCGTAACCGTTTCGATCTTCGCCGACGCCCCACTCCCCGCAGACCGATCGCTCTGGCTACAATGCAAAGGATGGACTGGGAAAACTGGAATGCGGGCCAAAGCCCTGTTCCGACTTCATGACGACTGGGTCAATGTTTCGCCGTCGGTTGCGATTCGCGCGGACCAAGTCGAGCCGAACAAGGAGCGCGCGTGGCAGCGGGATATTGGCAAGTTCTACAAGAAGGCTTCTAGTCGTGTCAGGGACACGCATCGTCTCCGTGAGACGGTTGTCGCGCGAATACCACCGGACGCGGAGGATGGATACTTTCAGCTCATCCTGTGTCAGGGAGAGAAGAAGGTTCTCTGCCGCAGCCCGGTGTTTCGCATCCTCTCAACCTCGACCGATCCGAGTTCGCTCCGCGGCGCGAGTCTGACTACAATGCCGTTGGAGATTGGCGCTCTCGTTGTTGGGACGTACACACAAGCGATGGCTTCAAGAGTCGTGACTCCGGTGACTACGGTCGCGTCTACTGTTACCGCGCCGTACAGACCAAGCTGGCTCCATCAAACAGCCGTCATGACCGCATACGAAGCCAGCGGGATAGGCAATCGCTCCGGACAAGACCCTGATACGAACGCACCACCATCAGTTGAAAACGGCCCTCAATCTCCATATCCACTCAGCTTCACAGCACGCTCTATCCAACCCCTCGATCCCACCCGAATATCTGTCAAAGTCCCCACCGACGTCAAAGACAAGCTCCGCGGGTTCTTCTTCGGCTGGACGCGCCTCGCCTCCGATCAACCCTGGCAAATGTGCATTCTCTCTGTCCGACCTTGGGACGGCTCAGCCGCAACAGGGCCGGTCTCACTCTCCCACACAACTCGCAAAGTCGCTACCCTCCGCCTCCTCCACGACCCTGTACTGCACCCTCCTCCGTCGTCACTCACGATCCGCCTCCTCGGCTTCCTTCGTCCAGAAATACCTCCCCCTCCCGCCCGAACAGAACGCGACCTTGCTGCAGCACACGCAGCAGCGGCGGAGGCGGCCATACAAGCGGATTGCTACGATACAGAGTATGTCCAGGCCCTGCTCGACCATCCCCTGTGGGCGCCTGACGCCACGCCGGACCGGAAGGGCTGGCTTGACCGGGCAAAGGACGGGGCTGGGAACGTCGTGACACGCGGCCAGAAGGTTATTGAGAAGATCGGCGTGCGCAGTGGACTGGAGCAGGAAGCTGTCGGGGGGTACTACATCGTCCGAGACTGAGCAACATCCCCAGCTGATTCACTGACTCGAGCGAATATCGGCTTGTACATTGATTGGTTCATTCTGTATCATAACATCTACCCATACTAATTACCAACCCACCACATACATAATCCACTAATACCAACCCCCGAAAAAGAAAGAAAGAAATTACTCAACCAACGCCATAAGCTTCCTCCCCCACGTATCCCTGGGCCTAGGCGGCATCTCCGCCGCAACAATCTCCTCCAACCCGGTATGCAAATCCACCTCCGCGGCCCTCCAAACCCACGGATCGGCCCAGAACCAAACCCGATGCGCGGCATAAAGCAGCACAAAGGCCGGAATGCCCACATAGGCCGTGAAAAAGTTACTCGCGGACCAATTCGACGGGAAAAAGCACGTGAAGCCATTAATCAGCAGGAGGAAGATCGCAAACGATAACCCCACGTACATCCCATACGGCTGCAGCCGCGAGTTATACGGCTTCTCGATCCCCTGCGCGCGCACGGCGGCGTTGAACCGGAAATAGACCACGCAGCAGCAGATCCAGGAGATGAACCCACTTGTGTTGGTGAAGTTCATTAGCCAGTTGAACACCGTGTATGCGCTGTTGTTCACCGCGAGGTAGGACAGCAGCGCGAAGAGCGACGAGACCGTCACCGCGATGTAGGGCACGCCCCACCGGTTGCAGGTTTTGAAGATGTGTGGTGCGTTTCCCGACACGGCGAGGCCGTATAGCGAGCGTGAGGACATGTAGAGGAAGGAGTTGCCCGCGGACCAGGCGGAGGTGAGGATCGCGGCGTTGACGATGTGGCGGAGGACCGGGATCCCCGCGTTCTGGATGGCCGCGACGAAGGGGGATGCGGAGGCGTTGTTGGTGTCGCCGTTTAGGATTGCGTTGTCTTGCGACGAGCAGATTACGCCGATGGCGAGGGCGCCCAGGATGTAGAAGATTACGAGCCGGTAGATGTAGCGCCGGCCGGCTTTGGGGACGTTGCGGCGGGGGGATTCCATTTCGCCTGCTGTCACGATGATGAGTTCCGGCGCGAAGATGAATGCGATTGCGGACTTGACGATGCATTGGAGCAGGCCGATGAAGCGGCCTGTGTTGCCGTTTGAGGTTACGATGTAGGTGTTCATTGCCCCCGGGTCCTTCCAGTAGTGGAAGCCGAGGCGTTGGCGGTTGGGACCGCCGCCCCAGAAGAGGATGAAGGAGAGGATGAGCAGGCCGACTAAGGTGATGATTTTGATGCCTGCGAACCAGAACTCAGTTTCGCCGTAGACGCCTACGGGGAGGTAGTTGAGGAGGACGATGACGACGAGCATGATGGAGATCCAGACGGCGATGTGCACGGGGTTCTCCCAGTAGCCGATGACCAGCGAGGCGGCCACGATCTCGTAGGGGACTAGGATCCCCAGCGAGTACCAGTATAGATAGCCCATTGCGAAACCCATGCTGCGCGAGACGTAGCGGAAGCCGTGGTAGCTCATGGTGCCGCCGTGCACGGGCAGGTATGCGCCCACTTCGGCGATGCCCGTGACGATGCAGTAGACGAGGGTCGAGATGAAGATGTAGCCGAGGAGGAGGGAGAGGGGACCGCCGATGTTGAGCGCCTGGCCGGACCCGACGAACAGGCCGGTGCCGATGGTGCCACCCAGGGCCATGAGCTGGACGTGGCGTGTCTTGAGCCCGCGCTGGGTGACCTTGTACCGCTCGTCCAGCAGATCGGCCTCGACCATCGCCTGCATCGTCCCAGTTTTGGTGTCCGGGGCCCCACGGGCGCTCTCGGGGTCGTCGCCATAGGGGGCGGGGGTGGGTTTCTCAGCGCTCATTATTGTATGGACTGGCAGAGTCACCTCAGAAGATAGACTGGGGAACAGACACGTTTGTGCGACGGGGGCGATTGATCGGCTTTTAAGTGCGTCAGACAATGCGCTCGTATCGCAGAGTCACATTCAGACTTTCTTCCCCGCAAACGCAACCAAACAAAACACGCCACTGATAAGCTCCAAGTTACTCGCTTATTTCCCGCTCTTCCGCAGCTCGCTTCAGCTCAGCTCATCTCACTTCCCTGCGCTCAGACATCTGCCCAGTCCCAGTCCCGGTCTGCCGGTCACCATTCAGCAGTGTAATCTCGCTTGCCATTAGTCCTCGCTTAACTCAAGCCTCTGCACAAGATACGAAGCCCTGGCCGGTCCGGTCCCGGTCCGGACTGAAGGAGGCGTGCAGCATCCCTGCTAGTGCGACGCCCAGAATCGCTTACGGGCGCCAGCGATCTGGGCAAATGCAACTCAAGAAAAGGCGGGCGGCTTGCCAAATCATGTCACGAGATATATAGATAACGGCTGCTCCTAACGTAACTATACACCTCTCCTATTCTACCCTATCCTATCGTATCGCTATTCGTCTGTCTGTCTATTCGTCTAGACTATCCTATCCGCGCCCGCTCGCCTCGATCGCCTCCACATGTTCAGTCACCAGACACTCAAACTCGTCTGAGCCGTAGTAGAACGTGTTCCCGTCGTCCGGCGACTCCCCGGTGCTCAGCGTATCGCCGTACTGCCAGTACAGGTCGGCTGAGACGCCGGCCGTGTTGAGTGCGGTTGTCTGCCAGGTCTTTTCGATTGCGCAGTGGTCCGACGTCACTCCATACTCTTCGAACAGGCAGGGCTTGCCGGCCGCTTCGCACGCGGCTCCGTGTGAAGTGATCCAGCCGTTGCCCCAGGTGTTGTTGGTCCCCCCTATCGAGTCAGTATCTCACGTATCTTGCTATGTATAGGGTTGTGATGAGACTTACAGCTATCAGGGTACAGATGGAATGTCCCGAAATCGATTGTTTCGATCGAGAGCGCCGCTGCAAAGTCCGAGCCCTCGGTGTATCCGTAGGGGTAGCTGCCGTCAGAGCCAGTATCAAGACCGAATCCCTCTAGTGATATTGGTCAGCGCGTGGTTCTTTCTATACTTGGGGAACGGGTGACCGCACCATCGCCAATGCAAACCATATGCTGCGAATCCAGCTCCTTGATATACTGGCTCGTCTCCTCGATCCAGTTGTGCAGAACGCTGGTTTCGCATCCCTGGCAGCGCGGCTCATTCGCCAGCTCCCACGCAAACACCGCAGGGCTGTCAATGTACCGCGAGACCACGGCCTTGATATACGCCTGATACGCCGCCTGCATCTCCTCACTGGCATAGAAGTCCGCGTTCGAGGAGCCACCATACGCCTGCACGTACGCATTCATACCACCATAGTCATCCCAGTAGTTGACGAAATTGATAATGAGCTTGACACCGCGCTCCTCGGCCGACTTGACCACGTAGTCAAGGCGCTCGAGACCATCTTCGCCCGTGTTTATTGTCGAGACTCCGTCCTGGTGCAGCTGGAAGTAGACTGTTCCCGTACTGGGGACTTCGTTTACATCGTTGAACCCCCAAACACGGAGGATGCGCAGGCCGGATTCGCTCATGTGGTCGAAGACAAGATCGACGTCATCGTTGTTCGTCAGGAACCCGATCCAGTACGAGTTTGTTCCAGGGAAGTAGCCCGCTTCGCCATCGATGACAAACTGCACGCCGGACCTGGTCGCGAAAGAGCTGGATCCCGTGGGCGTTGGGGTTGAAGTCGAAGAAGCCGGAGTCGAAGTGCTCGCCTGGGGAAGGGCGTTGACCAGCGCCAGGCCGGCCAACGAGATAAGTGACTGTGAAAGCTTCATCCTTTTTGAATCCCGTCTTAATGAAAGTGTTGTTCTCGCTGTCCAGAGATCTGTTGCTGCGTTGCTTTCGCTTTCAACCCATTCTTATAGTATATCCATCCTCACGGACATTACGGAACCATCATGACAATCGCGCATGAAACCGGACGAGCCTCCGTACGGATTTCCGGACCCCCAAGCCTTCAGACACGCGGCCTTTCTTCATGTTGGGGAAGAAAATGTGGAGATATTCGCTTCTCCTTTCGAGTCTCTCGACATAATATTCGCTCTACCAGAAACCGAGGAGCGTAGTGTGAACTTTCAGGCTGATCTGTTTTAATAAATCTGTTTCTGCACGCGTTTCATCCGTGTCGCAACTGGCAGCGGGAGGCGCCGATCGCGGCGTACGCCCACGGCAGTGAGTGGTGGAGAATAATCTGGGGTAGACTAACCATCAATTTGAGGCGCGGGGTGAGACGGGGGAATCCAGGGGTACGATCGTCAGGTTTTGTACTCTGGATGGAATACGGAGTACATACTCCAGAGTTGATCGCTCTGTTTGGATTTTTTCTTCCGTGGTTGGAGTGTCCAGTGCCTGAGGGGTGAAATGGATCTCCATTTTCTGTACCTGATGGAGTGTCCCCCGCTTAATTTCCCCGCGCACGCTTTGTCGTTCTTCTTCAGCCGTGCATGCGGGATGCATCTTCTAAGTTCTTCCTGCATAGACATATCTGCGAACGAACACAGTTTCGCCTCGTCTCGGCTGTCAGATGCAAATGACACCCAGGGCGATTTAACAGTATCTTTTTGGCTCCTCACCGGCTATACCAATTCGATATCATTGACGCCCTGAATTTGATGGCCGCTCGCGGTTGGTTCAGATGCTATCTATCTACGTCTTAGATAGCTTCTGTGGCCATTATATTATCCACGCGATCGGACCACCTTTTAATCTCGATTAGAGTTTGGTTCCCTGTGCGTGTGGCTTTTTTTTTTCGCGTCCTTGCGTCTGGAGGCGCAGTGGATTCGGGGTATATACATGAGAATACAATCGAGATATAGTGGCATCATGTCCTCTCAGATCGTCGCGAATAATAATGGTTACCGGTTACTGGTTACTGGTTACCTCTCGTATTTCCTTTCCTCCCGGATTTCCTTTCGATTTTCGACTACATAGTATGCCACCTTTCGTTGTGCAAGTTCCTAATCGACATCCATGTGTATATAAATAAGCCTGCACATCGTGCTTCTTACTTTTATTAACCCTGAGGGGCGAGCACTTTGAAATCAACATTCCTGATCATGTATGTAGTCCTCAATCCACCGAAGGAAGCCGTAGATACGCCCAAAATCGGGGGCAGGTTTGCACCGAACTCGACTATTTATCATGCTACCGCGCCTCGATCGATTCATCAACTTGCGGGTTAATCCTGGTTGTGTGGCAGACGCCACTTAGGTACTAGGTACTAGGTAGCCATGTCCCTCCCTCCACCCGTGTGCATATATAGAGTGCATAGTTTGCCCTGCATATATATGTACAGCCTATCGGTCGGTGTCCAAGTCATGGGGGCTAGAATCGGTTAGGTTACCCGTGGTATAGTGACATCACATCACATCTCACTGCGGTTTCCCCAGAGCTTCGGTTTGTTCATAGGAGAAGATGATGATTTCGTCGTAGGTGGGAATCTCACGAGGCGGCCACACCCGGGGTTTTTCCTCCTTCGCGGCTGTATGTACATATATATATATATATATATATATAGTGGGCGCCTACTAAAACTAAGTCAATCTGTTGAGGCTTCATGTAGATCGTCTTGCGAAATGGACTTTCCGCCGCAAGCCGGAGGGGTTTCGGTTTCAGGGTCCTGATACCAGAAAGTGTATCCACTCTCTAGCTAAGCGGGAACGTGGCCGGGCCAGACGGCCTCATTCCGCGATCTTGAGGATGTCAAACACGTGGAAGCGGAGTCTGAAGTAGACGGACGCCTTGAAGGTATCCGACTGCATAGGTCTGTTTGAGAAAGTCCAAGGGATCGATTTTGTCTACTACTAGAGTGGAGGTTAATAATGACCTCCAGCGGTTTTGCTTTAAGCGAGCCACTGAAGCGTGGCAGGCGATAGTATCACCTGGGGCACCTACTACCTAGCGGACCGGACTCCGTCGTTCCACTGCTGGTTCTTCCAATCACGGCGGTTCTGGTGTTCGATTCGGCGGTCCGGAAGTGGCTGCTCCGTCCGTGCAGGTGCAGGTGTCAGCAGTATGGATGGATGGATGAACAACTACCTGCCTACTGTACGGATCAACCCCTAGCCGAAGCATCCGCTGACATGGACGAAATACTAATATCGAGAGTGCTAGCCAGACGGTCAGTGAGTGTACGGATACACTGATACCAAGTGACCATTGAAAGCCAATTGGCTATAAGCAAATTCTTGGTTTTCTGCTCAAGGTGCTATCGACCCATATTTGGATATCTTTGATGGACAGGGTGTAGACGCTTCCCACCTTAGGGTACATGATTCATTATATATACTTTCGTAGGT
Source organism: Aspergillus ustus (assembly GCA_000812125.1). Classification (NCBI taxonomy): domain Eukaryota; kingdom Fungi; phylum Ascomycota; class Eurotiomycetes; order Eurotiales; family Aspergillaceae; genus Aspergillus; species Aspergillus ustus. The sequence continues at coordinate 294,176 of JOMC01000019.1, forward strand.
TGCGAGTGTCTCGTTTTGTGAATAGGCAAGACGGCCATACGGAGGAAAATTGGGATGGAGAAGATTGATTAGGAATCAACTATGAAAACACGATATAATTCTAAAGAGCTGAAAGGCATGCGATGATGGTATCCTCAGTAGTATGTTTTACTCGATGATCTCTTGGGTTGCAGCAGGTTGTCCGAGAGTCCGGGAGTGCACCCATGGCAGCCTGAAAGTGGTGCCTGACAGACCCTCGAAAGCGGCGAGAGTGACGTCATTCACGGAAATACATTCTTCATCGCTCCGTCTCGCAGTCTCGAAGCATCCCTCGATCGCCCAATGACGAATAGCAAAGCCTCGAAGGCGACTCCAAGCGAAGCCAAGGAATCCACAAAGCTTGTGGGTGGGTTTTGCAAACCCGAGTCTGGCTGCAACCCGCGGACATGCGCCTGCGGCCTGAGAACGCTGCCGGGCTCGGTCGGGGGAAACGGCCACATTACTCGGGTCGGTCTATCTTCGGCACGCAGACTTTGATTTTTTTGCACAGCCAGTGCCGATCTTTTCGAGTGCGGTTGGTCGCTGGCATTATTGATTCGAAAACGAACAGCTGCAGAAGAAGTTACGTTGAGAGAGTCAGGGATGCGAGTAAGTCAGTCACAGGAATGACGATATACACGGTCAACGCAGTTGGTCAAGGGCCCCTCCCCATATTTCCCCTCTTCCCCTCAGAAATCCGGCTGTCTCACTCGGGGTGCTGCTCACCGGTGAGGTGTTTTGGGAAAGAATCGCCTCTCCAGTGTGCTTCTCCAGCCTGTCCCTCCGCGGTCCCGCATCTCCAGTTCCGGTAATCCCGAACGTCATGTCAGAAACAGCGCAGTGTCAGTCAGGATGTCTGAATGTCATTTTGAAACCTCAATAGTCAGATGACTTTCTACAGAGTACTGATTACCAATTCCGGCAAACAGAATGAATGGCTTTGTGATCTGAAGAACGCCTCTTGAGCCCGGATCGCCGGCCGAAGCCAGTCCAAGCCACAGCCAAGCCCGAGTGCCGTCATAGGCATGCCGAGTTTTCTCTCTGTCGCCGTGAATCCTGCGGCCGAGTTTCACGGCTTTTCCGGGTCGGAACCACGGCCTCGCTGGTGAAAAACGTGCTTGGCCCAGGCAACCGACCTGGGAGGCGTAACGCCACCAACGTATCTCCCGCTGGGCTTGACCTACTCTGGTGTAGACTCCGCGTAGTTCCGTTAGGTAATGCTTGTAACGCTTTACAAGCATTCGCGTGACAATAGTAATCATGCATGACCAAGCGTCGCTGCTCTCAACTCAGCGCTCTGGCGTTGATTGAATGCAACGTTCGGCCTGTAGCAGGCGGCAGAGTCTTCTTGCGGAGAGATAGTCAGGAGCAGCTGGTGGACCGCCCCTCGCCTCGCTACCAAACCGGATTCGAGATCTGAAATCCTCTGGATGACAGGCATCGACGTCCTTCCAGAATTCTCCACACCCCAATAGCGTTCCTACCACGCGGTGGGCCTGCTTACGTTGGTTCATTTCCATCTCTGCTGTTCGCCTGGCTTATAAAATGGGAAAGCCCCTTGCACATCCCCAGACATCCCGCATCCCCGTCTTCCTCCTCACTTTTCCTCTACCCTTACATATCCTACTACTCTCATTGTCCCTATACTATACCAGACAATGGGTGTTGAATCTTCTGCCCACCATGGGGAGTCCATTACCCCGGCTCCCCCGGCCCATGTGCCGCAACAACATTCCAGCCAGGAGTCGATCGGCAGTCCGAAGCCGATCGAGCTTGGTGTAGATACCCCCATTCCCAGAATCACACTCCGAGCCACTGTCATGGGTCTATTCGTGTCCATGGGTGGTCTGCTCTTCGGATACGATACTGGTCAGATCAGTGGTTTCCAAGAAATGTCCAACTACCTGGAACGATATGGCCAGCTCGGCGATGACGGATACTATTTCAGCCATGTCCGCTCTGGTCTTATCGTCAGTCTGCTGTCCATCGGTACCCTCGTCGGTGCCCTGTGCGGTGCTCCCATTGCAGACAAGCTGGGACGAAAGTGGTCCATCTCGCTGTGGTGTGTGATCCTCACCGTCGGTCTCATTGTCCAGATCAGCGCCCCGTCCGGCAACTGGGTCCAGGTTGTCCTCGGTCGTTGGGTCACTGGTCTCGGTGTCGGTGGCTGCTCGCTGCTCGTCCCGATGTACCAGGGTGAGAGTGCGCCGAAGCACGTCCGTGGTGCCATGATCAGTTCATACCAGCTCTTCGTCACCTTGGGAATCTTCCTTGCCTACTGCATTAGTAAGTTACACTATCAATCCAACCCAAGAATAACTTTTTAACCCCTCAGACCTCGGAACCGAAAGCATGGACGGCACCGCCCAATGGCGCATCACGCTCGGCATCACCTTCGTGTTCGCCCTCATCCTCGGCCTCGGCATGGCCATGTTCCCCGAAAGCCCTCGCTTCGACTACCGCCACGGCCGCGCCGACACAGCCCGCCAGACCATGTCGCGCCTCTATGGCGTCCCTGAGAACCACCGCGTGATCATCCAAGAACTCGCGGAGATCCAAGCGGCGCTCGATGCCGAAAAGGAGGGCGCAAGCTGGAGCGAGTTCATCACCGGCCCCCGCATGCTCTACCGTCTCCTACTCGGCGTCGCCCTGCAAGCCCTGCAGCAGCTCACGGGCGCAAACTACTTCTTCTACTACGGAACAACCATCTTCCAGGGCGCCGGTATCTCGAACAGCTTCATCACGCAGGTGATCCTGGGCGCCGTCAACTTCGGCACCACTTTCGGCGGTCTCTACATCGTCGAGAACTACGGCCGTCGCAAGTCGCTCATCACCGGCGCGATCCTCATGTTCATCTGCTTCATGATCTTCGCCTCGATCGGCCACTTCATGCTCGATGTCAAGCACCCGGAGAACACCCCGGGCCCCGGCAAGGGCATGGTCGTCGTCGCCTGCTTCTTTATCCTCTTCTACGCCACGACCTGGGGGCCGATGATCTGGGCCATTGTAGCTGAATTATTCCCAAGTGAGAGAATTCCTTTTATTCCATCGTTGTGCTATGGTGGTGGTTGGTAGTTTCGAGTTGTGTTTTGCTAACCCCGTTCGTTCCCTCTAGGCCAACACCGCGCCAAAGGAATGGCCCTCGCCACAGCCTCTAATTGGCTGTGGAACTTCCTCATCGGCTTCTTCACGCCCTTCATCACCGGCGCGATCGATTTCGCCTACGGCTACGTCTTCGCGGGCTGCCTGTTCGCCGCCGCCGGCGTCGTCTACTTCTTCGTCATCGAGGGTAAGGGGAGAACCCTCGAGGAGCTCGACTGGATGTACGTCAACAATGTCAAGCCCTGGGAGAGCAGTAGCTTTGAGATGCCGCGGATTCACACCTTCGATGATGAGTTCCGGAATACGCGTAAGGAGGATGGCGCCGAGCATAAGGAGAATGCGTAGATGCGTACGTACTTCTTTCTTTCGAACAGATGAAGAGAGGAGGGAGAGATAGAGATGATGTTGATGATGCACATATTTTAGCATTTCTTTTTTTTTTTCTGTATATAGATATAGCATGGCATAGAACGGTTAGACATGATACACTTCGTTTCACTTTTACTTCCTTCATCAGCCAATCACGTGATATATACATTGACATACACCCACTCGCTGAGTAGTCATCGGAGGAGCCGGTTCTCCCGGTAATACAGTAAGGTTCCTGGGTCTCAAGAGTAATAGTGCCAATGAAGCCTTCACATCTAACAGTGAGTAAGTACAACGTACATAACTCGGATCTCTTGTAGTGTGGGACAGGTACAGGGACACAACCGTCATCCGGGGGCAGAAAAAAAACCAGAAGTTCTCGAAAGGAGCCAGCGAGTCAAGTTGGCTGACCCGGTTAACGAAAAAAAAAAAAAAAAGGCCGATGGGAGGGCGACGGGTGTCTCGGGGGTTCAGTCAAATCTTACGCCGAATCTACGGGGGTCTGTCTCCTCTAGAGGCAAGAAGGGGAGGGAAAAAGACGGTATCGCTGCCGTGGATCCCCGGTTGACGGACGTTCATACTCGCGTCAAATGGCAACAAGAGAGAGAGTGCGTGTGTGGGCGCGGTCTAATCACTCGCACGTGGGTGGAATGCAAATTGCCTTGTCGCCTACTACAGGCCAGTAATTTGTCCCTCCAGCTCCATCCATGGGTTCCGTCCCTTCCGGGAACTTGAAAGGAATCATACCCTGTCACGAATTGTAGTGAACGAATATTGTTACCCGATGGCCAATGCTGCTGATGGCGCCAAATTTCACTGCTAGAAGTCAAATGCTCGATTTTCTGCATCCTTCACCTTCACCAGGAGAATCGGTACCTATCATTTGCCCTCCGTGCCGATGGATTCCTGGAAATGTGCTAGGTAGCAGGCCGGGTATCCGAGAGGAAATCGTCCCCACACGCACATACTCGATGATCGTATGTAAAAAGGTACGTATCGGGAAGAAATTCGGCATAAAGCGAGGAGAGTACTCCGTACACACTTCGCTTCGCGTGGCTCGCATCTCCACACGCCAAACGAATACGTAGCGCGGTCTTGTACTAGATGCCTGGTGTGGGGATTGTGGGGGGTAGCTACGCGGGCCCGAGGTACCTAGGTAGGTGGGGATGTTCACTCTGTTATGCAGTCTCCGTAGCCCGAGCTGAGTGGGTGAATGGAGAAGGATTAGTAGCGTGGGGATGAAGTATCTAGGGGGGGGAATATTCAACCAGAAGGGCCTGCCTGTGAAGCGGTCGTTTCTGGTTGGTGAATTACCTATTGACTCGGTTGTAGAATACTGTAGCGGAAACCAAGTAGGTATTTATATAATCTTGGTGCATGGTGAAGGGTCAAGTCTGTACGTAGCTAGATCCGCCCGCCCTTCACCAAGCTAGCCCTAACTGCTCTGCTGTCTATATAAGGACGGCCATCGGCCTCCTGTAAGAGTCACTTACCATCTTCTTTTTTCTCCCCACCGGTCGCAAGAATATCTTGCAGGGTTTCTTTCTTATGTCATGGATCGATAGTTCGATCACTAGAGCGTCCGTTCCCCCAAAGCAAATCCTTGATACCGGAGGGCCAGCCCGGCGCGAAGGTTACCGGTTTACCAGGTCATGAAGACTATTGCGTACGTTATGAAAGAGAAGAGGACGACCTGGTCCTCAACTTGGTCGTCACCGAAACCAAGGGAAAGGCTCCGCGCGAGGAGTGGAACAAATACCCCAATACCCTCGCCTACATGGCCTGCGTCCACAAAAGCCGCATCCAGAAGGGAAAGCAAACCCCACCGATGGTATATGGGCCGTGATGATATCGATGGTTGGGAGTATCACTTTATGAAGTTTGAAAAGAAGAAGAACGATAAATCTGTCTTCAATTTATCCCCATCGCTGGATTGCACTCAAAGGCCCCAGGCAAGACTCTGCCCCCATCGCAAACAACCCGTGATATCTGCTCTCCACCATCTTCCTGGACGGACTTAGCTGTGCGGCATTCAGCACTCAAGCTCAGCTTTCGACGAAAGGACATAATCAGAAGCCATACGTATCCCGAGCGGTTCAACCGCGCGCACACCGTTAGAACCGACACCGAACATCTTCAGACCGTTTCGATACAAACGTCCGCCAGTGCTCTCGGCCCCACACTACCAAGGTTGAACAGTACCTTGCCCTGTAACCTGGCCCTGAGGAAAAAAACGGCACGTTTTTGACAGAAACAACAGGATATGTTGTTACACACCCACCCCGGGGTGGGTAGTCGTTCTTCAGGCAGAATTAACCTACCCTTGCGGCTTACCAATAGCATGTGCATGCGAACCCGGGGAAAGCGCGAAGCAAGCATGTTGGCCGCGGGTTGGACCTCAACCGGAAATCATGCCTGGGGCCTGGCGGGTCGTTGATTGACAGAAAGCGAGACAAAGGTGATGCCTTCCTCGGTCGAAGTTCTGGTCGAAAGAACAACGTTGATATTTATGAGGTAGTCACCGAAGGCCAATTGTTTTTTTTTTTTTCTTTTTGGTCTTCTTTGCCGGCTAGACTATATTTTAGTACCTTCTAGCATTGACCACCCTTAACACCTAGTACCTACTGTCTTAGTCAGTTATATTCATCTTAAGCACGGTGCTTTGGATAAATATAGCTTAATATCAAGTACCTTAATAATCCCTTATCCTTTAATACCCACCACTACCCACGTATAATCAGTCTATCTTATCTTATACATGGTCTCTATTTATTAAGTTATTTGATTATATTCATTTTAAGCACCGTGCTTAAGATGAATATAGATCGTAGAGTCTAAGCTCTCTATAAGGTCCATAAGCACTTATTTATCCTTTAATACATACATACATACCATGCTTTCCGAGCACACCGATCTTATTTTAGGCGTGGAAACTGGTTATTAAATTTATTATACTCATCTTAAGCACAGTGCTTAAGATGAAAATGGGGTCTCTATGTGGATTACCAATGGTCACCCACGTAGCGTAGTAGGTGCAGGGATTCAATCAAAGACCCCTGGAGTTGTGCAGGCGAGGAGCTGCCCACCTGCTACAGGAAATAATGCTGGAGGGACCGGAGGGGAAGACAAAAATGTTAAACTACTGCCCCGATCACTTGGCTCCGAGGGCAGGACTGAGGAAGAAGCCCTGGCGCCATCTAGTGTCCCTGCTCCAGCCACAACGTCTTCGAAATCCGCTACCAAAACGCCATCTGCTGTCCACAGCACCTCTCATCGAAGAGCCATTCCATGCACCGCTGCCGTTACTCCGCGCAACTCCATTTGAAGACCCGCTATGACTAGTTCGGTTTCCCATGTTAGCAGCGACGGCTGATGCATGCGATATTGTGTTGATCGTTGGGGCTGGTTGCTTGGTGGACGTTGTTTGCCAAAGTCTCAGAGATTTCATCACTGCCTGGATCGAATATCTTCCCTAGAAAGGAGGGGAAATTCATCGTCGTTTCAAGCATCACATCAACACGAAAAACTGTGAGCAATCCAAGATAACAAATATCAAGTCCAATCCCTGCCACTCTTGCCCGTCGGGGGCGTCACCCCGAAATTGGCGATATGCTCAACCAGCCGAATCACGATCACATCGCTGGGTGGATAGCGAGTATTCGGACGAAGAATCGGAGTACGAGGATGGTAACGCTGGACTGGATGATAAAGCTAAAGATGAAGACGAAGACCCAGTTAGTGGTGGAAAGAATGTAGAAAAGGTTCATAAGAGCAAGAACAGAGGGCCCCCCTGTTAAGGCTAGCATTGGGACGACTGAAAAGCCCTGCTGCAAGTAGTAGGTAGACCTGCTTAGTTTAGTTGACTCCCCTTTGCTCGAAACAACCAAGGCCGACACCAACTACACTACCATGTGGTTGTGTACTTGTTGGTTCACTCGTGACAAACTTTAGGGGAATGTTTTGATCCTTTCTAGGCTCGGTCTGCCCCAGTCATCGTTGTCTTTCTTCGATAGTTTAGTATTCCGATAGATACTCAATGGTCATTATGCCATAGACTAATCGTTTGCCGAACACCACCCGTAGTAGTTCCTTAGGTACGTCTGCGGAGCGCATCCTTTAGTAGATAGTGCATGATGTAGTGGATAGTGACCATGTCTCGGAACCCCCCTCCCAAAACGCCCAGTCCAAACTGTCCCAACCCTTGTGATAACCGCTTACAGACGCACATAAATCTCAATCCACCAATCTATCATACATAACCTGCACATCCTCCCCCTCAATACAATCCACCGCATCGCGCACAACCCCCTCAACAGCCTGCCGTATCTCAACGCCCCCAGCCACCAAATCAAACCACCCACTCACATCCTCCCTGCCCAGCATCTCCACCGCAACACCCGCAACATCCTCAATACTCACCTGTCCCAGAGCCCGCGTCTTGCCCAGGTGCACCTTCCCCGTCGCACGACCAGTCGTCAACCACGTCGGCCGCAGGCTAATCGCCTGGAACGCACCTCTTTCACCACCACTTGCATCTTCACGCGCTCTGCGCGCATTCGCCCTCGCAACAAGGTACTCATCCGTCTGGATCTTCGCATCGCCGATATGCGGGTACGACGCGCGCTCGGAGGTGTAGTCGGCGATATCCCGGCTATCCCACCAGGGGGCCGGGTTCCGGCGCGAGGCTGGGAAGGAGATCATGAGGAATTTGCTTACGACGGGGAGACTTGTTGCCGCGGCGATTGCGGCTTTGGCGGCGTCGCGGTCGATGGTGTAGGGGGTTGAGAATGAGCCTGGTAATTTAATATATAATAATATTAGTTCAGTTTCAGGTGTGTGGATGGCCATAGATCCTTCCTTGATGTGTAAAGACGGGAACATGTATGGATATGGATATGTAGCGTACCAGCTGCAAATACTCCACACGTCGCGCCAGTACTGTTAAAAAGGGCCTCTGCATCAGTTGCTGTTTTCAGATCGGTGAGGTCGTAGTTGAGGACGTGTATATCGCCTGGCTGGCCCTGTCCAAGCGCGAGAATACCCGGCGCCTGAGGCGGGTCACGGATTATGGCTGTGACTGTCCATGCCCGGGCGAGGAGGAGGCGTGTCATGGCGCGCGCGATGCGGCCGTTGCCGCCGAAGATTAGGGCGTGCATTTGATATTCAGGATTGAGAGTTGAGAGTTGAGGAAATGGTTCGCAGAAGACCTAGTAGGCGAGGGAATATCCTGGGCCGTAGATAGATAGGTTGGGGAGGGGAGGGGAATTAATATATGGGTAGGGGATTCGAGAAGCTGGGTATGGTTGCTTGACTTAAGATCCGACCACGCGGGGGCGAGGGGCGTGCTTGCTATATATAAATCAGGGCTAAACTGGTCCCAGATTTTCTGCTAAGATCTGGATCCAGCCTACAACCCCGTCAGCCCGGAGTTAGGGACACGCTTAAGCCGCCTGAGCCATGTCTCTTCGGTTAGTTCCATATTATCTTTCATTCCTCATAAAATGCATTGGCTTTCAATTAGTACGCCCTTTACATACATAATCACGACTACATAACTAATTAATCATATCATATCATACGCGCTAGAATAAGTGAACTACCCCTCCACCTACACCTCCTCAACCCGAAAAAGTGCCGGCTCCCCCCTCACCCTCCGCCATCGATTCGCCGCCTCAAAAACATCCCAACACTCGCGCAACGTCCACCCCCACCGGCGAAAGAAACTCTCCGTAACCTCCCACCCACTCGGATCCCACGGATCGCGCCAAACAATGACCCCGGTCTCCCCCGCCGCAACCCCGCGCCTCTTCTCCGGCACCAACGAAACCGCCCTGCCGGACATATCATAGCACAGCCGCATATCATCCAGCCCCTCACCGAGCAAGATCAAATTATCGCGCAGCGTGGGAAACGGGATCAGATCGAGCCACGGGTGGTGCGGGACGGTCAGCTGGATGGCTGTTGGCTGCAGCGCCACGGGCAGATTCTGTACGGGGTTGTAGGTGAGTTTGGGTGCGCCGGCGCAGCCGAAGGGTGACCATGCGTCGTCGTGCATTTCGGCTGCGGAGTAGCCGAGGATGTCAATGTTGACGTGCAGGGCGCGTAGGAAGTTAAGGCGCGTGAGGCCGAGGAGGAGGTCAGTGCGGAGGGAGCCTGCGGCGTGTTCAGCGCGGTAGAAGGCTTCCAGGTGGGAGAGGGCGTGGCGGCTTCTTTTGGCGCTGGGGCCGAAGATTTTGCAGTGGTCGAGTTCGTGGAAGGTTATTTGGCGAGGGCAAGATGGGCATGGAGATGTGGTGGTAGTGCTAGTACTAATGGTGGCGGTTGAGGATGATTGTATATTATTCTTATCGGGCGATGAGTAGCTGTTATTTGGTGTGTGATCTGTGCCAGTAGTGGAAGTGTCAGGTCGATCTGACGACTTCGTAGTATCCGTTGACTCCGCTGGGGATTCATCCGCTGACGGTTCATCTGGCGATTCAGTAGGAGCCTTATCCAGCCTCGCAGCTTTCAATCGCCGTCCTGCAGGTGTCAGCATTACATCCACAGAAGTACAAAGTAGGCAGGCAAACACACTGCGCGCCCGTTGATTCAACCGATTCTGCAACGTCCGTCGCCGCTGCGGATCCAAGACGCCCACCCAGTTATCGTCGAAAACCACGGGGATCGACCTGCTCGGTGCGGTAAGTGCCATCATGAAAATTGGGTGGTGGGTTTAATCTCTGCGATGCAGCATGCGGCATGTAGGAGGCAAGAAGTGCCAGTCCAGGAGATTGGATTCGCTTTAAATGATGACACCTGCAGGCAGCTGCCCAGGTGGTGGAGCCCTCAAGAGGCAAAATAATGGTGCTATTGGGCGAGCCAACTTAAATGCTTAGGGTGCTCCACTGTGTATCCACCGTATTGTTTCCAGGGTTGAGGAGATGCTGACCCGCGGGTTCCGGGCCTGTGTCCTTATATCTGATATACCGCATATATCTGGGCTTGGTATTACAGCTGCCTGTATATGCCAACATGACCCGCGACAGCGCATCCCGCAAGCCCTATGATATATATTTCCAACCCCGGATTTCCACTCTCAGTGGCGGCCTATTCTTTTCTTCAAAATTTACGACACAAGTCGCTCAAAGACATCAATAGTATCGAAATACGCCAAAGTCCGCGCCCCTCAGCGGGAGACTCCAAACAACCAGTCTTCCTTCCTTTTGTAGCAGTTCCAAGAACCTGGCAAGAAGGGATAGTGTTGAAAATGGCATTGAGAGCCTAGCTAGTCATAGTCCAGGTTAGTTAACTCTATTTCCTTTTGTTTTTTTTGTGTGGCTCGCTATCCCCCTTCTTTTCTCTCCAGAATCCAGGAAATTTCATCCTAATCACAAAACATTAACCAGCGGCGGACGGCAATAGATATCATACCAGTCAGTTGCTTCCACAAGCCGCACATATGTATCACAAGAATCGATCCCACAGGCGAAAAAAAATTCAAAGCTTGATACTAGCTAAATCCTTTAAAAATAATCCTACTTCTCTCCACCTCCTCAGAATGTACTCCCCACCCTCTCTCAACAACCTCGTTTTACCATTGAATATTTACAAAGCGATCCACGCCCGTTCTACAGGACCTCGGGCTTTATTCTTGCACGGTCCCGAGTGTACGTACTCGGTGCCGTTTGCTATGGGCTGCTTTTATACAGCGATGTCTTTCAAATCGAGATGGAATTTTATTCAAGTTGTCATCTAGCATGAGAAGCTGTATCCTGCATACATAGAAGTGCTGATCGTTTCCCCCTTCTGCGCGATATAGCTAGAACATCTAGCTGAACATTGTATCTAGGAAGAGCCCATACATACGACTCGAAGCCATGATATGCTGACTATGCAGCTATAGGTGAGTATTGATTCCCGATTCAACTGAAACTCTGTTCGAATCGGACCGTGGAGTCACCGGTTGTCCGTGGTACCCCTGGCTGCTGGGTAATAAAGGGCCTTCTGGGCGGGCCCAGCGCATGGGAGAACAAAGGCTATGTAAGCGAGACCCCTCTAGCAGAACTAAGACATACCTCGACCAACCTCAAACAAGGCTTCCCGCTGCCACACAGTATATGGGTGAACGCTGGAGCGAACTACTTACTCTTGCTCCGGATGCGGTCTGGATACCGCATCAAAATCCGAAGGTGTGTTGTTCGGTTTTTCGGAGGCTACCGAGATTGATTCGCGGGCGTCAGGCTCAGCTTAAGTGAAGGAGGACGGATTCATTCCACGCTACGAGTGGATCGGAGCTACATTTCTGATCTACTGATGATCAAGGTAAAACAAAAGGCAAGCCTCTGCATTCACATTACAGTAAAGGGAAACCTAAATAAATAGGGAAAACCTCTACCAAGGCTCGCAGTGATCGTCCCGCCCGAAACAAAACGTAAAATCACTTCCCAGCGCTGTCGATTCGATGCCCTTGTACGAGGTGCAAATTGCAAGATAATGGAAACTAGATTGTCAGTGAAACTTCCTCCGGATCAATAGTCCAACAGTGCTTGGCTTACATTTTTGATAATGGCCTCTACATCTCCTCCATTCGACGGCATCGCATTTGCGTCGTCATCCTTTGAGTCCTAGCCCCCTCAGAGACACACCGGGTCGCACACTCGTTCATAGCCGGTTCAATAGATTCACACCGAAGCTCTTGGACGTTGTTAACCATAACCCCCGTGGGAAGACCAGCAGGCTCCGGGTATCCGGGCGATTGATTGCAGCCGGTAAATCGGAGCTCGCCGTCGTATCCCTCGATAGTGAGACTGCGCAGGCCGCAAAGGCCGGATTCCGTGCCCTGCAGTGGAGACATCGACACGAGGCCAAGTTCCTGCCCGCTGCAGAGGTCCTCTGACTCCAGCGCCATGACCCAGGTGTCCTCGCGTCTGGTTCCGCAGGGGGTTAACTGCGAGATGCGGAGCTCAGGCATAGTGGGGCGAGCTTGTCGGCGGAATGAGGCGGCTGAGGCTGTCGCGGCCATGAGCGCTGAGAGGATGAGAGTGAAATGCATGATGATAGCTGTTGGAGGTGGCTGTTTGCTGATTAGGCTGTTTTGCTGAAGCTGGATTGATTGCTGAGAATCTTTGAGTGTGTGTCCTTCGAGAAATCTGTAGGAGAAGCTAATGCTATAAGTACATGAGATTGCGCGATCAAGGGTCTTGCTCAAGCGGAATACCAGACGGTATAGCATGCCCTTCATCAGTGGGTGTAGTCATCTATTTGCTAGCCATAGTCAGCGCGCCACTTAATTTTCTGAACATTCACAATCACGGGGATGGATAGTTTGACACATGGTACATATCGATAACTCGGCCCACACCGACTTCATTCAGATTTTACTCACGGCCTGGGCGGATTCCAAACCCGACCTAACTCCCCCGCACCCCATGGGGTACCACAACCAACCCGGTGACCCCACAGTCCAGATCAGAATTGACACCTCGGTTGATTCTACCTTGACGACTTCGTTGCGTCTGGGGGGATAGCATATCATGTCCTCACATCATGTTGACTGACTCTTCCCAAGTATGACTTGCAGCTGTTCTGCATCTATCGCGGAGAAGGGATACAGCGCTGGGACGACTAAGTCTGCAGCAGCAATCTTCGCTTGATTCACAAATGTCTGAGTGACATACGATCTGTGCTCGAAGATACACCTCTACTAGGCGGACAGTTCAGTAGCATGGCTATCCAGGTTACTTTCACACCAGATCGAGACAAGTCCTCCCTCTATCTAGTCAGATCACACTCTGCATCCGTCTAGACATAAGCTACAGCGCCAAATATCATGCGCTCTACATTCGTCTCGACTTCGGAGCGGCAGTATCACCCAGACTCGGTGCCAGCTAGTCATCGTCCTACCAAACAACTCACGACGAGGCTCACCTGAGGGCCGCCCTCTTTTCATGATGACTATGATGGCTCTTGAAAACCTCACCCTGACCTACACACATGCTGTAGGTTGTCCTAGCAGGCATCCTCGCATTATCTGAAAATGCGGGCCTCTCCTCGCCGGAGTACGGGGTAGCGATAATCATCTAACGACCCACAAAGCCATCCAATAACAAAGCTAATTTCTTCAGTCGAAAGCGGAATGCCATCTGAAAACAGGGTACACCTTTCAGATAGCTTTAAGCGCGTTCTGCCTGGAAAGAGCCAACCACGATGGTCGAATGGAACCTGCCAGTTTCGTTACGTAGGCAAGGAGCGAAAGTCACCCCAGTCAAGCCTCGGGCGTTCTAGGGACGCATTGCTTGCTTATTTATGCTCGTAGCGCATCCCCCGATGACGTTGCCGCAGTATGTTTAGTCAATATCTTTCATGGACCTGTAAATCTTGCGTGTCAATCTCTTTCGTAGCCATGTTTTATATTGCCAATGTAGGCTCTCAAGTCCAAGTGATGCGCTCACTGTCTCGGTCTGGAACATCTCTGCGTATTGCACAATATGCTGGAAATACTTGACGGCAACAAAGCGTGCCCAGAAAAGCGATGGCTGCTCGTCCTCCATTTCTAGACATTGCTCCAGCTTTGGTGCGGGGCAGTTTCCTGACGGATGAAGCGAGCAGGTCACAGTTGCGGTTCTGGCGAAGAGCGCTTGCGCCCAGTTGTGTAATTGAACATCACAGTCAGCGGCCATCGGATGGAGATGTTTTAACTTCGGGACATACCAGTATTTCCATCCCTCGAGTCGAAGAAATAGTCAAAGACCGCTGAGACGTTCCGAAGTCTGCTTGCATCATGCTGGGTAGGTTGGTCAAGGCCTGGGTACGAACAGAATGTCTCAATATCCACATCCTCTGGCATGGGAATGGAAATCCCTCTGGGTGGAACAAGTAAGGATAGGAATTCCTGCAGATCAATTGACCACGTAACCAATCCCCCCCTGTTCTTCCCCTGACACTCGTTGATGCGTTGATTCTTTGTCTCAGTGGCTATTTAGGCAGCCCATTGCGTGCCATTGTATACCAAGATGTCCAAATCACTATCTTAGTCGTGGGTATGCTCCGCACTTGAATTATTATCCAGCAGCTCCGCAATTTCTGTATTGACCAGGTACCCTGAGGTGGTAGTATAGCAACCTAGGGCAGTGCTATTGCTAGTATAGGTATATATTAGGCCTTCATGCCTATTGCATAGATCCCAAAGAAATCAAAGCTGCAAATGGACAGCTACTGGAATCAAGTGAAGCACACACAGTGCTAGACGATATGTTTTTGGTCTCCGACCCCCTGCCCGCAACGCAGAAGAAAGAGCCCTCGCTGAAACGGAGTTTTACAAATCACAATCATGATCAACATCAGTCCGCATCCCAATACTCTCCTAATGGGGCGTATGAGAGGTTCCTGATCTGCAATCTAAAGGGTCCATCTCCAGCCTTTGCCTCTCTTCATCCACCCCTTGAACGACGTGATCACGACTATATATATTTTCAGCTGTATCTTGATAAATCTAAACTAACTCCTACTTCAATCCTTTGAACCACCAGATCAAGGTCTGGTTACAATATCAGCCTCCAGCCGCGCAGGGCTGAAAACCATCTGTGCAAAGGCCGTCGATCTCGCCGGGGAACCGCAACCTCGAATTCATGCACTAGTCGGCGGACTACACATGGGGGGCGCCGAGGAAAAGGAGCTAAAAGCCACCATGGCGGACCTACAAGCGATTAATCCAGATATCATACTAGCGGGAAATTGTACAAGGCTGAGGCTGGAATTAGAAATTGAAGAGAGTATGCCGGGGAAGTTTGTACGGTGCTTCTGTGGGGGGAAGTATATATACTGAAAGCATATGTATTATGAAGAGAATACATACTGGACTGCGATGATAAACGGACCAGTTCTATACCGTCTACCCGGTAGTGGTAGAGACCGGATATATATAAGACTATAATGCGTAGGCTAGATAGTGGTCGAAAAGTCTAAACGCCTTTACCGGTATAGAGTAAAATTTCCACACCCATAGCTTATATTTTCCCTGAGCCATTGCATCCATCCAGAGCGATTGCATGTATTACACCACACTAGTGGTCTCTCTACAACTCTCTACGGGCACCACCTGAGACAGGTGAATAGCCGGTGCAAGTCACAAGGGAAACGATTGGAACTGGGGGACATTCCTCCCCAGAAATAGAGCAAATGGTCAAAGAGCGGAGTAAACGTTGCCTAGAATGGCTGTGTCTAAATCTGCCGAAACTAACGGAGTTGCGTGCACTGGTCACGGGTCTCTCCAATAACCTCAGTGTGAATGTGATCGGGTTCAGCCTTTAGGCTGTGGATGAATCTGGCAGGACGAGGGGTGTGTGAGTGACCATGTGATAGTGACCATTTTCGTCCAGGATGGTCTGATCGTTTGCAATATGTGTGACCGAGTCGCACAATACTCTAAGAATAATCGAATGCTGTCATGAATAGCTGCTGACCAGAAATCCCCTACCCTAGAGCGGCACGAACTCGTGGCTGCGCAAAACCTTCCAGAGTCCACGGTTCATTGCGCTGAGCCTCGTTTAAAATAGCAAAGGGAGTTCCCACGCTGTGTGGAGTACCGGAAATCACACTAGGGCTGGCCCGTGGGAATGACCAGAGTTGGGGCCTAGATCCGGCTGACGACCTGAAAACGTGGGAGTATTATCCGAGCTCACTCCAGTCGTCGGCGTCAGCCAAGTGCGGCTGAATCTGGGGGGTTGGGCCCCTAGATTCGTCACAAAGATGCTCCCACCTGTGCAGATTGGACTGGAGCGATTTGGCCGTTTGGCTCTGCAGAAGTGCTGACCGCATTAGTTTGACATTGCGTGATATCCGGCTCGTATTTTTCGTGCCATCGCCTATAATGAAGTAGTGGACAGTTGGATGCCCTATTCAGCTTGAGTAAAGGTCTTTTCGAGCCTTGAAGTACTTTGATTTCCCTATTGCACCCGTAGACTACCCGCAGGGGTTCGAGGCTACTAGTATTATTTTCCACGAACTCCAACCGAAATAGTCCCAACTCTCGTGATCGCTCTTTCCTGCACGGCAGAGGTCCATGCTCGGTGTGGGTTGGGGCTCTGTGTCGCGGGGCTGTAGAGCTAACTGGCAGGTTGGTACCATGGAACTCACCGATACGAGGACCCTCGTGCTAGCTGCATCCTTTTTGAATTTCTGCGGCTGTTGGTTCTATTTTCGTATCTAGTTAGGCTGCGCCCGCCCATAAGGCTGAAGCTGTCCTGTTGACCTCGTTTGATTGGGTTTCTTATCCTTCGGTTCATGCAGCCAAGGGTCGACAGTTCAACCGAACTCTACACAGGTATTGGCATTTTGGGGTCTGAATATAGAACAGCAACACCATGGGAGTACACTCCCTGCGTCTCAGGTGTATAGAGAGGAAAAGATATAAATATTGCCTTCTGTCCTGCTCCAGCTCAACTTGTCTCCATCATCTTCTTCCATCGAGACAAGCAAACAAGCAAAGAACCCAAGCCTCTATCTTACAATCCATCTCCATCTCAATCTTCAAGACTTCCCATAGTTGAAACATCAACAATCCCCAAAATGAAGTTCACCGCCTCGGCCATTGCTACCATCTTCACCATCCTCACCACTACGTTGGCTGCCCCCGCCACCCTCGAGGGCCGCAACACAGTCCGCACCGTCCGCCTGACAGATGAGTTCAGCGGCGCCGGCCAATCCGCCGACATCCCGATCGGCGGCCCTCCTCTTTCCCTCCCAACGACCTACCCAGACCGCTACAGCCCGTTCTTCCGGGTTGACCGGGTCGAAATCACCGGTGGAGTCGTCCAGCCCGCGCTATGCAACATCGTCGGCAAGAAGTGGTCCGATGGCACTTCTGTCACTGTCGTCTCGGTGAATGGCGACCAGAACTCCAAGGCGTTCCCTAAGCCTCCTTTCGACTTTGATCCCTACAGCTTGACGATTCAGTGCTGGTAGACTTTTCACAGCAATCTGAACGTGGTTAAGAGTGATGGTCACGCATAATTGATGTGGTGTTGGACGGGCTTATGATGTTGGCTCTTTTTCTGGTTTTCTGGTTTTCTGGTATTTTCCTTTTCTGTCTTTGCTCTTTGATATTTATTCAATTTTTTCTTTCTTTCTCTTTCTTTATGTTCAACATTCATTTATCAACCTGTTGTAAAGACTTATCATTTCCTTGGACATATTGATCAGACTTGCTATCAGCTGGTCGAGGGCAATTCAATATATGATGGACTTGACTTCCAATTGATCTTACCCTTAGCGCTAGAAGACTAAGATTTGGCCATATATACAAAAACATATTTTGCATTTCCCATTCTAATAAGCTGAAAATTCTAGCTCCAATGGTCATTAGACGCCTCGAGTACCTCAGGATCGTGAGACGGAGGGATGAGTTACTTCATATTCGCGCTTTCCCCAAATACGTGGCAGACGGACACCCTTCATGTACTTATTCTCGGCCACGAGCTCCAGATCGTGTCACATTTGCTCATTCTCGTACTGCAAACACACGATACCGGGGGGTATCTCCCCCCGTAGTGGAAAAAAAAATAAAAATAAAACAGCTGTACACACGTTTCCAATTTGTGTTGGTCGTGAAAATCAACCACGCGAATGGAGAAACAAAAATATACAGGACCCAAAAACATACAACAGTAGG